>CM059974.1:58828352-59310852 GCA_030490835.1 Annona cherimola
TAGCTAACCCCATGACTAAGGCTCTAGCACCTAGCATTTTTTAGGACATGTAAAAGAAATGGGTCTTATTGTATGAGATAATTATTGATATAATGGATATACATTTCATGATAGATGATTAATTTTTCTTTCTGTTTCATTATATTTTGTTAACTATTATGTGTGGTTGAAACAGAAGAATATGTCTATCTGACATTAAAGTGGGACATTATTGTAAATATACCACATCATTGCAAATCCACTATTAAAGAACTTGATTAAGTGAATGTGATAATATCATGATGCATGGAAGGAAATGTGCACATATTTCATATAACCGCCATGATCTATATTAACAGATTTTCTTAATTTAAGTATAAAGGTTTAAATTTGCGTATTTGCTGACTAGGCATTTTTTTAAATGAGTGCACTCATCTGGAAGTTTTCAAATGCTGAATCTAGGAATTTTATTTTTTATAATTATTTTTTAATATATATATTAGGCCAAGTGGGAGATTGTTAGATCTTATAAGATCTTGACAGATCTTGTAAGATCTTGTAAAATTTTGTAAAGTGGCCTAATATAATATATAATCCTAGATTCTGCATAAAAGTGGTAGCTTAGCATATTTTGGAATACGATAATTTCCTTAGTGTTGATTCTCTTCCTATTTGAGCATGATGGGAAGGCTCTATATAAGTAGGGGAGTCTGGGTCCTTCCTATACACAATTTTGCACTTGTGGTTACCCATCAGCTGCTGGTATTAACGGGAGAAAGTGCTGTAGGAGAAGATTCTGCACTCAATAAGATCGTTCTTGTCATTCTACACTATGGCATCGATAGATTCAGGTACGCTTCCGCATTACCTAATTCCAACACTTTCACCACAAAAAATCAGTTGTCCATCTCCAGCCATGCAACGTCCAATTAATCCAAACCATCCGGATTTTTTGTTCCAATATTCCAAGCAAAATTCAGCAACATCGCCCTCAGAAAATCCTGTCGTTCATTTATTCAAGCAATCTGTTCAGTTGTCCATTGCATTGTTTTAAAAGCTCACTTCCAGTGCGATGCATCCCAGCCATTAAGGTTGGTCCAGCAATTAAAGTGCCTAGTATCTGTTGACGTGAAAAATTACTTGTGTAAATTGGTAACACAATTCTACGTAATTCAAACTTGTGTGTTAAACGAGCTAAGTACGTTAATTGGAAGATGCTTGTATGTGGATTTTTCACCCATAGGGAAGAAATTACAAGAGGAGATTTTAGGGGAGAAATTTGGAGTAGATATTACAATAGAAATTCAGAGAGAATTTAAAGAGTAGAATTAGAGAGAGAGGAAGCAAGGGGTCACTACGGCAAAAATGCCATATAGTGACAATAAAAAGCCCATTGCTAAAGTCTAAAAATTGTTACTATATGCGTGAAAAATCTATACACATAGTTTTTTAAAGCGTCAGTAATAGTCCCTTCGCTATAGGGCTATCCGGATGGGTTTTAAAACCATATGTATAGATATATTTATAGTAATGATTATATAGTGACATTTTTGTATCATCACAATATACATATAGCAATGATTTTAATCTATTAGTACAACTTTAAAATTAATATTATACTAATTTTTAGTGATATTTTTTGTATGTATACTAACATTTTGTATTCATCACTAAATCTTAATGCCTTATAATGGTACTTATTTACTAACAGTTTTTAGTGTCACGAAAATTATAATATTAATTAATCAATAATAAAAATAACATTATAATTTTAGCAATAATTAGATAGTGGCACTTTTTATTTTTTGCTATTAATATAACAAAAATTTTAAAAGTAGTAAATCAAATAAGTTATAAATATTTAATATATTATATTGAATTTAATATGAAATTATTTTGAGCTATAGTGATAATAATTTAGATGTATAATAATTTTTACTTTTAGTAAATTATTAATATAGAATAAAAATTTGCATTTATAAAAATAATGCATTAAAATTTATTTATACTATTAATAGTTAGCAACAATTTTTTACATTTTAACCGCCTATAAAATCAATAGAAGTTTTAGTAACACGATAATTTTCGAGCATAATTAGCATCATAAAATTAACTTTGCATCAAAATTAATAAAAAGATAACGTTCATTAATAATCAAAATTTAAGACAAGAGTACCAATTCTTCAATCCTCAAATCCTCAATCACTGAAGAGTAAAATTCAATATGTTTAAAAAAGAGAGTAAAATTCATAATATTTAGAAAACAAAAATACATGAAAATACATAAACCAACTTTGCATCTAATGTCAAATAAATCTTTTGTCTTCCAAAATTTTGTGATCTTCACCAATGATCCATCATCCTGAAAACATTAAAAATTAAATAACATGAATACTTTATGATTGAAGTATAAAAATACTTATTAAATAAAATTTTAATTCAAAGTTACCTTCTTAGTTAGAGCAAAATTCATGACCCAAATTGGAGCTATAGGATCGCCTATTTGGATAACTTAAAAGGTCAAGAACCTATAACAAAAAAGATAAGTGTCTCAATAAAATTTTACAATAATGATATTTTTAATATTTTATTGAATGGTTCCGATACAAAATTAATAATAATAATCAAAAATTTAAATACCTGTTATTACTATCATTACTATCAAACAGTGGATATGCATATAAACGAAAAAAACTTGTAAAATCGAAAAAAATTTATCATAAAAGTACTTAAATAACTTGTTAATTTTCATATTTCTTTATTGTATTTTTATGGGCTATTTTTCCACAAATTATATCCCCTATAAAAAAATAGTTTTCCTTATCACTTAGAATATTTCCAAAAAATAATAATAAATTCATTTGAAACATTTCTTTACGTTTAAAGTATTTTATTTTTGGAATCCACTTCTTATGTATACCATTAATATTCTATACTATATTTCTTACAATCTTATCAGAGATAATTTTATTTTCATATAGGATTAAAATAATTTAAAAGAAAGATAAATTATATATATCTTATATCTATCCTCAACTATATAAATTATAATCATTTAACGATTTCTATATTTAGTAATTAAATATGATATATTAGAGATGATAAGTGGTTTTAATTTCATAAAATTAACTTTACTAGCCCAAATCAAATATACAACATTTGATCTAAAGTAGGTTCTAAATTGCTTGCCAATAGATTCTACTATATTTAGTTTCGGCCTATAAAGTTAATTTGATGAAATCTAAATAACCTGTCATCTTTAATATACATCACATTTAGTTAAAAAAGATAAAAGTTCTAACATGAAATAATCATAATCAAAATAAGAAATCTAATTTAAATATAAAAATTTCTAGTTGGATAAAATCTGAAATTTTCTTATTTGCCCAATAATGGAAGATAAAATATTTTTCAATATGAAAATGTTAATATTTAGTTGTATAATTGAATGAATAAATTTGAAAAAAAATTAATAATATATTAATTAATATAACCATTTATGGTGTATTTGTTCTAAAATAAAATTTCACCGTCGTTAATGCATTTTCAAAATTTGATATCAATGCTGTGACCATATTATTTTAAATAGTTTTGGTAATAAAGAGACAAATAACATTTCAAGTATAATAATATTAATATAACGTGAAAACGAGAACTATAAACCTTTTAAATTTTCATCTAAATACCAATTAAAATAGTTTGTATGTTCTAAAATATATGTTAATGCAAACTTATGAACAAAGCTTGGTAAATAAGAAGATTTCTTATTTGATGAAGCGTAAAATGTGAGAGGTACATTACCTGGAAAGGGGAGAATCAAGAATTTTGATGAAGCTCCAATTCTTCTCCGTTCGAATTTAGAATCCAATTTGGAAAGATACTTCTAATTCTAGAAATTCATCTTTATACGACTCAATTTACTCCCACAACCTCAAGCAACCAACCTCATCGGTAAAACTGTGTGAGCGTTTAATATTCTTTCATAAGTCCCAGGCAACAGCGAACGCGAGACTGTGAAAGCATCTAATATTTTTTCATCGCTCTCGGGCAAACAATGCACGGAAATCTCCCGAGTAAAACAACGCGCACGACCAATGCAACTAAATATTAAATAGAATTTATCTAGATATTATGATAAATATTTTAATAATTAATAAAACTTCATCCAAATAGCTAAATAAATTAATTTTAGATGAAATAGTTGGATTGAACTATAATTTAATTACCAAGTTAGGTATTAAATAATTGACTTTATAAATTTAATAATGTATAATTAGTTTCATCAAACTGAGAAAATACCTTTGTATCACTAATATTAGAAAAAATTAGTTTTATTGGATGATTTTACCCACTTTCATAAATAAGAAAAAATTCAATTCACATATTACATTTAAGGCTATTTAGCAAAAAAACTAAATTTCATCTAGATTAAATATTTATGTGAACCTTATTTGATAAAAGTAATATAAGTTTCAAATTAATATTATAAATTTTATTAATTATTTTAACGTTAATTAGTCTACTAAACTAATTATTTTACATAAACGGTCCTATTTCTATGTAACTGGGTTACATAAAATGAACCAATGTAACCCTTTCAAAATTTAAGATTTTGATGTGGAAAATTAGATTCATTCATTGTATTTAACATCATTTGTTTATATAGGAGACAAAGTTTCATCCCAATCAAATATGTTTAAGGGCCACATTTGTTCAAAAATATATATATATATATATATATATATTCATGTGTAAATTATGAAAAATGCTTATATCTATTTGCACATGCATTAGAATATAATAATACTTTATAGAATCATTTATTCATATAAAAATGGTATTTTGGATGGTTTAGATTTCAAAAATACTACTTTAAAATTGATGTCTTAGCATTTTTCATAATTGACACATGAATATATATACATTTTCTAACAAAAGTGGCCCATAAACATACTTGATTTGGATGAAATTTGATTCTTTAAATAAAATGATGTTAAATACAATGAATGATTAGATTTTTCATCAAAGATCAAAATCATAGATTTTGAAGGGGTCACATGAGTCCACTTCTATGTAACTCGGTTACATAGAAGCTAAGCTCCTAACATAAAATAGTTGAACAAGATTGAGAAATTGGTTTGCCTATTATCAAGAGAATTATGTTAATTGAGAAATCAAATTTCATCACAAAGAAATATTTATGTGAGCCTCCTTTGATAAAAGTTGTAACATATTTATATTAATATAATAACATATTTAAATTTGTATATATCATTCCCGCTTTTATGAAATCTATTTTTTATGTATCCCCCTCCATATTTAAAATTTTGAGAGTTAATGAAAATTTCATTTCATCCATTGTATTTAGCATCATTTATATTATCACAAAAATTCTCTCATTCGTCTAGTATCACTTTATACAGATGTCATCGGTAAATGATGAAATCAACGTAATAAAATGGCTTTGTGCTAGAATATAAATTTTAAATTAGTATTTTAATATTTAAACTATTTAAAATATCATTTATATGTGAATTAGATGATTCTATAAAGTACTATTATGTTATAATACATGTGTAAATGACTTTAAGAATTTTTCATGATTTATACATGAATATATATTTCAACAAAAGTGGCCTGTGTACATACTTGAGTTGGATAAAAGTTAATCTGTTAGCTAAACAAATGATGTTTTAATAGTATCTCACTGAATGTGTTGGTGTAGAAATTTTAATTTTTTTATTGAACAATGTTATTTGCCAATTTAAAGTGCCTAAATATAAATACGAATTGAACCAATTACATTTATTATTGATATAAAATTTTACATTCTTTAATATTATTTTGTTGAATGTCATTATACTAGTGCTATTATATATTTCAATATTTTTCCTAAGAATTTTTAGTTTTTAGGATTATTTTATATATTTTAATTGAGACATACTTCAATGAATTGGAGCTAAAAAACTGATATTATTAAATTTAAATATCCATTTAATAGGATAGAAGGATTTATAGGATTTTAATTTTAAATTTTGGAATTTCTTATTTATCTATATATGAATAATATATAAATATCCAAAATAAATTTTTTATCTATAAGATAATACTGTATAATATCAATTCATATGTAATAATCTCTTCTTACATTATTATATATATATTAAGAATTTATTAGTGTTGGAATAGAATAAGTAAAATATTTAATATATTATAACTTTTGTAATTGATATTTTAATTAAATCAGATAATACTTATTTATATTTATAAATGAAATACCAATAACATATTTTTAGTTTTTATGATAATTTTATTAATTATTATTATTAAATTTTTAGTGATGTTTTCTTACTTTCGTCTCTATAAATTATTAAAATAGTGACAATTGTTAGAAATTGTTACTAAAATATTTAACTATTCAGACGGTTGTATAAAACCATCGGTATACAATAAGTAATATTTACGTATTCTAAAATCGTTAGAATATATTGTGCTTTTACTGACTAATTTAAAAAACCGTTGGCAAAGATGTTTTCCGGTGATGATTTTTCAACCGTCACAAAAAAAACCCATCACTATATGGCATTTTTGCTGTAGTGGGTGGAGAGGAGGCAAAGAACACGTGGCAAGAGGTGGAGCAGCGAGTTGCGTGGAGTAGCAGCACATCATCGGGGCTTCCAACCAATAAGTTTTTCTTTTTTTTTCCTTTTATTTTAATTTTCTTGTTTAAGATGAATTTGAATTTGAATTTTATTTTGGACTTAAATATGCTTAGTTAAGCCTTAAGTCTAGGGTTTAGGAAGTAGTATGCATACAATATAGCGTGGTGTGTGGTTTTGAATTATTTATGATAGATATTGTTGCTAATTTAATATCTCGTGATTTAATGTTTATTTAGTGTTTGAGCTCTCACTTTGGCAATAATTCTCATATATTAGGTGATGAAATCGAGACGCAGACTTGAAAATCTAAAACCATGATAATATGTATAATGACCTTGAGGAATTCATGAATGACCACAAAATTTAATGAATCCTAATTGACTTAACCCAATGAGAATAAATGGTTAAGAATAATTAGGGTTATGCCTTGCAGGTTTCGAAAGAAGGTGCAAGGATAATTTAGGGTTTGTTCTTAGGTACTCGCATCCCTGTTTTCTAATATTCGATTATAAATTCTATTTTATCTTTTCTAATTTTCCATTTTTATTCATTTTACTCTCTAGATATTCAATAAGAAAGCATTTAAAGCAAAGTTTTAAGTCTCAAATTTTCCGCAGATTGATATTTTATGTATTACAATCTATGACCCATGCACTTGTAGTGAAATTGCAAACACTAGCTTGTGCCTGCTTTTACATATGTGTGCAAAAGGATAACCATATGGGTGTGAAAAATCTAGATGTTTTAATTTGATTACAAGACAACATTCTTACAATGTATAACTATATATTGTTGAATTCCACAATATGTTTCATGAAAATAAGATAAAAAGGGATTTCAAAATTAAGTTTCATATGTTGTTATGTGTAAACAACTTTATGCAAGATAGTATACATTCTATGTCATGAGTCAGATAGGTTGGTTTAATGATTTAAACTAATTTTGTATTAAGATTTAATTTGAAGGCAAGGCCTAAACTGAAACATCAATTGCGAATACTCATGCACAAGCTTTAAGATTCAATTCAGAACACTTTTGTTAAGCTCATGAGAAAGTAAATCTATTACTGACAACCTAAGATTATGAAATTATTAAGCAACTTTTAAGCAACAATCAATGATAATTCAAAGATAAAATTCAAGATGTTATCTCAAAAGCAAGTTATGTAAATGCTGATTGAAAATTTGCTAGACCTATAAACTGATGGTTTACTTTTGTCTTGATCGATTATATATAAGTTGTGTAGTTATGAGGAGCATAGATGTGATAAACACAACTCATGTACAAATAACATGTTGTCTCAAGAAAAAAAATGAGGTGTAAATGAATGCCCAGATTGGTAGAGATTTCAAAAATGTGCCACTCTTGGATTTGAATGTATCTAAATGACCAAAATGACTTTTGCATGGCTCATTGAAATGTTGAGTTTGAAGGAGAATGATTCAATTATATTCTTACAAGAATATCATGTTTATGAATATGTACATGATAGATTATATGAATGTTATGTATAATTCATAAGCAACATGGGTTGATAAGGAGCGATATTTCAATTAGATCAATGATTGCTTCTTAAGATCTTTTGTGTAAAGAACATGTTAAAAATAAAAGAATTGATTTTCTTGTGTATAACCTCAAAATGAAGGCTCAAAAGTAATGACTGAATTAATTGGAAAACATGAATAGGTTGAACTTTATGTTAGGAGTCTTTCAAAAAGTTAAAAGTTCACACATGTGTGAAAAGGGATATGAAAAGTTGCAAATAAAGTACCCAAGGATAATAAAGTTAAATTCTATATTTGAATGAATAAAAAGAAAGGCATGCAGTCTATGCATGATAGAAATGGTAGATGAGCAAGTATAATAATTCAACAAATACTTAGAACACATTTTATTTTCCATGATAGAAAAAAAAGAAAGAAAAAGTAAAAGAGTAAAGTAAAAAAGGTTAAAATGTGTTTTGCTAAGTATTTGAATTAGCGTTTATCAATTATTTTTCTTAAATATTTTCAGTGAAGTGATTTTCAAATGTATTATTTTAAATGCATTGGATAACATGCAATAATTGTGGACTGGTATTGTCTAGTGGAATATGGATATTTAAAATGGCAAATGATGTGATTTTAGATCTCATTGCTTTAAATATATCAAAAATTTGCAATGATCAAGAATCGATATTTCTTGTTGACCAAGCATGTTTGAAATGATGATTTATAGAGTCATTCACATGACTTATTATCATGACAATGTTGAAAAAATTATTTTATATCATGGCACAAATGTTAAATTAATTCCGTGTTACGACACTCTAGTGTATGGAATGAAAGATGCATGCATATCTTGTATAGCTTGCTACCCTTCCTTAATGTTATTGAGTCATGGTAATCAAAAAATTCACAATGCATTTAAAAGATGAATCTGTTGAGCTTGTTAATAAGGACCACAGTCCTTTCTTGATGATTGCACAGTCATTGACTTGAAAGATTTGTGATGCTATTCTCAAGATATGAGTGGTGTTGATCACTTAGTAAGTTTTATCCACCAACCTACTAGTCATAGGAGCATATCATGCATAAGCATTCATGTTCATGAACAAGGCAAAATGAATATTTTCATGACTCATGAAATATTTACTTATACATCATCATCAATCATATATAAGAGAAGTTGAATGTTTTTATATATTTCAAAATGTTTGCTTACTGAGTATTATATACTTGATAACTCTATAAAAATAAAGTTATCAATGCCCATTTTGTGTCTATTTTGAATGCTAATTCATTAGAAACAAGTAAAATTTTATAGGATTTGTATTAGTTCGTATCATTTGTGTGCTTCTTGCATTTATTATAGTTTTCATGCATTTCTAGTTTAATTCAATTGTAATCCATCTCATTTTAGCTCATTTTGATTCATTAGGTTAAATTGAAATGCACTTGCTTATTTCTATCTTGCTTTTTTATAAGAAATATTGGTGACCAATGTGTAAATTGAGAGAACAAAAGGATGGAATGAGAAAGAAATTGTTTAAAGCAGTCAAAGTGCAATACTAGCATGAGCAATGGTGTCCGCAACCCTAGCTTCCATGGTCAAAGCCATAAGTGAGAGAACAAAAGGATGGAATGGGAAAGAAATTATTTAAAGTAGTCAAAGTGCAATACTAGCATGAGTAATGGTGGCCGGAACCTTAGCTTCCGTGGTCACAACCACTAGTTTCATTGCAACATAGGAATTGGAGTTCATGTTGCCCATCAAGCTCGTAGTTGCAGCTAGGAAGGGTATGTGTGCATTTTCAGCCACGAGTGAAGCTACTTGGGGCTCCCATATAAATTCATCTTTTAGAGCTTCAAGAACATAACATAAGAAACATGAAGTGGAGTTCTTGAGGGGATAAGAGAAAGAAATGCAAAGTAAGAGAGGAGATCAAGTAGAAGATCGAGTTGTGTTCGTGGAATTATTAAGTTTCATCTTCTTTTTTCTTTTTTTCTCTTATTTTTATTTTTCTCTTCATTTAAGATGTATAAAAATACAATTTTTATGGGAATCTTGAACACATTTTCTACCTAAACTTGTGGTCGGAGTGGTGATGAATTCTCAAACTATGTTTACTTGGTTTCTTATGTGGAAATGAATTTACAACTTTGATAATACATGTTCTGTGTGAGATTTACCTTTACATATTTTTAATACTTCTAATGCTTAGCTTCCTTGTGGATTGATTTAATTTCTAGATCTATGCTTGAAAAAGTGAGATTTAGATGACATCTACATGTAAAGCAAAAGTTTTCATGGCTGCATGAGTTATGGGTTTGGAATGTTAATATAGATAAAAATATATTGTTTACCCTGTATTATCCTGCTTAGGTTATGTGCAATTCAATTTTGCTTTATTCGTTTGCATGGGAACATAGTAATCAGTTGAAGCAAAATTAGGTTTATATGTGTTGGAAGGTGTATATGAATATAAATGAACCTAGAACAGTAAATCTCTGCATAATCAATTAAAAGAAATCAATTTAGCATAATCTTGAGTCAAGGGATTTATAAGTCTCATCTATCTAATTATCCCTTTGAGAACATCCATTAGTTGCACTCATTACACTAATCACTTTAATTGATTTTAGTTGTTTGAGTTTAAATTATTCAATTGATAAAAATTTCATCCTATTTGATAAACTGTAAAAGGCAATTGAAATTTTTGGTTAGCTGCATTTAACTCTCCTTCCTTGTGGGATTGACACTTTATTCACTCTATATTACTGGATTGACATGTAAATTTACGTTAAAAATGAGCAAATTAATTAGCCATATACGCCGCTCATCAATTTTTTTAGTACCATTATCGAGGAGTGGCGAGACTAAAAGTACTAACTAAATATCGACTTTATCTTTTACAAAATTTGTACATATTCACTTTGTATTGTTTATTTTTGTTTTATACTATTGTAGTTTATTTTGCTCTTTTGAAGGTTAAGTCGCCCTTGTATGCGATGAGAAAATGAGGACAAGGACAATTTACTTCCATTTGATCCTGAAACCGAAAGGACTTATTTGAGAAGGCAACATAATAGTAGAGAGGCTCAATCTTAATGAATTCAAATGGAACATGGAGAAGACAATCAAGGCAACAACAATAATGAGAATCAAAAAATCGAATGTCCTCAAGCACCACAACAAGGTGAATTAGATCGACCTATCTTGGATTTTATTGCTACCGGATAAAATGTCATGCATACCATTATTCAACCTCCTCGTATTGCCACCAAATTTTTTTTAGAGGTATTCCGAATGCTTTAATCAATGAAGTAGTTCGGGGGTTTTCTTTTGAAGATCCTAGTTGCCGTCTTCAGAATTTCTTTCAAATTACGAATACTTTCAAGCAAAGTGAAATTTTAGATAAAGCTATGCGATTGTAGACATTTCTATTCTCTTTGCAGGATTGGCATTAGAGTGGCTTGATTCATTGCCATAGCACATTGTCCATTCGTGGGATGAATTGGCGTAGAAATTTCTTGAAAAATATTTTTCGCCAGCCTAACTTGCAAAGCTTCAAACGGATATTGTCTCTTTTAAGAAGCATGAGGACGAATCTCTATTAGAGGTGAGGGATGGATTCAAAGATTTGCTCCATAAATGCCCTCATCATGGAATTCAACCATAGGTGCATATCCAGATTTTAGAATGCTACACATCATATGGTAGACTAGTCTTCCATGGAGCGTTGTTGAGGAAAAGCTATGGGGAATCATATGCTCTCTTGGAAAATATGACGGAAAATACTTATCAGTTGCCTTAAAAGCGGAGCAAAATAGCCAGTATGCTTCATCTTGATGTGATTTCTTCGATTAATGCTTAGCTTAATGTTCTCTTTAAGAAAGTTCAAAATTTTTCAATGACTGTCAATGTCAATGCAATGGGATCATTGTCATCATCAATCTTGCATTGTACATGTGTACTTAGTTTGGCTACAAGAGCGAGCAATGTGACTCCAATTCGAAGTTAGTTAATTATGTTGGCAACTTGTCTCAGAGTCAAGGCAATCTTTATTCAAATACATACAATCTTGGATGGAGAAATCACTCAAAGTTTGCTTGTAATAATCAATCCGAACCACCATCGCCAGTTAGGCCTAGCAATCCACTTGGTTTTTCTCAACCATAGAGGGCTGATTCTCAATTTCAACAAGCTTTGTCTTTATAGCCACCACTACAGCAAACCATGCACCAATCTCACCCTCCTCCGTAGCAACTAGAAAAGCAGACAAACTTGGAGGATATGTTTATGCAATTTATGCAATCTCAGCTAACAATAAATCTCAATTTGGAGGTGAAAATTAGATAACTAGCTTCGACTATTAACAGTCGTCCTCAAGGCGCTTTGCCTAGTGACACCAAAGTCAATCCTAAAGGTCAGGGCAAAGACAAGTGTAGGCTACTACTTTGAGAATTGGCAAGAAGCTACAAGAAAATTTACCTCCAAAGAAAAATACTGCAGTTGCCACATATCCTCCAATTGTGTAATAAGACGAAGAAGAATTTGAAGTTATATAGCTAACAAATTCAAGCACAGCACAAGAACCTCCTAAGGTGATTAATAGACCACCACTGCCATTTCTTCAAAGGCTCAAGAAGCAAATGAAAGATAACTAGTTCGAGAAGTTCTTACAGGCATTTAACCAACACCATATAAATATATCTCTAGTGAAAGTACTTGAACAAATGCCGAGCTATGCAAAATTCATGAAAGATGTCCTTACAAAGAAGAGCAGATTGATAGAGTTCGAGACAGTAGCTCTATCAAAAGATTACAGTGCAATTGTGCAAAGAAAGTTACCACTAATACTTAAAGATCTTGGAAGCTTTACTATACCATGCACAATTAGGAACCTATTTTGGAAAGGTTCTCTGTGATCTCATTGCAAGCATCAACTTGATGCTAAAGTCAATTTTTAAAAATTTGGACTTAGCGTTGCCAAAGCACGACCAACCACAGTAACCCTTTAGTTGGCAGATAAAAGCATTACATATTCTACAGGTATTATTGAAAATGTGTTGGTCAAGAAGTTCCTCTTCCCAGCAGATTTTATGATAAGGGACTGTGAGGACTGTGATATTCCTATCATTTTTAGGAGACCATTCTTTGCTATCGTAGGAGCAATAATTGATGTGAAACCTACGAAATTGACTTTCTGTGTGGAGGATGAAATGGAAAATTTAGCATATACCAAGCTGTAAATGATGAAGATTCTAGTTAACAATGCATGCTAATCAATAGAATGGACAAGCTCTGAGCACTTAGAGTAGTTTGAAGGAATTATCATTGGTACAAAAGTTAACAATTGAAGAATTAGGGTTTCAAGTCAATTCCACCATCAAAATTTTGTCTCTTTATAGATCTAAAGAAAGTTCAACAACTAGGAAATGAAAATAAGGTGAGAAGGAAGTCACATGATTAAATTAATAGATGTACTGGAATTGGGTGATTTACAGGAAAGTCGGGCCGATGATGTTGAGCTCAACGATAAATGTGAGACAACTCATTACTCTTTTTGGTAAACATCTTTTGGTGCAAGACAAGAATTTAAGCTCAACTCATAGTACCTTGAAGAAAAGAATCACAAGAAGATCATTTTGTTTTGGGAGCTTATAATCATTAAAGAGCCCAATATTCAAAATTAGCAACTCTCATTGATTATTTTAACTTTTGATCTTCAAATTCTAGTTCTCAAGATGTTTCAGTCGTTTGGTGTAAAACTCATACCATTAGAGGCTTATGTTTCAGTCGTCCGGTGTGAAACTCATACCATTAGAGGGTTAATATAAAATTAGTCTATAGATGAATGTCATTTACACCCTTAAAACTTATACAAAATACATGTTATTAATGTAAAGTTATAGAAAAATGTATATGTTTACAAAAAGATTAATTTGCAATTTTAGAAAAGTAGGATTAAATTGTAATTTTAGAAAGAAGGATTGAATGGTAAATTTGAAAAGAGTAGATACAAAAAGGTGACTAAATTCAAAATTTAAAAACATTAAATTTGACAATTATAAGAAAAGGGAGTAAGTTATGATTTCAAAAAATAAGATATGAAAATAAATTTTTATAAATTTTTTAAGAAGAAATTTCAAAATTATGAATGTACCAATTGAAACTGTTTAAATTCACCGACTTTTTGGAAAAATAAAAATAAATAAAAATTTTTGGCCAATTAGAGGTCTTAATTAAGGGCTTATATTCACCTATACTCTTTTCATTAGATCTAAGAATGTATAACTCCGATTGACATAAGAATTTAATGGGAAGTGTTAAATTATATGTTCTTTAAACTAGATGGATTAGATTATCAAAAATAATTAAATTAAATGCTTGGATTAATTAGTTTAAATTGCATCGAAAAATGTAAATTAAAGTCAAACCATGCATGTGTAATATGTGTTGAGATGTATGTAAATATACCCATAAAAAAAGTCAAACCATGCATAGTGAGCACGTCCACGCGTGCACGTCCAATTTCTCTGCAATTTAGTTAATTGATTATCAAGATTAATATCTCGGTGTATCTAAGGTTGTTTCATATGAAAATTTTTAAGCAAGCTTATTTTAAAATACCCTGCATAGTGGATAGATTAGATATTAAAAATTATGTTTTAAAAAATTTTTAAACATCTAAAATTTTATGAGATTTCATGAATTAATTTTTAATGCTAATATCTTAATATACCAATCATTTTGATATGAAACTTGACATGAATGGTTAAATTAAATTGTTCATATGAATGGATTGGATTAGAAAAAATGATTTAATAAAGTATTTATATAAATAATATTTTTGTATTGAAATACGTGCATGGTACCACCCCTGCATAGTACGTCCAAGTGGGAAGTCACATCTGAAATGGATGTTCATTCCATGCATCTCCCATTTTATTTAATTACTATGATTATGTAAATAATTCTATTTTATATGAAATTTCATGGGTAAGTTTAAATTAATATACCCTATTTGGTCAATGGATTAGGTTATACAAAATTGATTAGAAATGGGTAGAAGGATTAAAATTTGAATGAATTGCATGAGTTAATTTCAAATGAATATATCTTGACTACTTCTAATTATTTTGGCAAGAAACTTGTTATGACAGCTAATTTGATGTGCTTTAAAATATAGATGGGTAGATTATAATTAATTTCTTTAGAAAATTATTAAACAATATTTTAATTTGTGGCGCCCCAGCCCGAGCGTCACAACCTTACCTCAAGATCTATCGACTAGTAAAGATGAATCAGGATTATTGCTCTGATCACGCGGCGGGTTCTTATTGGATATTTATCCACTTAATCCTAACTCCTTAGGATTTATATCATTTATACATTCAATTTCCATCAAATGCTATTTTAGGCCATTATATCATTTGAGAGTTACACATCTCATCTCATAATCTTCATACTTAATCATATCATGATATTTCATGCCTTAGCATTTACCCATAAAAAATTTTCGCCAATCCATAAGCATAAAACATATCATAATCCTTCTATAACATTGAATAACAATTTAATGTTATCATTCATATAACCATTTAACCCTTAGGTTCATACCCAGGTTGCTCATAGAAATTCATTTATCCTTGAATCTCCACCTGTGCTCCTTGCCTCCTTCCTTTCACGTGTCTATGGGTTTGGAAAACAAAACGTGAGTTGAAACTCAATAAGCAAGCTTAGGATTTTCAGGCAACTCATTTTGAAAGCAACATTCTTTAAAAACATTTTCCTCTATTCAGTATAGACACTTAGCAAGTGATCAACTACCTGCGGAGCAGAAACTTTTTCATGAACCTTTCGTAAACCATTCATGAAAATCCTTTATGAAAACCATTCACGTAAACCATTAGTAAATCACAGTTTTTGGGCATTTCATAAACATTGGATGTGCAAATGCATCATTTTCATTCATGACATTATCCTTCATGTGACGGTACGTTAGCTCGGGGAACCCTCTTTCATGACATGATCCTTTCCATCCTTGGCGCCGGACCTTCCGACTTGGCAACATCAAGGGAGACTCCTTGTCCGCTTACTACCTCGACTAGCCTGCTTGACTTCCATTCCATGCATGACCTTTAGTCACCCCAGCATTATATACCCCTTACACATGGAACTTGTCATTCTCATGTAGAGAATTATTTGCACAATCCCTTTGAAACAACGTTTCAATGAAATATCATTTAAATCCATGCTTCATCACTTTTCATAAATACTTGCGAAACAGTAAGCAAATCACTTGTCATAATTGAAATAACATTTCAATACACATTGAAATAAAGGAATGGTCATTCTTAAATACCTTTGAAAGCATTTAAAACAAAACTCATTTAGAAAGCTGCTTGCTTACCTGTTTCGCCTTAGCTTTCCGTATCGCTTATCTCTTTGCCTTTGCCTATACATATAAGAATGACTTTGCATTCATAACGTTTTCATTTTCTTGCTTAGTTTTCCAACCCATAATCCATTAACATACATAACCTACTTGAATTCCAAGTCGGGTATACATATATCGCACTCACTTGTGCATCATACCATTCATTCCTTATTGTGTTTAAAACCCATATTTATGGTAAACACATAATTATCATTCATAAATCAACATATGGGGATTTATATCATCCATTTATCATTTTTCATCCATTTTTCCATTTCCCTACGTCAATGCTCATTCTAAGCATATGAGTGACGTCTTAAGCTTCATAACGTCATCTCGAAATTTGAAATAATTCAAAAATCATTCATACAGAAACATCCTTTTTCATTTCATCACATATTCATGCATATTTTTTATTTTAGCAACTTCACAAAAATTATGCATCATCCATTCATGCTTAGCCTTCCACATACACCCATCTTACAACACATAACTTGGGTGTTTCTTAAAATTTCTTAACACAAAAACTTTTACCCATTTTCATTATCATTAAACCCCTTAATTAACACTTAATTTAGGGTCTAATTTTGGATTTTCAATCCATTCGTCATAGGGTTCCAAAACAGCAACGTTAGGACCCGTTTTTCATCATTTCAACGCCTCTTTCAATACTTAAATCTTAACAGATTTATAATCCTTAAATTCCAAAAATTAAGCATGATTTTCTTAACCCAAATTTAGGTTATTATTTCATATTTAAAATTCATAATTCGTTGGCTTCCATAACAGCAACATCTTCATACATATTAAGTATCCATTTGACCCATTTTGACGTGTCCAAACATATGTCCATAAAATCAGATTTAGGGCTAATATTTTCAAACCCTTTTGGACACTCAAAGTACCTTAAACATATAGTGTTTTAATCTCCATAACATCCATAAATCATTTCATTACAATCAGCAACAAAAATCATACGGAAAACACCCGTTTTGGCCCCCATTTGGACATCTCATATACATACCCTAAAAAATCAGATTTAGGGAAAACTCATCCAGCCCACTTTGGCCATCCAAAGGGTCCTTAATTTAGAATAATTTACCCTAAAATTCATCCATAAGCAACTTGAGTGCTTCCTTGTATCATTTTTAACCCAAAAATGGAGAAATCGTGTCATTTCTTCAAACTCAGGGTTTCATATTTGCTAAAATCATCAACTAATGCTTAAATCATCATATGTAATTCAAAATAACATAAATTACATCCAAATCAACATGCTCAAATCATGCAGTAACTTAGTTTAGGGTTTTGAGATTTTTCAAATTAGTTTTCATCTCAAAATCCAACCTAAACTTCCATTTTCACTCTCTTGAACTCTTGATTTTTTTTCAATCTTTCAAAAATCATTCAATACCTATATCATGGCATTATAACTTATCCTTTAATATTTCTTTATGAACCATATTCATGGCTCATGATTTGAGAGAAGAAACTTAGGATTAAAGCATCCAAAACTTGAAATATACTTACTTGAATCGAATCAATTTTTAATCCAAACTTTCCCAACTTGGATTCCTTTCTTTTCTCCCCTTTTTCCTTATATTTTTCTCTTCTTTTCTTTCTGGACTTGTCACGTTCAAGGGCTGCCTTGGTTTGGGGGTTTTCTCCTTCAGATTTTTCTCTCTCTAACCTCTCCAAGTGGAACGTCCACATGCCCCTTATATGCCCTTCATTTTCCAGATTTCTGGGCCCACTTTGCCACCTCATTTGGAGTGTAATTAATGGGTATCTTATCCCTTGATGTGTTGGCTAACTCATAACCAAGTAAAATAGACATTTATCTTATATAAAAATCACCAAATCAAAGCACTTAAATGAGCTACTTAGCTCCTCCCCTAGTAGACGTCCACATGACTGCCTTCCATGGCTTTCTTGGCCACCAAGTCTCCTTTAATTTATGAGCATTTACATGCCCTCTCTCCCTTAGCATAGCTAGGTTTTGAATTGGTTTAAAAAAATGAAAAAAATCCAAGTGTATGACCCCTTGGACGTCCACCATGTGCCACATTTCAAGCCTCCTTGAGGCTAGCTCATTAGCCCTTTAATTCAAGCATTAATGCTTGAGATTTATCATGGATTTTGTGATTTAAGATAATTCACAAAATCAAGCTCAAAAAACCACCTTTTGACACCTCATATAGAGCATTTAATCAAGCCATTAAACCACTTACTTTTTAATAAATGTTATGGTACTTTTGGGTGCACAAAGTCAATGCTACTCACCTTTTTCCGATTAAGAACTTTCCCATGGTAATTATCTTAATCCAATCCATTCATACCATAGATTTCATAATTTTATTCTATCGTTTCAAATTTCATCTTAAACCGACGTTTCTACGTCAAGTTATGAACCTTTGAAATTTTCTTTAGAGTGTGAGATTAAAATACCTAAAAATAAATAATTATCATCTTAATCTCATCACTTGTGCCTTAATCCAATCCACATATATGGTTGTGCCCAAAATCATGAGCTTACCTTTCAAATTTCATCTCATTTCGCCTTATACGCGTCAAATTATGAATTTTCTACAATTTTCAACATAATTCCATAATTTCCATTTTAATCTCCATTAAATATATCATAGAAATTAAAATAGATATACATGCCACATTAGCATGTTCTAATCTTCATTAAGCCCCTTTAGTCATCCTGACTCATATTGGGCATTGGCGATTAATCTTAATCACCATTCTTGGTTGCAAACCCTAATTGCAAAATATCATTAAATCATAAAAATTATCCATAATTCATTTAAATAACACATGAATCATACTTATAGACCAAATTGGGTCTGGGTATCACATAATTATTAATGCTTTTTATAATACATGCATTTTTTTATGAGATGATCAGTTACAGTAAGGGACCGACCTAGCTTAATGAAAAGGAATTTTTCCACCTGCCTATGTTAAAGTACGTGGAAAGCTGTAAATAGATATTTATTGTATCCCAAGTAATGCAAAAAGGATAGAGGTTTTATCCTAATAGATATTCTAGGATTTCTTGACATTGTTTTATTGCAAACTAAACTCTATGGATATTTTCTTTTAGTTGTTTATAGAGACTACTATAGATTTCGTGAGGTAGTAGCCTTCTTAATCGTTCTTCAAGTTCAATTCTTCGTTCTCTTAAGGCTTTTAGTTCTCTACTTATTTGATGAATTTGTCTTGTCATTATAAGCAAAGGAAATTTTCAATATGCTTTTCCAGAGATTTAATCTTAACTTGATATTTATAAAATATTCCTCTTTGTTCTCTGTATAGTTTGGAATCAAATCTCTAAGAAGGGCAACTTTCTAAATAGGTTTGTAGTTTTTCCTTTTTAATTCCTAGATGCCTTAATTCCTCTCTTAAATCTTTTAGTTGTGTAGACATAGGATTAGGCAGCTAATATGGACAATGTTTGTTCTAGTTCCTATTTATCTTCTTCTAGGCTAGAGATTATAAAGTATCTAAACCAGTGAGGGTGTCGACTTTGTCTTTCTTTTAATATTTCTAGAAATTTTATAATAAGTTTATACCTTTGTATTTGTTTTTGAATAAGAGGAAGACGACTTGGGATAACTCTCCACAAAGCTAGTTCATCATTAATATTATCATCAAGCTTTTGAAATAAGATTTGTGAGTTTATAGTCATTTGATCATGCATGTAAGACAGTAAAAATGCAGGCAAATAAAGATTCAATTGAAATAATAGAGTTTACAATACAAGTTTGAAATCTATCTTTGAAGATAACTTACAAGTTTAGGGATCAGATCAAGTTCTAAATCAACAACTTGTCTCTTTAGCAGAGCTTTGAGATCATCTTACAATAAAAGTTTTGAGAAGGTTTACAGAGTAGGAGTGGTTACAGGTTGAGTGAGAGAGAGAGGAACAGAGATAGAGAGAGAGCGAGAAGAACTATGACAATTGCTTCAAGGAGAAGGCTTTTGAAATGTTTCGATCATCACCCTCCTTCTTTAGATCTTTGTTTATAGCCGTTTGGAGATGTTTGTGAATGACCATTTATGGCTTGGAATAAAAACCACCATTGGCTATTATGCCAATCTTGCTGGATTCCTGCTAGAGATTCCTGACGAGCTGCTGGATTCCTGCCAGAGATTCCTACCAGAGATTCCTGACGAGAACTGTTGGAGTGATGATTCTGACAAGCACTGTTAATTCTGAAAAGCCTATCTGGACTCCTGACGGATATTGTTGGAGCGGCAGTTCTGAAAAGCCTATGAGGATTCCTGACAAGTACTTGACATTTGAATAATATTTTATTTGTTTGCATGGGTAGAGCTGATGACATCATGATATTGTCATGCAAGCGGAGACGAAAATGGTAGGAGAAAACATTTGAATGAGAGTTGCAAGCGACTGTTTGTGGCGGTTTTTTTAAGTATAGAAATGTAGTTGATATTGGGACTCAGTGAGTCCCCATACATCTTCATTCTGGTCGGCTTGGTTGGCTTCATTTGATCTAGTGGCAGATTGTTGGTCTTCTTCAAGTTTGGCGGTTGGCTGTACAAACGGCTGAGTGCTGAGCTGTGTCTGTATTTCTTGAAGTAGTTTGACGAAATCCTCTTGGGTTTATGCTTCTGTGAGTTTGGATTGGACTACAGATTTTTGAGACAAAAACTGTAATTCTTGTTTGGATGGTGTCTCTAGTGCCTGGAGTTCCTGTCTGTTTATCCATTCAAGAACCTATTTGGGCTCAACATGGGTTTATGTCAAAGGGTCCCACCATTTTACCTTGAAAATTCTTCCAAGGGAAGATGATCGGGGTTTTAGATTTTTAAGAAAAGCATACTTCTATTGACAAATCCAAGCTAGAAAAAATTTTGAACAAAAATTTAAGGTCTGAGAAAAATGATTTTCATAATTTGAAAGAGGACCATGTTTGCAAAAGGTTTAGAAACCTTGATTTACTAATGGTGGAAATATTTCAGGAATTAATCCAAAATGGTCCCACCATTGAGCAAACCAGTAAGGGAAAATATAGTTTGTGTTTCGTTTGAAATAAAACATCCACGAATGATTTCCTGATTTGTTTTTACCAAAAGGCTTTATACCAAGCTAATTGATAGTTCCAGTATGTGTATGTTTGAGGATTAAAAATAATTGAGAGTTTCTTTGATTTTTTCATTGATTCAGAATCTGACGGCATCAAAACCTTTAGAATTTGAATGCTTGCATGGGTAATTTCTGTTGGATCATCTTTGCCGGGATAATGTTTGGCTTGTATGGATTGGGTATCAACAAGGATGAGTTTGTTGTACCCCAGCCCGAGCGTCACAACCTTACCTTAAGATCTCTCGATTGGTAAATGTGAATCAGGATTATTGCCCTGATCACGCGGCGGGTTCTTATTGGATATTTATCGACTTAATCCGAACTCCATAGGATTTTATATCATGTCATACATTCAATTTCCAGCAAATGCCATTTTAGGCCATTATCTCATTTGAGAATTTCACATCTCATCTCATAATCTTCATACTTAATCATATCATGATATTTCATGCCTCAGCACTTACCCATAAAATTTTTTTGTGAATCCATAGGCATAAAACATAACATAATCCTTCTACAACATTGAATAACAATTTAATGTCATCATTCATATAACCATTCAACTCTTAGGTTCATACACAGGTAACTCATAGAAATTCATCCATCCTTGAATCTCCACCTGTGCTCCTTGCCTCCTTCCTTTCACCTGTCTTTGGGTTTGAAAAACAAAACGTGAGTCGAAACTCAATAAGCAAGCCATCGGGTTTTCAGGCAATTCATTTTGAAAGCTACATTCTTTAAAAATATTTCCCTCCATTCAGTAGAGACACTTAGCAAGTGATTAATTATCTGCGTAGCGGAAACTTTTTCATAAACCTTTCATAAACCATTCATAAACCATTCATAAAAACCATTCATGAAAACCATTCGTAAATCCCAGTTTTTGGGCATTTCATAAACATTGGATGTGCAAATTCATCATTTCCATTCATGACATTATCCTTCATGTGATGGTACGCTAGCACGGGGAACATCCTTTCATGACATGATCCTTTCCATCCTTGGCGCCGGACCTTCCGACTTGGCAACGTCAAGAGGGACTCCTTGTCCACTTACTACCTCGACTAGCCTGCTTGACTTCCATTCCATGCATGACCTTTAGTCACCCTGGCATTATATACCTCTTACACATGACATCTTATCATTCTCATGTAGAAATTCTTTGCACCATCCTTTTGAAACATCGTTTCAATGAAACATCATTTAAATTCATGCTTCATCACTTTTCATAAATACTTGCGAAACAGTAAGCAAATCACTTCTCATAATTGAAATAACATTTCAATACACATTTAGACAAGGAATGACCATCCTTAAATAACTTGGAAAGCATTTAAAACAAAACTCATTTAGAAAGCTGCTTGCTTACCTGTTTCGCCTTAGCTTTCCGTATCGCTTATCTCTTTGCCTTTGCTTATACATATAAGAATGACATTGCATTCATAACATTTTCATTTGCTTGCTTAGTTTTTCAACCCATAATCCATTAACATACATAACCCACTTGAATTCCAAGTCGGGTATACATACATTGCACTCACTTGTGCATCATACCATCCATTCCATATTGTGTTTAAAATCCTTATTTAAGGTAAACACATAATTATCATTCATAAATCAACATATAGGGATTTATATCATCCATTTTTCCATTTCCCTACATCAATGCTCATTCTAAGCATATGAGTGACATCTTAAGCTTCATAACTTGATCTCAAAATTTGAGATAATGCAAACATCATTTATACAGCAACATCCTTATGAATTTCATCACATATTCATATATTTCTACATTTTAGCAGTTCATATAATCCATTTACCACTTATCTATACTTAGCCTTCCACATACACCCATCTTACAACACATAACTTGGGTGTTTCTTAAAATTTCTCAAGTCAGCAACTTGTGTCCTTATTCAGCATGATTAAAAATTTTAATTAAAATTTAATTTAGGGTCTAATTTCGGATTTTCAATCCATTCATCATAGGGTTCCAAAACAGCAACATTAGGACCCGTTTGTATCCTTTCAACGCCTCTTTCATGACTTAAATCTTAACAGATTTTTAAGCCATAATTTTCAGAAACTAAACATGCTTTTCTTAACCCAAATTTAGGATATTTTCACATATTTAAAATTCATAATCTAGTTGCTTCCAAAACAGCAACATCTTAAGCATGTAGGGTATCCATTTTGACCCGTTTTGACCTGTCCATACATATATCCTTAAAATCAGATTTAGGGCATATCATTCAAAATCCTTTTTGACACTAAAATTAACTTAAACATAGGGTAATTTACCTTCCATAACATTCATAAATCATTTCATCACAAACAGCAACAAAAAGCATATGAAAATCATCCATTTTGGCCCCCATTTGGACATCACATATACATACCCTAAAAAATCAAATTTAGGTCAAACTCATCCAGCCCACTTTTGCCATACAAAGGGTCCTTAATTTAGAGTAATTTACCCTAAAATTCATCCATAAACAATTTAAGCACTTCCTTTTATCATTTTTAACCCAAAAATGGAGAAATCGGGTCATTTCTTGAAACTTAGGGTTTCATATTTGCTAAAATCATCAACCAATACTTAAATCATCATATGTAATTCAAAAGAACATTAATTACATCCAAATAATCATGCTTAAATCATACAGAAACTTAGTTTAGGATTTTGAGATTTTCCAAGTTGGTTTTCATCTCAAAATTCAACCTAAACTTCCATTTTCACTCTCTTGAACTCTTGATCTTGTATAAATCTTTCAAAAATCATTCAATACCCATATTAAGGTATCATAACTCAGCCTTTAAGATTTCTTTTATGACTTGAAACTATGATTCCAAATCAAGAAGAAAATTTGAAAATTGGAAGGCTTAAACTCAACGGGTACTTACCCGATTTCGTCGATTCTTTGTCCCAAACTTCCCGAGCTTGCTACCAAGCTTTTCCTTCCTCTTTTCCTTATCCTTTTCATCCTCTTTTACTCTCCTCCTTGCTGGGTTTGGACGTGCATAGCAGCTGGTCCTTGGAGAATTTTTCTCCCCTCTCCTTTTCCTCTCTCTTTCCTTTCTTCCTTGCACGTTAAATCCCTTAGAAAGTTGCTGGAATTTTCCAGCTCTTATGCCCACTTTTGATCCCATTTGACATCCACATTAATGTGCTCTTATCCCATTAAACACTTGGAATCATTTGCTCCAAGATAATTCCATCATTTATCTCTTCATAATTTCACAAAATCATGCATTAATTGGAGGATATTACTGTTCACCTGCAACGTCCCACATGGCAGCCCTTTGGTTTGTCATTTTATGCCTTAAATGCACCTCAATCTACCATACATTAACTTCACTAGGTGATAGCCCATTTACATGTAATTTTTGGATTTTTAAAAAATTAAAAAAATCAGATTTGGATGCTCTTCAACGTCCATGGTTTCCACCTTAGTTCATGCATTAAATTTTGTCTTTTTCCTCACCATAATTGCTTTTGTCCTTTTATGATTAAGAAAATCCCATGATAATTAGCTTAATCCATTCCTACCATACCATTCATCATATCATTTTATCCATCTCTCTCAAGTTTCATCTCAAACCGAGTTTTCTAACTCAAGTTTGACCACTTGAATTTATCTTTTGGATTTGGGATAAAAATAATTAATTATCACCCTAATCTCATTATAATTCCCTTAATCCAATCTGGTCATAAGATTGAGCCCACCTTCGTGAGCTTACCTTTCAATTTTCATCAAAATTCGCCTTGTAGGCATCAAGTTATGAATTTTTTATCATTTTTCATCTTAATTCTATAATTACACTTTAATCTCCAGAAATTAAATCATGGTAATTAACATAATTATTCATGACACATTTTCACCTTTCAATCCTCGTTAAGCCCCTCGGGTCATACCGACTCACTTTGGGCTCCGATGATTAAATTTTTAATCACCATTCTTAATTAAAACCCTAATTGCAAAATATCATTAATCATAAAATCATCCAAAATTCATTTAAATAACACATGTGTCATATTTATAGACCTACTTGGGTCTAGGTATCACAGAGTTCATGGAACTTCTATGTTTTGTAGTAATTCGTGGTTTTATCATGATGAGTTGGGGGAAAAAGAGTTTTGGCTAATTGAGTGGGGTCTTTGAATGCTTGGAAATCATGTTCAGTATAACAAAATGGGTATTGATGCGTTTGGTTTTGTGACATATATGGATTTGTTTGGGATTTTTGTTTAGAGCGGAGTTAGGCAAAGTACAATATCTTTGACTAATTTTGATTGTAGAGTTTGAGGTAGGATTCTTTTGCCGGAATGTTTGAGCCATACGGATTTGAATGGTTCTATGACTTTGAGTTTAGGGGACTTCTGAATAAGTGCTAAAGCAATTTGTTCATCCAACTGATTGAGATCGGTGGATGCAAATTCTTGGGAAGTTTCGAGTCCAGGCAATGCTAGAAGTGTCATTTTTATTTGAGTAGTAGAAGTTTAAGTTTGGCTTCTTGGTTTGGTATAGGTCCTTGCAGCCATTTCTGCATATAAGGGACTCGATAAATTTGTGGTTTTGGCAATAGAGGGGTGAGTCATGATTATTTAGAATTGTAAATAAGAATCAGAAGTTTGGGGCTTGACTTCTGGTTTATTAGGTGGCTTTCGCAGCATCATTGCCGTCAATTATTGAATACTTTGATCCCTGAAGAAATTCTCTAGTTAGAAAATCTGGTATTGAGTTCGAAGAGCCTTTTATAAATTCTATTTCAAAATCAAAATTTGACAAAAGTGTCTGCCATCTTGCAAATATATATTTGGAAACTTCATTTTGATCATCTTTTTGTAAAACATATTTGGCTGCTTTGCAATCTACTCATACTAAAAAGGTTTGATTTAATAAATCATGTTGAAACTTTTTTATGCATAAAATAATTCTTAAGACTTCCTTTTTTATTATTGAGTATTTTTGCTGTGTTTCATTCCATATTCCTGAATGATATTGAACTATTTGTTTATTTTCCTCTCTTACTTGTTTGAGGATGCACCAATAGCCTATATCTGAGGCATCTGTTTCTACAATCCCTTTTGCTGCTGGATCAGCAAGGTTTAAGATAGGTAGATTTGTTAATTGCTTCTTTACTTGTTGGACAATCTTTGTGTGTTGATCAGTCCAATTTGGTGGGTTTTTCTTTAACCTTTGATACAATGGTTTGCATATGGTTCTAAGATTTGGATAGAAATCATATACATAATTTAATGCTCCTAGAAATCTTTGAAGTTGAGTTTTATCCGTTATCTTATTTGGAAATTTACTACTAAATTTCATTGACCTTTGGATTGGGATGATTGTGCTATGGTAGATTTCAAACCCTAAAAATCTAATTTTTTGTTTGGAAGAGTAAATATTTTGTTTTTGAAATTACTAAGTCATTTCTTTGGATTATTTTTAAGAAAATATTTAGGCATTTAAAGTGTTGTTCTATTATTTCTAAAAATATTAGTACGTCATCTATATACTACTGAGAATTCAGTATAGGGATTTAGTATGTCATTCATAATTTTTTGAAATTCTGAAGGTGTGTTTTTAATTCCAAACGACATTACATTCCATTCATATTGTCCAAATGAGACTGTGAAAGCTGCTTGATATTTATCCTTTTCTTCTATTTAGATTTGCCAAAATCCTAATTTCATATTAAATTTTAAAAAGATTGTTGCGGTTATTATCCTTTGTAAGAGATATTTTTTATTTGGAATTGGGTACCTAATCCATTTTAAGGCTCTGTTTAAAGGTTTATAGTTTATTATTAGCCTTGGACTTCCTCTTTCTATTTTGGAATTTTTTCGAACATAGAAAGTTGCAAAAGACCAATGAGATTTTGATCATTGTATTAATTTTTTATTAATCAGGTCTTTTATTTCTTCTTTGCAATATTCTAGAGTTTCTCTATTCATTTGAATAGGTCTAGCTTTTGTAGATATCTTACTTTTATCAAATGTTGGTTCATAAGGGAGAGTTATCTTATGTTGTTTCCCCTCCCAAAACGCATTTGGAAGGTCTGTTGTAGAACCCTGACCGTATACGCGTTGTTTCGACCGTATACGCGTCATTTCGACATTTGTAATTTTGAAGATTATTTTATAAAGATTCATGAATTTTATTGATGGACATGTGTATTTGAGATTGACATAATGCAATTGGGAATTTAATCCCGTAAATAGTGCACGGGAGTGCACGTGAATAGTAAACGTGAATAGTAAACAGGGGTTAAGATATATGATTAAGAGTTAATCACTTGGATTAACTTAATCATAAAAGACAAAATATAGATTTAATCACTACAAGACAAAATAGCAATTCTTTTGGATATTTTAATTCAAATCTGGATTTTTATGGAAAAATAGAAAAAAATTCATAAATTGCAATCCGGGCGTCGGAATTCGATGAAATTTTTTATGGATGGTTAAAAATTCATGATGGACATGATGAATGGGTTAAGATGTGATGAAAATCACAAATCAAAGGTCAAGATGAAACGTCAAAACAAGATCAAAAAGTAGCTAACTTTTTAATAAAAGCTACTTTTGACTTTTTAAATAAAGTAAATAAATAAGAATAAAAAAATTAAATGCAATGGCTGCTGCTGCAGGGATGTTGCAGTGGGAGCAGCTGACAAAGTTGACCAAAATCAATGGTCAAAATTTATCCTAATCAAAGATCAATGGCTAGGATTAATTTAGCTTAATTTAATTAATTTTAAAAATCAAAAAAATAGGTGGAAAATAGGGCTGCAATAGGGTTTCTGGAGCAGGCCTAGGGTGGGCAGCACAGGGCTCAAATCATTTTTCAAAATTAAAAAGAAATACCAATTTATAATTAAATACCTCAAAACTAGGGGGTAAATTCCAAATTCTTGAAAACTCCAACCCTATAAATAGAGCAGCAGGGGAGAACGTCCAAGGCATCCAAAACCAGCTCCATTTGAGCATTTTTCACCCCCACAACGTTTTAGCCTTGAAGAATAGAAGGTTGGAGAGAGAAAGTGTGAGAAAAAGAGGCGTATCTCCACTTCGGGTAAGTGATTTCTACCCAAATTTGTTTTGGATGTTAAGTATGGCAAAACCATGCTTAGATAATTCCCAAGAATGAGAAAATAAGTATAGATATAATGTTTAAATGGAATTATGCCAAAACATCAAAAATTTGGAGCAAAGATAGGGTATTCGGGAAGATAGCATATGATATGTGAAAATAATGCTCCAAAATTGATAAATGATGATTTGGGATGTATGATTATGATAAATATGATGTTGGAATAATGATATATTAATTTCATGATTTTTGGAATTAAGGATTATGCTTAAGTGAATTTATGTTGATTTTTAGTATATGGAGAAAATGATTTTTTTCACCAAGTAAATGATGATAAATTCAAAATGTATTGAATGTCCTATGATATACTAGGCATAAGGTATGTCATGGTATTTTTTATTTTTGGAAAAAAAATCAATTTTTGGAACCCATGAACAGTAACCACGTCTCTGTGAACAGTAACTCGGATGAACAGTAATATCCACATAAGGATGAAAATTTTGAAGAACCTATGGATAAAAATATCCACATAAAGAAAAATGCCCAAATAATATAGAGCATGCATGGGAAGCAGCTTGAAGAGAAGAAATGAAAATATCATTTCTCCTTGAATAGGAAAAGGAAAAGAGAAGGTCGAAGACACCTCCTAAGAAGGTAAGCAAGTTATATGTTTTGCAAATTATTTCCAAAATGCTTGAAATTGTTTGCAAGTTGCTTTATGAAATCTATTTAAGGTTGGCCATACATATAACTGCTTTACATGAACTGAAGTTCGTTTTGTGAAATTTTTTATTAAATGCTTTTTATGAAATTGTTTATGATTTGTAAATATCATGCCGGCATGTGTATGAGAATGAGCATGTGCACGAGGAATAGGCCTTAGTCGAGGTAGTAAGCGGACCGGATGTCCCCCTCGCTATTGCCAAGTCGCTTAATAGGCCCCGGCCGGCGGCGACCTCCCTGAAATGGGAGCATGTATGGGATGGGCGCCTAGCTAGCGTCGCATCCAAAGGAATGTCATGAATGTTATGTATGCATTGCATTTGCATTTTATGAAATGCATGAAAATGATTGAAAAATTATGTATAGCTTGCTTACTGAGTATCATTACTCACCCATGCTTTTTCAACAATGGACAGGAAATGATGATGAAAGCAGCATGCCAAGTGTTATGTAGTTTTTGATGTAAATGATGTTTATGTAAACTTTATGTAAAGTCAACAATGATAATTTTGAGATAGAAAGGAATATTTTTATTCCAATGAAAATGTTTATGGAATAATTTTTTATCATAACTGTGTTATGTGAAATATATTTCAAATTGGATGAATGATGGGAATTTTCCATGTATTGATGAAAAAAAAGGAATCCTGCCGTGTGATCAGGGCAACAATCCTGAGTCACGTTTACCAATCAAATTGATCCCGGAGTAAGGCTTCTAGGCACCTCGGATTGGGGCTCCACAGAAGTTGGTATCAGAGCAAGGATTGGTAAATAGGCGGGAGAAGGAGAAAATAAATGATGTTGAAAGGATAAGTTTGATACCACAGAAGTTGGTATCAGAGCATGGATTGGTAAATAGGCAGAAAAGGAAAGAAATGACTAAGCTAGATTACATGAAATCATGATTGATTTATTTATTATTGATGAATATTGATGTTATACTAATAAATATTTCATGAAGTTGAAAATGCCTCTCACCAGAGGTAGAGCGAGAGCCAACAAAGGAAAGGCCCCGATGGAAGAATCAGTCAATCAGGCAAGGGGCGAGGCCAGTAAAAGGACTAGTAGGACAGAATCTAAGGAGCAATCCTCTAGGACCCGCCCGCGGCGAGAGGAAAGCCCTAGACCTCAAGCAGAGGTCAATATAGAAGAAAAAATTACTGCGGCTATCGAAAAAGCAATGCAGCAATGGACAGCCCAGGCTGCTGGATTGTTGCAAGAAATGAGGAACCAGCAAGACCCACCATCAAGAGGAGATGGGAAAAGACTAGGGCCCTCGGCCAATCCCGGCATGTCAAGGGGAGTGGAGGATAGTCTCCTTGAGGCCGACAGAAAGGCTATCAATGCCTTTCTTGCCCAGAGACCGCCCAAGTTTGCAGGGGAACCGGACCCCCTCATTGCAGAGCAATGGATTACGGAAATTAAGAAATTATTTAGAATATCGCCCTGCAATGATCAGCAAAAAGTGCTATGCGCTACCCACCTACTGATAAAAGATGCTTATGAATTGTGGGAAACGCTAATGGTCACTATGCCACATCCAGAGCAAGTTTCATGGCATGAGTTTTTGGAGGAATTCAATAAAGAATATCTCCCTGTAGGGCTACAGAGCCAGAGGGTGATAGAATTCGGAAAGCTTTACCAAGGCAGGATGACAGTCACAGAATATGCTACAAAATTCAATGCCTTGGTAAGATATGTTCCATGGATCGCCAATGTGCCGGAAAATAAGGCACAAAGGTTCCAGAGGGGATTGAGACCCCAGCTAAGAGAAGGGTTAGCCCCATTATTAATAAAGGACTATGCCTCTAGCATAGAGAGGGCTAGGGCATTGGAGATGGAGTCTATGAAGACTCAGGAGCTTAGGCAAGCTCAAAAACAATTCTTTTCAGCCTCCAAGGAAGGTGAGGCTAATAAAGGAAAAAGGGGAATCGCCGAGAGAAAGAAGATCGGCGACAAGACACAGAGCACCCTGACTTGCAGAACTTGCCACAAACGCCATTTAGGTGAATGTTTACAAGGAACGGGTAAATGCTACAAATGTGGCCAAGCGGGTCATGTGGCCCGGGACTGTGGGACCGACGAAGCCAAGATAATAAAGTGCTTCAACTGTGGTCAAGTCGGACACATTTCGCCCAATTGTCCGAATAAGCCACAAGGAGCACAAGCTCGAGGGAGGCCGACCCAGCAAAAAGTCCCCGCCATCGCTAATCGACCCGGTACTGCTGCCAACCCAGTGCGTGTCCAAGCCCTCACCCGAACGGAGTCACAAGAGATTGAGGAAAAAGTGATTACAGGTATGATTTACATTTTGGAAAATTCTGCAGTAGCTTTATTTGATTCTGGAGCTACGCATTCATTTATATCATACCAATTCGTAATCACACACGCACTTCGGTAGAGGAAACCAGTAGTACTATACATGTAGAATCCCCAGTATATAGATTGACAAGTATAAATCAAATCTGCAAAGCATGTCCTATCAAGATAGGGACAAAAATATTAGAAGCTGATCTTATCCTATTACCCATGACAGAGTTTGATGTTATATTAGGGATGGATTGGCTAAGTCAATGGGGTGCAACAATTGATTGTAGAAATAAAAGGTGCAATTTGAAGCACCAAAAGATGAAATAGAGATCAGTAAAATAAGACAGCTAGAAAATATAATAAGGATGGTATCAGCTATGAAAGCAGTTAAGCTGATACGCCAACAATGTACAGCTTATCTGGTCTCTATAAACACAATAAGAGATGAGGTACCTATGGAACAAATTTCAGTGGTAAAGGAATTTCCAGATATTTTTCCAAAAGAGCTATGTAATTTACCACTAGAAAGAGAGATGGATATGGAGATAGAAATTATTCCAGGAACAGCCCCAATATCTAAGGCCCCATATAGGATGGCACCAGCCGAATTGGCTGAGTTGAAAGTACAAATTCAAGATTTATTAGATAAGGGGTTTATTAGACCCAGTGCATCACCTTGGGGAGCTCCAGTATTATTTGTAAGGAAAAAGGATGGGAGTTTGAGACTCTGTATTGATTACAGAGAATTGAACAAAGTAACAGTAAAAAATAAGTATCCACTCCCAAGAATAGATGATCTTTTTGATCAGTTAAAAGGAGCTTCTACATTTTCAAAAATTGATTTACAGTCAGGTTACCACCAGTTGAGGATATGTCCAAAGGACATCCATAAAACAGCATTCAGAACAAGATATGGGCATTATGAATTCTTAGTCATGCCATTTGGACTAACGAATGCCCCAGCTGTGTTTATGGATATGATGAACAGAATTTTTCGAGAATTTTTGGATCAATTTGTGGTGGTATTCATTGATGATATATTGATTTATTCAAAGACAGAAGAAGAACATGAGAAGCATTTAAGGATAGTGTTGGAAATTCTTCGAAGGGAGAAATTATATGCTAAATTCAAAAAATATGAGTTTTGGTTGAAACAGGTAGCCTTTCTCGGCCACATTATATCCGAGAAGGGAGTACAAGTAGATCCTCAAAAGATTGAGGCAATAACAAAGTGGCCACAACCAACAAATATCACGGAAATAAGAAGTTTCCTAGGATTAGCTGGCTACTACAGAAGATTTGTGGAAGGATTCTCACAATTGTCAGCTCCACTCACAAAGCTGACAAGGAAAGGAGTTAGGTATGAATGGACACAGGAATGTGAAAATAGCTTCCAGGAATTAAAGAAAAGACTGATAAAAGCTCCAATTCTAACACTACCTACGGAGAAGGAAGCGTTTGTGATCTATAGTGATGCCTCAAAGAAAGGATTAGGATGTGTACTAATGCAAAATGGAAAAGTTATATCATACGCATCCCGACAACTCAAGCCAAATGAGGTAAACTATCCAACCCATGATCTAGAATTGGCAGCAGTAGTCTTTGCCTTGAAAATTTGGAGACATTATTTATATGGAGTTAAATGTGAGGTCTATACTGATCATAAGAGCCTCAAATATATTTTTACTCAAAAGGAGTTAAATATGAGGCAAAGAAGATGGCTCGAGTTACTAAAGGATTATGACCTCGACATTTTATATCATCCAATATAGTAGCCAATGCGCTAAGTAGAAATGTTAGCTTAGCACATCTCATCACAAAGGAATAAGGGCTACTACAAGAATTGAGACAATTATAGCTAATTGTAATCCCACCTGGGGTACAAGTCAGATTGTCTCAATCACAAATCCAGTCAAATTTATTTGAGCAAATTAAAATGACTCAATAAGAAAATGGGGATTTCAAGAATTATGTGGAGAAAATGATTAAGAAAAATCCCAGTGAATACATACAAGATGAACAGGGGATGTACAGATATAGGGGTCGCCTGTGTATACCTGATCAAGAAGAAGTAAAGGAACAGATATTGAAAGAAGAACATTTTTCTCCATTTTCGATGCATCCAGGTAGCACCAAGATGTATCAAGACATCAAAAAGATGTATTTGTGGAATAATATGAAGAGAGAAATTGCTGAATATGTGGCTAAGTGCCTAACATGTCAAAGGGTTAAGGCTGATCATCAAAGAACCCCTGGAAAATTACAGTCGCTAGAAGTCCCAGAATGGAAATGGGATGATATTACTATGGATTTTATTGAAGGGTTGCCAAGAACCCATAATGGAAATGATGCTATATGGGTCATAGTAGATAGATTATCAAAAGTAGCTCATTTCCTAGCCATCAAGAAAAATTTTACTGCTGAACGACTGGCTAAAATTTATTATAAGGAGATAGTGAGACTGCATGGAGTACCTAAGTTAATAGTTTCCAATCGAGATTCCAGTTTTACATCTCGATTTTGAAAAAGTTTACATCAAACCTTAGGTACGCAGCTGAAATTCAGCACAGCATTTCATCCTCAAACTGATGGACAGACAGAAGGGGTAAATCAAATAGTAGAGGATATGCTGAGAATGTGCATAGTAGAATTTGGAGGATCATGGGATGAATATTTGGCTATGGCAGAATTTGCTTATAACAACAGTTATCAAGCAAGTATTCAAATGACCCCATTTGAAGCTTTATATGGACGAAAATGCAGAACTCCTCTAAACTGGGATGAAGTGGGAGAAAGAAAATTGGCTCCAGACCTCTCAAAGAGAATGGCGGAAAAAGTTCAAGTGATTCGCCAGTGTATACTCACAGCCCAGAGCAGGCAAAAGAGTTACACCGATTGCAAAAGAAGGGATTTAAATATCCAAGTTGGGGATCACGTATTTGTTAAGGTAACGCCATTCAAAGGAGTCACCCGGTTTGGAAACTGGGGAAAATTAAACCCAAGATATGTTGGGCCCTTTGAAGTTTTGGAAAAGATAGGCAATCTAGCCTATAGAATAGCTCTGCCACCAGCCCTCAGTGTCATCCACAATGTGTTTCACATCTCCATGCTCAGGAAATATGTTTCCGATCCAACCCATGTGTTGATAGCGAAAAATTTGCCAATACAAGAACACTTGAACTATGAGGAGAGACCAATCAAGATACTGGATTTCAAGATCAAGAAGCTTCGAAACAGAGAAATTGAGTATGTAAAGGTTCAATGAAATCGATATTCAGAATCCGAAGCCACATGGGAGTTACGGGAAGAAGTTGAAAGAAAAGTACCCTCAATTATTCGAAGAAAGATAGGTTTCGGGACGAAACCTATTGTAAGGGGGAGGAGAATTGTGGAACCCTGACCGTATATGCGTTGTTTCGACCGTATACGCGTCATTTCGACATTTGTAATTTTGAAGATTATTTTATAAAGATTCATGAATTTTATTGATGGACATGTGTATTTGACATTGACATAATGCAATTGGGAATTTAATCCCGTAAATAGTGCACGGGAGTGCACGTGAATAGTAAAAGTGAATAGTAAACAGGGGTTAAGATATATTATTAAGAGTTAATCACTTGGATTAACTTAATCATAAAAGACAAAATAGAGATTTAATCACTACAAGACAAAATAGCAATTCTTTTGGATATTTTAATTCAAATCTGGATTTTTGTGGAAAAATAGAAAAAAATTCATAAATTGCAATCCGGGCGTCGGAATTCGATGAAATTTTTTATGGATGGTTAAAAATTCATGATGGACATGATGAATGGGTTAAGATGTGATGAAAATCACAAATCAAAGGTCAAGATGAAACGTCAAAACAAGATCAAAAAGTAGCTAACTTTTTAATAAAAGCTACTTTTGACTTTTTAAATAAAGTAAATAAATAAGAATAAAAAAATTAAATGCAATGGCTGCTGCTGCAGGGATGTTGCAAGGGAAGCAGCTGAAAAAGTTGACCAAAATCAATGGTCAAAATTTATCCTAATCAAAGATCAATGGCTAGGATTAATTTAGCTTAATTTAATTAATTTTAAAAATCAAAAAAATAGGTGGAAAATAGGGCTGCAATAGGGTTGCTGGAGCAGGCCTAGGGTGGGCAGCACAGGGCTCAAAGTATTTTTCAAAATTAAAAAGAAATACCAATTTATAATTAAATACCTCAAAACTAGGGGGTAAATTCCAAATTCTTGAAAACTCCAACCCTATAAATAGAGCAGCAGGGGAGAACGTCCAAGGCATCCAAAACCAGCTCCATTTGAGCATTTTTCACCCCCACCACGTTTTAGCCTTGAAGAATAGAAGGTTGGAGAGAGAAAGCGTGAGAAAAGAGGCGTATCTCCACTTCGGGTAAGTGATTTCTACCCAAATTTGTTTTGGATGTTAAGTATAGTAAAAACATGCTTAGATAATTCCCAAGTATGTGAAAATAAGTATAGATATAATGTTTAAATGGAATTATGCCAAAACATCAAAAATTTGGAGCAAAGATAGGGTATTCGGGAAGATAGCATATGATATGTGAAAATAATGCTCCAAAATTGATAAATGATGATTTGGGATGTATGATTATGATAAATATGATGTTGGAATAATGATATATTAATTTAATTATTTTTGGAATTAAGGATTATGCTTAAGTGAATTTATGTTGATTTTTAGTATATGGAGAAAATGATTTTTTTCACCAAGTAAATGATGATAAATTCAAAATGTATTGAATTTCCTATGATATACTAGGCATAAGGTATGTCATGGTATTTTTTATTTTTGGAAAAAATATCAATTTTTGGAACCCATGAACAGTAACCACGTCTCTGTGAACAGTTACTCGTATGAACAGTAATATGCTACAGTAATTTTGGCACAGTGATCTGCTACAGTAATTTTGCTACAGTGAACAGCGTGATTTTGAAGAAAATTTGAGATTAATATTTAGTTATAAGGATGAAAATTTTGAAGAACCTATGGATAAAAATATCCACATAAAGAAAAATGCCCAAATAATATAGAGCATGCATGGGAAGCAGCTTGAAGAGAAGAAATGAAAATATCATTTCTCCTTGAATAGGAAAAGGAAAAGAGAAGGTCGAAGACACCTCCTAAGAAGGTAAGCAAGTTATATGTTTTGCAAATTATTTCCAAAATGCTTGAAATTGTTTGCAAGTTGCTTTATGAAATCTATTTAAGGTTGGCCATACCTATAACTGCTTTACATGAACTGAAGTTCGTTTTGTGAAATTCTTTATTAAATGCTTTTTATGAAATTGTTTATGATTTGTAAATATCATGCCTACATGTGTATGAGAATGAGCATGTGCACGAGGAATAGGCCTTAGTCGAGGTAGTAAGCGGACCGGATGTCCCCCTCGCTATTGCCAAGTCGCTTAATAGGCCCCGGCCGGCGGCGACCTCCCTGAAATGGGAGCATGTATGGGATGGGCGCCTAGCTAGCGTCGCATCCAAAGGAATGTCATGAATGTTATGTATGCATTGCATTTGCATTTTATGAAATGCATGAAAATGATTGAAAAATTATGTATAGCTTGCTTACTGAGTATCATTACTCACCCATGTTTTTTCAACAACGGACAGGAAATGATGATGAAAGCAGCATGCCAAGTGTTATGTAGTTTTTGATGTAAATGATGTTTATGTAAACTTTATGTAAAGTCAACAATGATAATTTTGGGATAGAAAGGAATATTTTTATTCCAATGAAAATGTTTATGGAATAGTTTTTTATCATAACTGTGTTATGTGAAATATATTTCAAATTGGATGAATGATGGGAATTTTCCATGTATTGATGAAAAAAAAAAGGAATCCAACCATGTGATCAGGGCAACAATCCTGAGTCACGTTTACTAATCAAAACGATCCCGGAGTAAGGCTTCTAGGCACCTCGGATCGGGGCGCCACATCTGTACATACTTTAGTTTTTAGTTTTTCTTCAAAATCGTTTATTCTTCTTTGTAATTTAGGATTTTTTAATTGTTACTCTGTTCTTTTGAATCTCAATTCTTCTTTTAGGAAATTTACGTACTTTTATTTTTGGCTTATCAGATTTATAGTTAGTGATTTATTTTTTAATAGATTTATGTCCTTTTGTTGTGTCTTTTGGATAAAATAAAAAAACTACTTCTTTTCCTAAAATATTTGTTGTTATTCTTTGGTTTGTTACCGTAAAAGGCTTGATTAATTCTAAGAGTGGGGTTCCTAGTATTATCTGTCTTTGAAGATCTTTTACTAATAGGAAAGTTGTTTTGAAGGTCACATCTTGATGCTTTATTTCTACATTTGTGAATTTAAAATTTATTTTTAACTTTGTTCCACATGTGCCTCTTAGGCTTTCTTTAGTTTTTTTAAAATATTTTCTTGGTATTAGTCCTTCTTGTATACAGTTTAGTTCTGCTCCTGAATTTATTAGGGCTATGACTTCGAAAATTAGTTCTTTATTTATTAAGAGTGTGATTTTTGTGCACAATTTCTGATAGGAGACTCTTGACATTAATTGGATAAAAGATTCTTCTTCTTTTTCTCTATCTAAATCAGAACTACTTTTATCATCTTTTGATTCTAATTTTTCTATTCTCTCTTTTAGATTTTCTATTTTTGTTTTATTTGATTCTTTTAAGGTTTTTAAATCCCTCTTTAATTGTTTAATTTCTGCTCGTAAGTTAGAGATTGTTATATTACTAGTCAAGGCTGATTGGTTGAGAGATTCTAAGATCTTTGTTAAATCATAAGCCTGGGTTTTTTCTAAGATTTTGCTGAAAGGAGTTTCATGAGGTTTTTATTTGAGCATATTTTTTATTTTTAATAAATATTTTGTTGTTGTTCTGGATCAGTTATTTGGTCCTCAAAATCTAATAATTCTTCCTGATCTTGGGTTATCATGTTTAATTCATATGAGTTATCAGTGTCGGATTCTAGTTCGTCAATTTTCCTTTCAGATTCAGTAATTTCTTCGTTTTCTGAATTGTCAGTATTTAACATTAGTTTTTCTAATTGTTCTTTTAGGGATTTTGTTAAACTTAGTTGGTCTATTTCTAGTTCATTAATTTTTCTTTTGAGCATGCATTTGTTAGCTAAGTGTCCTACTTTTCCGCATTTCCAGCAAGTAGGCGAATCTTTTGAAAATCTTTTCTTTTTATAGGACTTAAAGGGTTTTGCCTTATATGTTTTGCCATTTTTTTTATACCTTAGTTTAAAAGTTCCTTCTTCATTCCCTCTGTATGGTTTTTTATATTTTTTGAATAGTCTGTTTTTCTTATATTTTTGTGAACAATTTCCATTACAGTTTCTTTCCATTTTTCCATTCCGAATTGTTCGCAAAAATCTCGTAATTGTTGTTTTGTTTTAATTCTTTCCTATTTTTCATTTGCCTTTTGTTTAAGTTCATTACAATATGTTAATCCTACGTCATTTGCTACTGATATTATGTCTCCATAAGTTAATTTTTTATAAGGAATAGTCCCATTATTTTTGTCTCTAATTTTTTTCCTAATTTTCTCGGTAAAATAGGATGGGAGTCTGGTGATGAATCTTTCTTTCCAGAATGGTTGATTACAATCTGTCATAAGCATTACTTTTGTCAATAATTGATCTTTGTAAAATCTAAAGTCACTCATCTTCTTGCATCTTAAAGTTTGTAGAATTTTTTATTCTCTTTCTCTAAGCTTATTATTTAGTCCTATGTAAAAGCTTTATTTGCCTTCTATTACTATTAGTTCTCTAGTGTTATTTTTTGTAAGAGTAGAAGATCATTTCCTTTTGTATTTGGGTCAAGCAGTTATCCCACCATCCTTTTAGGGATCTAGCGAAACCTGTTGCTAGGAGTTGGGCTATGTTATGGTCTATTAGGCTTGTTTTTATTTTATAAACTGTCGCAACTATGGTCATTTGTTGAAGTATGTTAACTATTTGAGTTTCATTTTTCCCTTCTACATTCCATTCATAGATAGAGCATTGTATTGTGCTCGAGTAAACTAATTTTTTTCTTCAAATAATAAATCAAGTGGTGTATGTCTAGGGTAATAGGGTTTTGAAGGCATTTTCCTTGAGTCTATTTTGTTTAGTTCTAAACTAGGTCCATTTGTTTCCTTACATGACTCTTCTGAAGAGTCCTCAGTACCAGTTTCAGACATGTATAATATTGTAGACTTGGTTGGAGCATTAGGAGTTCTGTTTGATCCTTCTCGTTCTTCAATATTTATTCTTCCTATTTTTGAGCTTTCAGGTGTTTCAAGAATTTTTAACTTTTCATTTATTCTATCAATGAATTCACTATTTTCTCTTATTTCTTTTAATTGTGCTTTAGGAATTTCATATGGGATAAATAGTTGTTTATCTATTTGTTCTTTCTTTAGTTTAGGAATGACGGGTGGTATTATCTTGTCTTATATTGTAGTTTGAATTTTATCTAACTGTTTTCTTATGGTAATTAAAGATTGATTTATATAGTTATTTTGTTCATGTAGTTTTTTAATATCATTTCCATTAGGAGGTGTTTCAATGTTTGTTCTAACTTCGTATGGGGAACATGTTATCTATTTATTTTTGAATTCTATTATGATTTCAATTTCTGGAGGATTATTTGGAGTTTTTACTTGTTTTCTTATAGAGTCTTTCCATATTGGTTTTATAGTTCCTGGGTAGTCTTCTTGCTTTTCAGGAGAATAAAAAGTCTCAAACCATTCAAAGAAAAACATGCAAACTTTATGTGCTTTTATAAATTCATAATACTCTTCCTGAATGAGTTCTCTTTTATCCTTATTGTAATTTTTGTAAAACCATTTTCTTTTTTCCATATTAAACTTGATATAAAAGTTTTCTCTTAGTTTATCTTTATCTAATTCAAATTCATTTTCAATAATATTTATTGATGGGTCAAAGTCTCCCATATCTATTTTGGTAGGTGACATTCTTGGCCTTAAGTTTTCTTCATTTCGTTCCACAGAGTAGATTGATTGGAGAATTGGAGGATTAATATTTATTCCTTTCATTTTTATGCCTAATCTGTTGTGTGTAGGTATTGAGGAACATCAGGCTTTTGATTGGGTTGTTTTAAAAGATATTTCTGAAGTTTCATCTATAGATCTTCTCGGGTTAAAAGAAGATGACTTTCTGAAAGAATTCATATCTATTGTTACATTCCCTTCTTTATCCTCACTTATTTCTCTAATTTTAGAGTTTTTTATTTGAGGAGGTGGAACCTCAGTTTGGAGTTTTCAATGAGACGGAAGAGTTATTTGGTCCCATTTTATGGTTTTGGGTACCATTACATTTTCTTTTCTTATATTAGTTCATAACAATATTGTTTCTCTCTTCAAGGATTGTTTAATAGCTTTTGTATTGAAGCTTGTAGTCATCGCTTTATAATGGATCCTATATACCAACGCTATGAGTAAAGATCCTTGTTTTATTTTGCAATTATGAACCTTTAGATTTAGGGTTAAAGTATCTAAAATATTCTAATCTTGTAAGGAAATAGTGAAGTTTGGATAACAGTCAAAATAGATAGGTCCACTGTATAAGCTTGTTTCTACCATTCCTAAAAGTGAGTCTCGAAATTTATTAAACCTACAATCTCTTAAGAATAATAAAATTGAAGTATCTGATCCTTCTCTCATAAGTGGCTTGACAACTACTTGTAATAGTCCTAAATGTATGAAATTATATTTTTGTTGGTGTTGCTTAATCAATCTTCTATTTAAAAGGCGAATAGTTTCATGTTGAATAAATAAAGAAATCGTTTGTTCAACTGTTTTTATTGTGTAGTTTGTTGAGAGTTGGAATGACCCTTTTTATATATTTGGTTGTCCGAGATATCAGGTATTTTTCAATTATTTAAATCTTTTTCTAGATTATCTACATTGATTTCTTTTGTATTCAATACATTACCTTGGCTACTGCTTGATTTAGAGCTAAAGTTTCTAAATAATGCATTCATGCTTGGATCTAAATATATTTTTATCTCTGATCACTGTCAACGATATTACTCCACAGAGCTCAATATGGCAATATAAGCCAGTATGCCCTTCTAGGAAATGTGACTTAGGATTTCACAGATATGAAAAATATACTATTCTTCTTCCACGATGCAAAATTTAGCAACATGGCACTTATACCAATTGTATCCCAAGTAATGCAAAAATGACAGAGGTTTTATCCTGATAGATATTCTAGGATTTCTTGACTTTGTTTGCAAACGGAACTCTATGGATATTTTTTTTAGTTGTTTATAGAGACTACTATAGATTTGGTGAGGTAGTAGCCTTCTTAATCGTTCTTCAAGTTTAATTCTTCGTTCTTTTAATTCTTTTAGTCCTCTACTTATTTGATGAATTTGTCTTGTCATTATCAGCAGAGGAAACTTTCAATTTGCTTTTCCAGAGATTTAATCCTAACTTGATATTTATAAAGTATCCCTCTTTGTTCTCTGTATAGTTTGGAATCAAATCTCCCAGAAGGGAGACTTTCTAAATAGGTTTGTAGTTCCGCCTTTTTAATTCTTAGATGCCTTAATTCCTGTTTTAAATCTTTTAGTTGTGTAGACATAGTATGGGCCCTATCTGAAAATGGTACATTTGATCAAAAGTGGGCCCCGCACATATTAGAATGCAATGAAACTTTATATAATCATTTATCCATATATAAATTTTATAGCAAATGGTTTACATGTTGAAAAAATCACTTTAAAGTTGTTATTTACATTAAACTATTTTATTACGTTGAATTTATACCATTTTTAGATGAGGTCCATACACATATCCAAATGGGATTAACATTGGTATGGTAATAGAATACATAATTCTAAATACAATTGGTGGAGTAGATTATAATTTGATCATCATATGAGGCTCATTTCAGCGGTGCTGCACCTGAATATTCCTCATATATATATGAGAAATATTCAAGTGCAGCTTCACTGCATCACAATTACGGTGTAGTTACCTGAAAATGGGCCTTGTATAATCCTAAAATTATAATCTACTTCACCCATTGTATTTAGAATCATGTATTTTATTACCATACTAATTTTTATCCTAATTGGATATGTGTAAAGACCCCATCTAAAAATGGTATAAATTCAATGAAATAAAATAGTTTGATATAAATAACAACTTTAAAGTTGTTTTTTCAACATGTAAACCATTTACTATAAAATTTGTATATATATAAATTATTATATAAAGTATCAATACATTTAAGTACATGTAAGGCCCATTTTGGGCCAAATGCACCGTTAATTATTGTGCAGCTTCACTATTCAGGAAAAGTTCTATATATATATAGAAAGAGAGAGAGAGCGAGAGAGAGAGAGAGAGAATATATTCAAGTGCAGCTTTACTGCACCACAATTACAGTGTAGTTATCTCAAAATGGGCTCCATATGATCATAAAATTATAATCTACTCTACTTATTATATTTAAAATTATGTATTCTATTATCATATCAATTTTTATCCCAATTGGACATATGTATGAACTCCATCTGAAAATGGTATAAATTCAACGTAATAAAATATTTTAATGTAAATAACAACTTTAAAGTTATTTTTTTAGTATGTAAATCATTTGCTATAAAATTTATATATAGATAAATGATTGTGTAAAGTATCAATACATTTAAGTACATGTGATGCCCATTTTGGACTAAATGCACTGTTAACTATGGTGCAGTTTCACTGCACAGGAAAGGTTTTCATATATATATATATATATATATAATATAAAGAAGTATATATATAAATAATAAAATATAGATGAGACACATAGGGATGGTGCATGCTGAAAATGAAAAGGTGGGATGGATGTAATAAAACAACTGGATGGTGGATAGGGGTGGGAATTAGGGCAGGTCGACCCGTGACCCGGCTTTAACCCGACCTATTTTTGGCAGAGTAAATTCAAAAATAGGGTCAAAGTGGGTCAACCATGTCCTGACCCAAAGAGTCCGCCTTGCCCCGCATATATTAATTTATTAAAAATTATAAGCTTATGTTTAAATATTATTATTTTTTTTCAAAATTCTCACTTTTTTATAATCAACTCTATCAACAATAGAAGAATCAATTTATTCAGAAAACAATATAAGAATCAATACAAAGAATTTGTACATATATAACCCTTATGTTTAATTGTATATTAACCTATTATAATAAATTTACACTATATTTTCAAATGTTTTGTTTTCTTAATTATGTATTCTTTAATAATTATTGAAATATTGAATCATATACTATTTAAATTTAGTATAGATGTATACTTATGTTTAATAGGTATATAAATTCTTAAAATAATCTAATTTGACTAATATTTTTTACCCAACCCGCTATCCCGAAATCGGTCCGATACCAATCCGAAGTTTGTCCCAAAATCTATTAAAAAAAGTGAGGGTCAAACAGACCTCGGCCCGACTCGGTATAAAAAGAGGGTCACGCTCAATTTTTAAAAAGTAGGGTCAGGGTTGGGCAAATCTTGACCTACTATAGCCCGCCCCGATTCCCACCCCTAATAATGGAGGTGATTTGGCAGCAGCAAGTTAGACTTGGACAGTACATGCAAAGAGCAAGTGTCAGCCCTTGACTTGTGGATGCAAGCTTGGGTAAAGTCCAGCTTAAATGCCCACTTAAGCAAAGGTATAAATAAGAGCAGAAAAAGAAAAAAAAAAGTAGGAAGGAGCTTGAACATCCAGCAATAGTTAAGGAGAAAAAAAGGGTAGGATCACAGAACATTCAACAAGATAATAATAAAGACATATATCTCAGGTATGTATAGATCCAACCCAGATTTAACGTCCAAATTAAGTGTAGATTTTAATATCTTATTGCTATCAACAATCTACGTGTAAATAATCTTAAAAAAAATTCCAATCACATATACGGACAGTTACCAAATATGATCAAAACAGATACAAACACACACATATATCTATATATGTTTATATAAATAATTATTAAAGAAGGTAATTGTTAGGGATTGTGAACATTTAATAAATATATATTATAAAAATTTTATTTTCCTCTTGTTATAGCTTAGATGTTGTCACCCGATATAATACGACTACAAAGTTTAAATTGCTAAACATGGGTGTTAAATGAAAAGTATAACCTAAATTAATTACAAAATGCTAATATATATAAGGTGTAATGCAAATGTATAAAGAAGTCCTTTTCACTTATTTAAGAAAAGGAAAAGAGAAGATTGAGGAGGCAAATTGATATTTTAAGGTAAGCAAGCAATGTCTTGAAATTATTTATTTTCAAAATGATTGAATGACTTGCATTTCATTTCATTCTGGTATTTTTTCAATATTACTTAAGGATAGCCATCCCCTTAATATGGTTTGGAAAATGTATTTATTAACTTGTTTTATAGATGATTGTGAAATGTTTCTCGGCTTGAAAAGAGAGCAGAATGATAAATGTCATTATTTCTCAAAATCATGCTAGCATGTGTATGATGCATGGTGCACAAAGAAACAAATCCATTTTAGAGCTGTAGCATACCAAAGTCCCCCTGTTATGTGACCAAGTTACTAATATAGGCCCAAAGGCAGGCGGCGGACTTTCTAAAATAGGAAGTAGAGGAATTGATGGTCACTTAGCGAGCGTTCCATCCAATGAAGGTATAAAACATGAATGTGAAATATGCATTTGCATATAAATTTAAGAAAGTTGTCTCCATTTAAAGACTTTTGAGGTTAAACTATTCTTACAGCCTATGTATGTGTAATTGTATTATAAGGGTTTAATATTATACAAGAATAGAGTGCCAATCCTATGTATGTGTAATTGTATTATAAGGGTTTAATATTATACAAGAATAGAGTGCCAAGCCTACGTATGTGTAATTGTATTATAAGGGTTTAATATTATACAAGAATAGAGTGCCAAGCCTACGTATGTGTAATTGTATTATAAGGGTTTAATATTATACAAGAATAGAGTGCCAAGACTGATAATGTAAATGTATATTTTAATATTTTGTAAATATTATGTGATTTAAATTATAAATGTATGATTGCTTGTAAAATGAAATAAGATTGAATTGAAGACTCTACCATATGAATAGGGTCATAATCCTACTCCAATTTACCAACTAAATGATTCTGTAGTAAAGTAAGGTGTCTCAGGTTCAGGGCACCTCATTCGGATGCATGTTATAAACAAAAGTTTTTCTCAAGATCTTCGACTCTTCATGTAATGGAGAACAAGCTCAAAAGTGTGTAAAGTTGTTGAATTTCAATTCATTTTGAAGTTTTAAATTATGGAATCAAAGGCTTTCACACTCCTTAAGATTATTCAAAAGAAGATAAGTGCAGTCATTATGGGGCCACGACCTCAAATATTGGAGCTTCAGTGCCAGATTTTGAAAGGAACATTGAAGTAGCAACTTTTAGTTAGCAAGCTCAAGGTCGTGGCCTCGACACCAAGGGCATGAAGTAGACTAGGATTTCATTCAAGAGCATGGTGGTTGTGACCATCACATTGGGCATTGCGGTGCCCACCATCACAAAAAAAAAACATATATAAAGCACCAAAATTGTCCCCACCCCTTATTTCCCTTCTTTTCTTCCTATTGAAAACCTTGAGATTATAGCATTTTCTTCTCCCCTCCTCTACATCACACCCATCTTGTTCTCATCTCCCATTTATCTTATCCCTCTACCCCCTATCTTCCTTCTTCCTTCTCCTTATTTCCCTCTCCTCCATTTCCTTTTCTTCTCTATCTACTCCAACTTTCTTTCCTTTCTTCCTCCCCTTATTCTTCTTCTTTCTTCTGCCTTTCTTCTCATCCTCCACACATTCTCTCCTCTCCTTTTCCCCTTCTTTTGTTTTCTTTCTCCTCTCATTTTCCCCACCCACCCCTCATCCATGGCCATGGCCACCATAGCCGCCATTCTAGTGCAACCTAATTGCAAGTTTCAATTGTCAAGAGTGCAAAGCTAATCTTCTCCAATCGTTGGTACAACTTAATTATGGATATTTATGGACTTGAGGTGGAAAGCTTAGTGTTGATTCTTGGCAAGGGTTTATGTTGAAAAACTGTGCTTATTTAGTGCTAATAATTGTTATGCTTGGACTGAGGAATCATCTATTTTGAATTGGAAGTTGTATGCCACTTATGTTTTGTTATTGATTCGCCTACTTCACTTAGCTCTTACTTAGCCTCGTCTTGGAATCTATTGAATTTGACTTTGCAATCCATGGCATCATCATCATCTACAAAGTGCAAGAAATCTAGTGCCCTAACTAACTATGATCTAGCTATATTTATGTCTAACAAAGCAAATAAAAGATATTCTAATTAGTATTGAAAAGGCCATTCCTTCCCGAGTGAGATTTTAAACTAGAATACATGGGTGATGTTTATAAGAATATTATAAATTCTCACAAATGGAAACAATTCTGCACTCAACTGGATCCCGATAGTTGTCTCTTTAGTACATTAATTTTATGCCAATATTACTGAGCAAGACCAAGGGCAGGTAAAGATTCAGGGTAGAATTGTGATCCACCACTGTGAGGTGATTAATGCCTTCTATGGTGTACCAGATATTGAATGCCCTAATGAATATACTCAATATGTGCAAAACACCAAGCGAAACATTGCTAAAATGATGGAAGAATTGTGTTTTGAACCACTTATTTGGATAATTGCTAATGGTCAACTCTATTCCTTTAAACGAAATAGTCTAAGAAATCTTGCCAATGTGTGGTTTTATTTCATTTTGGCCATACGGCTCCCTTCTTCTCATGTTAGTGATATTACAATTGACTGAGGTATTTTGTTGTATGTCATTCTTACTCGTAAGTCTTTGGACATTACGTGCTTCGTTTATGATAATATTTTGAGTAATACAAGGGCAACACGTGGTAGTCTATGGTATTCATCTCTCATCACTGGTCTATTCTGCCATTCTAGAGTTCGTTGGGTAGAAACCAAAGAGCTATTACCTTACCTAATTGCTATGGATGAATAATTTATTGGGAGGCTCTCTAGAGAACCAATTTGGTAACGAGATTATCCCCCACATCCACATTCATTGCAGTGTCCTTCACGGTCAATGCAGGATAAGCACCCATTTCTCAAGTAGCTTAATGACATTAAGGGACAGTTGGCTATTCAATCATGTTACATGCATGGCATAGCTATGGCCATCCAAGCTACTCTTCATGGGATTGCCTGGCAGATGTGAATGGATATCTTTACATTACCCCTATTCCCTGAATTGTTGCACCAGTTTTGTGACCTTTTAGAGTCATCTGTTCCTAAACCCGAAGATGAAGAAGGAGAAGAAAGCAATGAAGATGAACATTCCATCCATTTGACAACTAGGGGAGTCACTAGTTCCTTTTTTCTTTAGATTTTAATATGCATTTTCATGATATTTACTATTTCAGTTTTCTTAATTTTTATGTATTAACGACAATGAATTCATCAAGTTTTAGGTGATTCGTCGCTCACATTTTAAAGATGCGTGTAGGTCACATGGTGTTATCGGTTGCATTACATATAGGAATTAATAATTTTGGCTTGTGATAATCTATTAATTTGCAATTGATCTTGAATTTCAAAATGAAACCTTGAATTGAATGTTAGTTAATGAAGATTGAATTTTTAGCCATGAATATGCAATGGGTTTGAGCTGAATTGTGTTAATTTCAAGATTACAAGTATCATGTGGATGATTAGATTGATTAGTGATAGATTTTGTAGCATTGGTAATTTGTTCAAATAAAATGATTAAGTTGATTTTTCATGTAACATGAATACTTTGCCTATCTTTGCTTTAATTTTAGATCTTATCACAAATGTTTATCTCCCATTTTCAGCTCATGCATATATTAGTTTTATATCAACCCAATATTATAAAGAGAATGCATTATCTCATAATTCATAGCATAATTCAACTTTTACTTGAGACTTAGGGTTGACAAATATGTAGATAGTATATATAAGTATTTTCCGCTAATAAAAAATTTGATAATTAAAGAAGGGGGTGGGTAACCTGAGTCGAGTAACCAGGACTTGGCATCTACAAATGGTGAGATTTGCATAAAAAGGCAAGAGAAAGTCGTAATAATAATGCTTCCTTAAAAATTCTCCATAAATATCCTGAATAATAATGAGGGGAGGCAAAAAAAGCATACAAAATATAAAATTCTCCTAACACCCTGAAATATGGTGAGGAGAGTCAAAGTAATAAGCTTGGAGAGTTAGTTTGCAATTTATCCAAGTTTAGGCTAAGTAAGTTAGATGAATCAATTTTATATCTTTTTTTACTATTAACCTTTTCATCTATGCATTACACCCATCCTAGCAAGACCTTATGATCAGGAGAACTATTAGCAAGATTGACCTACAGGGTTTGATTGATCACCGATCACATTTTCATGTGAACATAACATGTGGGATAAGAACATTTTGATTCAAGAAAATCATGCATATCTTGGTTGGATTTTAGTAGGTTCTTCATGAGTTTCTTCAACTTATGGTTATCTTTTGCATAATTACGTAGAGAAATATGATTACATGGCTAATGATTCGATATAGGCTTATGTTTACATATATTAATAGCATTTGTGTTATTTCTTGTTGCTCAAGGACTAGCAACATTTTAAGTTTGGGGGATTGGTAACTCTATGAAAACAGAGTTATCATTACCCATTTTGTGTCCATTTTGAATGCTATTTTACTAGAAATATGTAAATTTTTATAGGATTTTCATTAGTTCATTCATTTGTGTGCTTCTTGCATTTCTTGTAGTTTTCATGCATTTCTAGTTTAATTTAGTTGTAATCCATCTCATTTTAGCTCATTTTGAATCATTTGGCTAAATTGAAATGCATTTACTTATATATGTCTTTTTTGTAGGAAATATTGGTGACCAATGTGTAAATCGAGAGAACAAAAAGATGGAATGGGAAAGAAATTGTTTGAAGCAGTCAAAGTGCAATGCTGACATTAGCAAGGTGGTCGCCATGAGCACCAATTCCAACACCTCACATGAATTCGAGTTCATGTTGTCAAGCAAGCACATGGCAGTAGCCATGAGGGTATGTGTGCATTTGCCTCATATGGGTGAAGCTGCTTTGGGCTCCCACATAAATTCATCTTTTAGGGTTTCAAGAACATAACATAAGGAGCATCAAGTTCTCTTGAAGGAAGGAAGAAGAGAAAGAAATACAAAGTAAGAGAGAAGATCAAGCAGAAGATCGAGCTTCATTGGTGGAAATCATTGAGTTTCATCTTCTTTTTTCTTTTCTCTTATTTTTATTGTTCTCTTCATTTGTAATGTATAAAAAACATGGTTTTGATGGGAATCTTGAACATGTTTTTTAGCTAAGCTTGTGGTGGAACTGGTGATGAACTTGAACTCATAGACTATGTTTACTTGATTTCTTGTGTGAAAATGAATTTACAACTTTGACAATACATGTGTTGTGTGAGATTACCTTTACATATTATTTGTAATACTTCTGCAAGCTTAGCTACCTTGTGGATTGATTTAATGTCTAGATCTACCCTTGAAAAAGTGATATTTAGATGAGATCAATATGCAAAGTACGGGTTTTCATGGTTGCATGAGTTGTGGTTTTTGAATGTTAATACATATAGAAATATACTACTTAATCCTATGCGATCCTGCTTAGGTTTCGTGTAATTCAATTTTACTTTATTCGTTTGCACGGGACCGGAATAACTAGTTGAAGCAAAGTTAGGTTTATCTACTGGAAGACATATTTGAAGATAAATGAACCTAGATTAGTAAATCTTTACACAATCAATTAAAAGAAATCAATTTAGCATAGTCTTGAGCTAAGTGATTCATAACTCTCATCTATCTAATCATCCCTTTGAGAACATCCATTAGTTGCATTCCTTAACCTAGTTTCTTTAGTTAATTTTAGTTGTTGAAGTTTAAATTATTCAATTGATAAAATTTCCATTTAATTTGATAAACCGTCAAAGGCAATTGGAATTTCTTGTTGTGCTACATTTAACTCTCTTTCTCTCTCTCCTTGTGAGATCGACACTTTATTTACTCTATATTACTTGATCAACACGTATACTTTCATTAAATGTGAGCAAATAAATTATACATATACATTGCTCATTAATACTCAATTATTTTTAAACCGTCAATGGTTGCAAATCAAGCAAAACAAAATAGAGAACCTTCACTTCCATCAGAGTTGTGAGGGCAAGTTCTAAAGTTTAATTGGATTTGAACGTTTGTTTGTAGTTAGATTGAGTTACTTTGGGTATGTATAAGTTTTATTTCTGGAGTATTATATATTCGAGAATGCTTGTAATGGAATTAAAAACAAAGAGTCATTAAGTTGAACCTAGCTATCAGTGAAATTAATTCAAAATGAATTTAGATGCTTTATGTTAATTTCACATAGTATAAATATGTTTAATAAGTATTTCAAGACTTTAAAGAGAGCTAATCTTTCAAAATAGATAAATGTATTTCCCAAAACCTCTAAATATCGATGACATGCTACTGAATTGTTGCCGAAAATGAATGCAACCAAGTGAAAGAAAATTGGACTATTTCAAGATCGCTCAGTCTAATTACTCTTCCACAAAGTTAACCTAATGGTTCCATTCACAAGTTCATAAGTTTCACTACTTAGAAAAGATCATAGAATTATGTTCTATGATATTTTCTATTTGTTGAGAATGTCATAGGTTAAGGTGCCACACTAGCTCTCTTAACAATATCTAAAATAATTGTAAAAGATATATAAAGAATTACTAAACAAGAGGAAAAATAGTTGATACCAAGTACAAATATTTGCACAAATTCATCCATATCTCATCAACTTGAGTTCAGTACTATTATTTCCTGTGTCTAAAAGTGAAATGCACTCAAAGCTCCAATAACTTAATTATCTACTCGAGTTAGTTTAGCATAAAGAGTAGTAACTTTAATTTTTCTTGTATTTTTTATTGATTATTGTATAATCTATTTATTTAGAAGTATTTAGTGTAGACTTTCCTGTTATAACTAAAGAAGTTTGCACCTTCTATGGAATCATACAAGTAGCATTCCAAAAAGTTATTGGTGAGATGGGAATCAGAAGGAGGATATGTATTATGTTTTGGTATTATGGAACTTGATGTTGCGGTCTTAGAGAGTGGAATAGTTACATGATGTTTAGGCCAAATTATAATTTTTGTAAATATAACTCTTAAGTTCGTAATTTTGCATATGCAACCTTGAGGTTTGTATATTTATAGAATTCATTTCAAGTTTGAGAATTTTGCAAATTTAACCCTCAAGAAAATAGTCATCATACGTTTTTATTTCAATGAAATTGGCCTTACACATTTTTACTGTATTTTTGCAAAATTGACCTATTTTAGTCTCTTTTTTAAAGGGGTTAATTCCAATTTTTCATTTTAAAAAATAAATGCTTAAGTATTTAAGTCTCACTTATATATCCTCTCTATATATTTTAAATTAAAAATTAAAACATCTAATTATTTAACCAAGTTTGAAAGGAATATAATAAAATATTTTGCGTTGTATTCTACATTCTAATTTTATTTCTCTAGAAATAAAATTCTTAATTAGAAGAACTGAATATAATGGTCCATTGAAATGATAATAAAAGAACTTTCCATAAATCTACAAATGCAAGAGAAAATTTGTGTCTAACAAAAACATAAATATGGGTTGAGAGCATGTCACTACACTTCATGACTCAAAAAGGAATGAGTGCATGTTGCTATGCCTTATTACTTGAACAGATGGAGTATACGTCTCCATGTGCGATGATTTAAAAGAATATGTGAGTACATGTAGCCATGCACCATGACTCAAGGTGAGTTTATGCTGATATTGTCAACTAATGACTTGGTTTGGGTTAATGAGGTGCGCATCAGCTACATTAATGATCCGACACAACAAATTGACATATTCCGTGCATAACTTCTAAATTTACATAGCAAGCTAGCGTGTCTCATATATAATTTTAGATTTACATAGCAGATTAGTGTGTTTTGTATACATTCATAGATTTACACAATGAGCTAGCTTATCTTGCATAAGCATCTGGATTAAGAAAATTGGGTTTTGACCAAATTTGAGGATGAGTTTGGGCCAACCAAAAGAGTTTGGATGCAACTGGGCAAACATAATGGTTCTGGATCTAACTAGACTAAACAAAAAATTTTAGGGATAATTAGACCAACTAAAGGATTTTATGCTCGACTAAGTCGTCTGAAATTTTTGGGCCTAACTATGCTGGCCAGATAGTTTTGGACATAACTAGGCTTGTTGGAGTCTTTTGGGCCAATTGGGACGTTTTTGAGGTTTTGGGCCCAATTGAAAAATTTTAAGCCAATTGGGTTGTCGAGATAATTTTGATCCAAACTAAAGGGTTCTGAGCCAATTAGATTGGCTAAAAATTTTTGAGCCTAATTAGAGATTTTTGGATCGAACTAGGTTGATTAAAATGTTCTAAGCCCATTTAGGCCAAAATGGAATGTTTACCCCTAACTGAAAAGTTCTAAGCACAATCGAACTGACTAGAAAGTATTGAGCCTACTAGAGAGTTTAGGATCAAACTAGGTTGATTGAAATATTTTGAGCCCAAATAGGCCAAACTAAAATATCCAAGTGGGCCAACTAAAGGGTTCTGGGCGTGATTGGGGAAAATTGGGCCAATTAGAAAAGCCTAGGCTAGACTGAGCCACATAAAATGCTTGAGTTGAAATTACCCACCTAGTTTCTAAACTTGAGCCGCATAAAATTTATGCGTATATAAATCATGATATATCTACCATATTCCTAATTTTGGTTTAATAAGAGAGTTTTATATAACTTCTCAACTAGGCAGCTTCAACTTTCTTTGGATTTCATACATCTATAGGTCGCTACTAGTTAGTGGGTATTGTTGATCATGTGTTCCCAATTATGAGGGCAAAGTGTCGACCTAGGGTTTGCAACAGAAAACCTTTTTTAAAGCAAGGATATGATCCATATTTATAGATCCACCATGATTTAATTGCTTAAATCATGAAAATCAATGGGACTTGATGATTCTAATCTAGTGGCATGATGGCTTAGCATAGTAGCTTTATTTGAATAAGGACTTAGGTTGGGTAAATGAGATACAACTTAAGTTGAATAGCACAATGACTAAAGCAAGATAGCTTAACAACTCAAGTTAGACCAGTTCATGATGTTAAGTTGAATAGCATGTTATCCTAAATAAAGTAGCATATCCACTTAAACCATATGACTAGTGTGAATTGGAGAGGATTTTTTATAAAACAAAGGGATAACACTTTACCTCACACTATAAATCATCTGCCAACTAGATTTTTTCGTATATCGTAAAATATAATTTTTTTAACTTTGAATTCAAGTTGGGAAATTGAAATAAACCTCTTGAAAGATATAGGAGTGGGTTTTGGAGTGAAAGAAATTTTAAGAAACTAAAAGAGTACTAAAGGAGAGGGTGATATTGTGTAAGATGTAAGTTCTGAGGATCTCTTCTTCTTTATATAAGCTAAAGGGGCTTATATCTAGTCCTTAGATGGGAGTTCCATGGATATTTGAGGGTATGAATAGTTTAGGAAGCTTTTACTATAGATTTCAAGTTCAACGGATTTTAGATCCACAGTTTTACATAACAAGTTTCGCATAAAATTAATTAATATATTATTTCTATTAAATGTGGCTTTGATGTGCTTTTGCTAGATTTTTATAGCTAGCTTGAATGGTAATGATGTCTGACACGCCAAAGTGTTGAAATGATTGAAAGTGTTTTATGTTGATACTTTTATGAATTTCTTACAAATGAGCAAGCATAAGTCTTGAAAATTATGACTTTAATGAAATGCCACAAGGATTGCTTCATTGCAAGCAACCAACACTTCTTAAAATAATTAGTTTATTTTAAGTATTGCAATGATTGGAAATGTTTTGTGTTGATGAGTTTAAGAATTGCTTACAAGTAAGCACATTCTTTAAGATGTTATTTCTAAAGAATTTTATGAAGAAAAAGGGAGTTTCGCCTGTTTCATAAAGAAATACTTACAAATAAGTTTTGAATTTTACTCTCATAGGATTGTGAAAAACAAATGCGTTTATGAAAGAAAAAAAGAAAAAGGAATTTGATTTGTAAAAATAGATTGGTTTCTCCATGATACGACACTTGATAAATTAATGATGTTTTGAAAATGGTCCAATTGTTGAAATAGTTTATTAGAAAAGTTTGATTTTCTTTAAATATGGAAATACTTTGAAAATGCCTTGAAAATGTTTACATAGTTTTTTTTAAAGAGGATTTAATGGTGGCCAACCCAATAAGTTGATTTCACAAAATGAATTGATTTCGGGTTACTAAAATAACATACGAAAGGCTATGCAGGCTCTTCTTTACCTAAAAGAAAGACAAGAATGACATGTGGACAATGATATGATACAGAGTGGATAAAAGAGAATGATGCAATTGCATAACCTTTGTGGGTGAAAATCCCCAAAATGGAAGCAAAGAAAATATTAGTGAAAGTTGTCTCTTCTTAAAAATTTAAAAGCTTTTAAGTTTTTTTATCATGATGATTTTAAAATTTATTACAAGCAACACTTTTAGAAAGATTATTTTCTTAAACATTACAAATGCTTATCAAAATATTTTACTTAAATATTTCTAATATTATTTAAGGGTGGTCATCATAAAACTAGATTTCAAAAATGTTAAAGTGGGTGCGCCCACTTTTCCAGATGGTTTAAAAGGATACGAATTGCGGTCTATGATGTTTCATGAAATCATGCTAGCATGTGGATATATATGATCGATGTATAATGCACCAGAACAATGAATAGACCAATTGTAGAGACGGTCACGGATGGATTGGGACCCACTCTACATATGGTCAAGTTGCTAAGGGATGACAGGAGGCCAGCAGCCCCTCCCTAAGTTGGGAGCAAGGTTAAGGAACGGTCGTCTGGCTAACGTGCTGTTATATGATAGATTCTCTTTCAAAAAGTATAATGATCACTTGATAAGTATCACTACTAGATGGGGAGAAATGTATTTGCATATGTTTTGCTTTGAAAAACCTAAAAAATTAGGTTATGAAATTATTTATGCAAAAAATTACATAAATGGGATTTTATGAGCCTATACAAAAAAGTTATCCTAAAAACAAGGTGTTTTACACAAAAGTGTAAATATCAAGGTTAAGATGAAATATTTTCTATGCAAATGCATTCATGAAAAAGGATTACATGCATATGCCTTGTTTGTTTAAAACAAGCCCCAAAATGGGGATTACGAAAAATGATTTACAAGAAAAATATTTTAGACCGTAAAAATTTCCACTATTTAAAAAGGTCTATGTGATAAATGTTTAAGACATAAAAATGTCCATTGCTAAAAATGACTTATGTGAAAAATGTTTTAGGATATTAAAGTATCCATTGCCAAAAATAGTTTATGTGAAAAATATTTTAAGACATAAAGATGTCCATTGGCAAAATGGGTTTATGTGGAAAATGTTTTTAAGGCATAAATATGTCCCCTGGCAAAAAGAGGTTTATGTAAAATATCTTGGAACATTAAAAAAATGTTCGCACAAGAACAAAAACGAATTACCTAAAAAGGTTTATATGCGTATGCAATTCCTTTGAAAAGCCCAATCATTGGGTCCTTATGATGAGATTTTTATGAGAATATTTACAGGAAAATGCTTGCCTAAAGATAAAATACTTGCTTACTAAATTATCACTCATGATTTATTTTCCCAAGCCTTAGACAGGTACAGGGAAGCTTAAGAGGTAAAGAACCTGAGCATTCGAGAAAAGGTATGAGATGGAGTTCATGCGTGTGCTATAATGATTAGCTACAATGTATGAAATGGTACGACTAGAATGTTTAAGGTGTGTTAACATATGTGAACTAGATGATAGTTCTAAGGGCTATGTGGATTGATGATTTAATGTATGTACACAAGTATGTATATTAAATATTTGAAGATGAATGTATTTTATATGATTATACTATGACCAGGTTGATAAAACCAATAATGTAAGAGAACAAGATGAAATTTTATGAATAGTATGTGTAGTTGATGACAACTGCCAAGAGGTGAGATGATGAAAATGTGTATAAGAAATGGGAACCAAGTAGCATTTTGAAAATGCTATGTATAGCGAATTATAAGTGTATCATTGCTTATAAAATGAATGAAGTGGAATGTAAAGAGATGATGTGACGAAGGGAAAAGGAATGAAACGAAAATTTTTTTTGGACGAGATCTAATTTAAGAACCTGCCGCGGATCAGGGCAACAATCCTGATTCACATTTACCAATCAATAAAGATCTTGGAGTAAGGCTTTGTGTGACGACTCGGGTTAGGGGCACCACAACCCATATGGAATGCAACTCTCTTATGCTGGTTAATCTTCTCAATGAAAATGGTTCTATCCGATCACAAGTAGGGACTGTGCTAAACAAGATCAGAGGTTTGATTCGAGATTTTGAATTGTGTTTTTATCCATGTGTTAAGGTTTAATAATATTGTAGTACACACTTTAGCAAAATATGCTTCACAAATGAATGATTTTATATGCCAATGGGTAGAAAATCCACCAACATTATATCATGATTACTCTATAGAGATTATCTTGAAATAATGAAGGCCTGATGGTTCTTCCTTATCTCATTCTGCTCTTAGGTTTTTAGAAGATTGGGATTAAGGAACCCCATTGGGTTTTTAAGGTGTTGAAAAAAAATATCTTTTTATGCAGATAACCATCATCTCATCAGTTCTACACATCTATGAAAGCCCAACCATCTAAAATGATTCATAATGTTGATAAAGGTGGCCAAATAATAATCCATGTTGCAAAATTAGTCAAGCATCCAATGTGAATTAATTGAACTTGGGACCAAGCAATCTTCTAAGTAATAAGTCTATGCATAAAATTAATTCAATTAAAAAAAGACAACAATGATTCTTCATGCCAATACAAATAGTTCGAGTGCCATGCATGAGTAGTGGCAAGGTTCATCAAAAAGGTAGATGATCATTAGTTAATCTTCACCACCAATTGCGATTTGCCCATCCACTTTCAGTCTTCCAAATAATTCCAGTTGTGCATGCTTCAATTCAACTAAAACTCCACCACATTTAATTTCCACCCTTTATTTAATTGTAATTCAACCATCAATTAAAATCAAATTCCATTCATATATGTGCAATCCTAAGTATAGCTCATGGATGGAATATCCAATCTATCTAGATAATTCAATCTTTTGATTAAATAAATGTGAAACCCAGGACATTTTGAGACCAATAAATGTAAAATTAGAAATTGTACAATAATTAATTACATACCTTGAGTTTGATGACAAATGATTATACAAGGTGGTTAAGTTAATCACTCTTGCTCAATTTGGAATAGTGTGCACAAAAGGACAAAAAAATTGAATTAAGCACAAAAAGACAAACATGGTGTAGAAAATGATGAGCTGGTAAGTTTATTAAATTCCATTATCCATGTCATTTTATTAATAGTTATTTGGTAAGTTAGGTTATTGCTTGGTAAATTCCTAGCTCGAAGGGTATAAGGTGGATTGGTATGAAATTTGGAGGGCAAACTCATGTTAACGTGTCCTACCTAATGAATGGTGTGGATTATGATAATTATGATTAAAATATTATGATAATAATTAAATTTCATGAAATTGTATGAACTATTTTTAAATGCTTATATCTTGGTCTAGGATGATCATTTTGAGATAAATTTTTTTACGGATGGCCAAAATGATGTGCTTTACAATTCAAATGGACTAGATTATATCAAATCTTGTTAGAAAACCTTAAACCACATTACAATTAAGAATGATTAATGACATGGTAATCCCATTTATAACCGTTGACTTTTAAGCTTTAAAAGTAAATGATCATCAATGCAAAGTAAAAAGTAGGAGTTGACTAATGCAAAGTAAGGTGTCTTATGAAGGTAATTTTGGGCAATTTTTCATTTAATAAAAATGCAACAAAAATGCATAAATATGCAACTGGAATTAATGGGCGTTAATTAGAGAGAATTTTGGACAGCTTTTCACATTAAAAAAAATAGTTGGATGCATGGACGTGATCACATTGGGATTGATGCAGATTTGGGACTAGTTTTATAAAAAATATATTATAAACAGCAATATCATGGGTGAAAATGTGACAACACATATTAGGGATAAAGATTACAATTTCAAGCATGAAAATGAGGTGGAAATTGGGAAATAAATGCGGCAATATAAAAGGGTAATAAGGGGCAACTTGGACATCCTTTGAGCAGCAACAATAAAAGAAGAAGAAGAAGAAGAGAAAGGTAGCTGAGCAAGGGGATGTCCAAGCAAGGAAGAAGAGAAAGAAAAGAAGAAAAGGAGAAAATTTCAGCAGCAATTAGGCATCTAAACAGGTTCATTAATAGGTTTTAATTTTTTCATTTATTAGTTCTTTCATGCTTAAGTAAGGGTAGAATCAATTATAATTTCTAAATTTTGATTGAACAAATCCTAATATGCTTAATTAATGTCAAAAGAGTAAGAAACTTCAATTTAAGTATTAAGTATATTGATATTAATGATTTATTGCTGCATTTAATAAGGTAAACATACTGAATTTGAATTTAATTTCAGAAACATATATCTATTATGGACGTCTATTATGTATTGATTAGTTGAGTTGTTTTTGGGATTAATTGATATAGTTCCAAGCTTACATAATGATCCATAGTTGGGTGGATTTATAGGTTGGTAACTTGGTAAATTTCAATCCATTTTAGGTGGGAATGATTCTTGATTAAGTAAGAGTGTATATGGATAATCTTAAGTGTAAAAAGAATCACATTAGGGGAATTAAGGAACGTCCAAACTGTTTAGGGAAAAAATAAAATTCTTTTTTATGTATATGTGTTGATGGTGACATCCAACTGATTATGCATGAATTATTTGACTAATTACTTGGTTATTACCCTATTTAATGTGTAAATGAATGTCCAAATTAAGCAAGATTTGAGGAGAATTTTTTGTTTAATGCTAACTTGACCATTACATGATATATTTGTAACTAAAGGGTGCAATTAAAGGATATTAATGATAAGGATAATGGTTAATTATAGTATTGCATGTATACTTAGCTAAGGTGCAAATATAAAAGTGAAATTTAGTAAAATGAGAAAGGATAGAGCTGTTCTATAGAATTGATTACTTTCAGAAATTTTAGAATGGAATTTAATAAGATTATAGATGATTCGTAAGGATCTTAAGTGATTGAAAAGGATTACATATGAAGATTGAATAAGTATACCCAAAATAAGGATGTTAAAATGAAATAAATAAATGCTTGTTAAGATCATAATTTATATGTACGTGAAGGTTAGGTAAGATAGTTTCCATCTTGAGGAAAAGATTGACTCAAAGTTAATTTGACATAAACTCACCTAGGTTGGAAAACCCTAAGGCATGCAAGCATTAATAATTTTATGCATTTGGGTAAAATATCATTTTCGCTTGTCTAGGCAAAGGTAAGGAGAAGGTAAAAGAAAAGAGTTGAAATTATTATAGGTAAGCAAGCAAAACTTTTGAAAATTTGTCTTCTCAAATATTTGAAATGTATTGCAACCTATTTTATTTAAATTTTCTCAAATTATTAAAAGATGGTCACTCCTATAACTCTGTGAATTAGCTTGAATAACTACTTTGTTCAAATGGTGTTGAAAATGATTGTTCAATTTTTATACTTGGAAAAGCATGCTAGCATTTCTATGATCATGGTGCATGAGGAACTAGGTCCACTTTAGAGGTGTAAGCGGACCACTTGTCTCCCTCTAATATGACCAAGTTGCTAATATAGACCAACGGCCGGCGGCGCCCTCCCTGAAATGGGAGCATGATGATGTGATGGTCGCCTGGCTAGCGTATCATCATTAGGATGTTCATGTCATGTTGATAATGATTCATTGACGTTATTTATGAAATGCCCATATTGGGAATGAATTTGACTACTCGAAAATGTTTATATGAAAAGTTTGCCTGAAAATGATAACGCTTGCTTATTGAGTTAGTACTCACGTCTTGTTTTACAAACCAAAGACAAGTACAAGAAAGGAAAAGCGTAAAGGATTGTGTTTATTTTGAGGGAACTATGATACTGTATTATGTGAAGATTGTGAATGGTTGACTGTATGTATGAACATGATCTAATAAGAATTATGTGAAATCCTATTGTACATGATTGGAATGATGTGTTGGGATTAGTTGATGGGAAATAAAATACCATTGCGTGTTGATAATAAATGTGGTGGGGTGTAAAGTGTTTCCATGATGTAAATATTTTATGGAATGAATCAACAATACATGTTTCTGGTGTAAATTGATTAAAATAGAAAAAACCCGCCGTGTAATCAGGGCAACAATCCTACTCACATTTACCGATCAATAAATGATCTCGGAGTAAGGCTCTGATGCCTCAGGTTAGGGCGCCACAATAAGCAATGCAAATATATGCAAATATGGAAGCAAGATGATGTGGCCAGTGCAAACATGTGTAAGACTAAGTTAGTAAATCCGATACGATAGTAACGTACAGTCCACAACAAAGTAGGCTACAAAATCTAGGGATGTGCAAAATTGAACTACATCAAAATTTATGCCTTTATAAAAGGGGTCTAAGCAAGGCTTTTAAAAAATATAGTTCTATTGGTTTTTAGATAGTAGATCCAAGCAGCAAAAGCAAAGGGTTCGAGTGCAACTAATAAGAGACAAAGATTTGGTATTAGAGTTTTTTAATTCCTTTTCTCTTATTCTTATTTTTATTTTCGAGATAGATATTATTTACAGGATATTGTGCTTTGAATTTTTAATTCCTTTATATTATTTAGTTCCCCACTTGCTTGTTGATTTCAACTCCAATGGTGTGTTTCCTATGCCGCCCTGGTAAATCTTATAGGGCATCCCCTTGTGAATAGAATCATTCATCTTAACTTCCATGTTATCTCTAATCCGATTGATGCAAAGGTAAGTGGTGAGGGGTAAGCAACCGTTCTTCTTGAAGGGCCTACCACAGGCTCTTTCATTTGCGAGTAGTTGTCGCCGTCAGCACTTAGAACACATAACTTTGAAGTCGTGGCTAACACATCTTCTCTTCTTCCAGATAGAGCTAGATTATGAGGGTAGAACTCAACCTGTGGCAGCGTCGACCTAGTAAGCTAAACAAAGAATTCTGATGATCAATTTGGTGTTCTTAGTGGGGAAGTTGATGAATTATTATTTGGCAAAAATTGCTTCTAATGTGATTCTAGAGCTAATGAAGTTTTACATGCTTTTCGTTTCTCTCCTAACCATATTAAGTTGTTTAACAATTGGTTTAGAGGCGTGTACCTAAAACGAGTGCCTTTGCTCAATGTCGTCATCCAGGTCCTCTTCTTCAAGCAGCTCTAGCTCTACCACACCATTGTTGGTTCTATCCTTGCACAGGATTTGATTATAATGTATTTGTCTTGAGAGGCAAAGCAAAACTTCAAACTGTTGGCTTTAAATAATGCAAAAGCAGACCTGAATCTATTGTTACCAAAGATTCTAACAGGAACAATCTTACTAAGCACAAAGTCTTCTCCTACAGCACTTTCTCCCTTAATACCAACAGCTAATGGGCAACTATAAGTGTAAATTGTATGTAGGAGGAACTCAAACTCCCCTACTTAAATAGAGTTTTCGCCTCATGCTCAAATAGAAAGAGAATCAATCATTTAATAAAATTATCATATTCCAAAATATACTTAGTTACCACTTTTATGCACAATCTCAAGGATTATTACATATTAAGTAACCTTATAGGATCTTACAAGATCTAATATTCTCCCACTTGGCCTAGAAAATGTGATAATACAAATCATGGTAGTTATATGGAATATGTGCACATTTCCTTCCATGTATCGTGATATTAACAAACTCAATCAAGTTCTTAATAGTGAATTTGTAATAATGTGGTATATTTATAATAATGTCCCACTTTAATTTCAGATAGACGATTCCTTCCATTTAAACTACACATAATAGTTAACAAAATATAATAATGAAATAAAAAGAAAAATAATCATCCATTATAAAATGTACATAATTGTCTCATACAATAAGGCTCATTTCTTTCACATGTCCTTAAAAAATGCTAGGCATTAGAGCCTTAGTCATAAGATCTGCTATCATATCTTTACTGCCAACAAAACTAACAAATACATGATGATGTCTAATCTTTTCCAATAATAACATGAACTTAGCATCGATATGCTTGTTAATACTAGTAATTCTTCTATAATCGAAGAAGCTAATCTCTGATGAATTATCATAATACATTCTCAAAGGTCTAAAATAGAATCTACAACTTTAAGCCCTGAAATGAATTTTCTTAACCACAATGCATGTGAGGATACTTCATGACAGCGAAAAAATTCAGCTTTCATAATAGAGTCCATAACACAATGTTGTTTGCCATTCTTATATGAAATTGCTCCACCAACCAATAGAAAAATATATTCAAATATGGATCTTTTACTATCCAAGCAACCAGAATAATCTCAATCTATGCAACCAATTACCTCTAATTGATCAGTTTCACCAATGCAAGCCTATAATATTTGGTTCCTTAGATATATCGATTCACTTTTTTACTACCTTCTAATACTTCATTCCTAAATTACTTTGATATCTTTTAACTAATCCCATAACGTAACTAACATCAAGACGTGTGCATACTTGGGTATACATCATACTCCCAAGGGCAGAGGCATATAAGATGAACTTCATTTCCTACTTTTCAATTTCATTTTGTGGACATTTATGCAAACTATATTTGTAACTTTTAAAGATTGACACTTTACATGATCAGCAGTTCGACAAATTAAACCTTTTTGAGACCTTTCTAAGATAAGTCTTTCATGATAACCTTAGAGGTCTCTTAAGCCTATTTCAATGGACCTCAATCCCTACGACACATGATGCCTCAACCATATCTTTAATATCAAAATGTTCAGAAAGAAAACTCTTAGTATTATGTAAGAGACCCAAATCATTAGTAATAAGTAAAATATTATCTATATACAAAATCGAAAATATAAACTTGTTCCCACTCAATTTCAAATATTAACATTGACCTCCAATGTTTTTCGTAAAACTAAAAGAAGTGATAACCTCATTAAACTTTAACTACCATTGTCAGGAAGCTTATTTAAGTTCATAAATAGATTTCTTTAACTTGCATACTAATGACTTTCTTTTCATTTCCGAACCTTCTGGTTGCATGATGTATATCTTTTCTTCCTTATCCCCATTCAAAAAAGCTATCTTTACATCCATTTGGTGTAATTCTAGCTCAAAATAAGCCACTAAGGCCATAATGATTCTATGTGAGTCTTTTCTAGAGATTAGTGAAAATGTCTCTTTATAATCAATACCTTCTTTCTCAATAAATCTTTAGGAAATAAGTCTAGACTTGTACCTTTCTACATTACTCTTAGGATCTCATTTGTTTTGAAAATCCACTTATAACCAATTGGTTTATACCCCTTAGGCAACACAACAAGATCCCAAACTGCATTCTTGTACATGGATTCCATCTCATCTTTCATGGCATTAATCCATAATTCAGACCTTTCATTACTAATGACTTCTTTGAATGTAAATGGATCATCATCAATACTAAGATCACCATCACATTCTTCAAGATATACAATATAGTCACTTGAAATAGTAGATCTCCTGACTCTTTGAAACCTTCTTAGTTCATTAATATGTTTCACATTGTTATCATAATCAATATTATCTGGATTTAACATAGGTTCGTTGTTAACATCTTTAGGTTGCAAACATTCTTTGGTTGTTGATCTATTATATCATGACAAACGATCTCAGTTCTTGCATTTGCTAATGAGGTTCCTAGAAAAGAATCTTTGATCTCATCAAATTTCACATTCCAAGGAGTTATGCTCGCACTATTCTCATCATTCTCAATGAACATAGTTGTTTTAGTCTCAACAATTCTAGTAGTGTTAGATGGGAAATAAACTTATACCCTTTAGACCATTCTGCATATCGAATAAAGAAACAACTAATAATTCTTTAATCTAGTTTCTTTTCTTGTAGGTTATGTATCCTTGCTTCTACTAGGCAACCCCAAATATGCATATGTATCAAGCTAAGTTTCTTTTTTGTCCTAACTCAAATGGAGTTTTAGGAATAACCTTACTGATAACCTATTAAGGATATATATAATAGTTTTCAAGGTCTCACTCTACAAAATTAAAAGTAATGATGAGTTGCAAATCATACTTCTTACCATATCCACGAGAGTACAATTCTTACTTGCAGCAACTCCATTTTGTTAAGGAGTTCCTGGCATTGTATATTGAAGTTGAACATCATTATTTTTAGAAATTGAGCAAAAGAAGTAGATATTTGACCTTTCGACCATGTCTACCATAATATTCACTTCCTCTATCAGATCTCATGACTTCAATTTTCCTATCCAATTGATTTCCTACCAATCTTTTGCATGTTTTAAAAACAATCAAGGAGTCAAAATTTTCATGTAATAGAAAAATTTAACCATAACCTGAGAAATCATCAATGAATGTAATAAAATATTTTTCATCTCCTATACAAGATGGAAATCGACCACAAATGTCAGTGTGAATAAATTCTAAGAATCCCTCATTTCTTATAGCGTTTCTTTTCTGGATTTTAACAAGTTTTCCTTTAATACAATCGATACATATGCAAAAATTAGTAAAATACAAAGTAGGTAATACCCCTATCTTTTACCAATTCTAACATCCTTTTCTTCAATATGTGACCCAATCTGTTATATCTTAATATAGAAGAATTCTTATTAACTATACCACATTTAACATCAACAGACACATTCAAGGTAGATGAATTATTAATAAATGAGAAATCTATATTTATTTAATATAAGTCATTAACTAATGCTCTAGTATCAACTAAAATAAAATTTTTAAAGAAAGAAATTTTAAGTTTATAAAACTAAAAAATAACCCATTACATCAAGTTTCAGCAATGAAATTAAATTTCTAGATATTGCTGGAACATAGAAAACATCATGTAGTTCAAGAAAATTTCCTGTATCAAGATGAAGCTTTCAATTCCCAATTACTTTAGCTTTTGATTTTTATAAATTGTTCATTAAAATTGACGACTCATGTGGTTTTGGGTTACGGGTTAAAAGGAATGCCCGCAAAGAGTTTGCAACATTAATAACAACACCAGAGTCAATATATCATCAATTAGAGGATGCATTAATGAATTTCATTTGAAAACAAATATATAAATGACTATTACCTTTTTTTCAAACCAACTCTTGCGTCTAAGACAGTCTTTTTTAAAATACTCTTTTTTGCAGAAGTGACACTTTTCATCAAACTATTTTTTTCCATCCCCTTTAGTCTTCTTCACCGGGAATTTCTTTTTCTTTTTTCCTTTTTGTGACTTATGCTACTTAGATGTCGGTGTAGCGTTAAAAACTATTGATTCATCTCGTTTCAACCTCTCTTCCTCATGCACACATATGAATATTAATTCATTTAATGCCCATGTTTCCTTTTATGTGTTATAAGAAATTTTGAACTATGATTGAAGAGAGTTCAAAACAAACATAATCAAGAAAGTGTTAAAGATTTTTCTATTGCTATTGCATTAAGTTTTCCAAATATGTTTGACATTTCCATTATGTGCTTTCGTACTCCATTAATATTGTCATATTTTATTGAGGTTAATCTATTCATGAGCATTCCTGCTAATGCCTTATCTAATCCATTGAATTTTTCCTTAAGTGAGTCTAAATAGGCTTTAACACCGTCATCTTTAGGGTTAGAAACGGAACCCCTAATAGTCTTTTCGATTGTGCTCTTTATTATCATGAGTGACAATCTATTGGAATACTCCCACTTATCAAATTGCACCTTTGTACTTTCAGTAATTTCAAAAGTAAGTTTGCCAGACTTTTCAATTCAAAGTGCTAGGTCTAAGTCCAAATAGCCTAAGGTAATCAAGAGCTCCTCATTTAAATCAGTGTAGTTTGACCCATTTAATATCAATATGTAGGACATGAGATTGAACGTAAGCAGAAGTAATAGATGTAAGAAATATAATTAAGCTCAAGTTACTTTTATGATCCAAATAATCTTTCACATGACAATTCAAGTAACAATAAACCATCATAAGCTAAATTTCATAAATATCACACAAAACATAATGCATGATTTTTAATTTTGCCATGAAGAGCAATAATATTCAATAATTAATTAAGACTACATAAAGTTAAACATATTCCCACCTTCGGGCAAGAAATTCTTCATGTTTAAGTAGTTCTAATTAGTTTTTGATAAAATATCGAACTATAGCTACCTTTTGGCAAAACTACATTTCAATATTCTTTGATGCAATTTCTTTTATAAGAGAAAATATACCATAATATTCTTTTGTTGTTTAATAAATTTGATTAAATGAACATTTTTGACCTTTTGGGATAATTGAAAATATATGGATAATCGATATTTACTACACAAAAATTGCTTAAATTAACTATAATGAAATTTTTGTCATGAGAAAATGAACCAAAATATTTTCTCTACAATTTAATAATTTTAAAAATGAAGTATTCTAGACCCTTGAGGTGTAACTAGCAATACTAGATTATTCAAAAAATTATTAAATATAAATTGCCAAATAATTTCACAAAATCAACATTCTATGTACATGAATTAGAAACAACAACGAAAACAACAACAACAATAATAAAATATATTCAATTACGAATGCTGATAAATTTTGCATAATAATAGGTTAATTTCAATTTAATAGAAAGCACTAAGTTATTCGTGTTTTAGCTTTCTAATATAAAACTAATTATTTTTTGAACTCCTACCCAAATTATGGAATATAAAATATTGAGAGTAATTCAATAAAAATGATCATTAGATTTATTATATGAGATAAAATTCTATAATACTCCTTTTGGTTAGCCAAGTAAGTAAGGTGGATTATAGGAGGTTCCCCCCACATAGCAGGGACCTAGTTAAATAAATATGTGATCCAGTTCAAGACCTCTTGCCTAGACACTAACCTCCAATCATACTGTAGAATATAATCTCGTGACAAGAAAATTTAATCTAAAATACAACAATAACTTATATAATTACACATATGCTGCATGCTCAAGAGATTATATTTCATAATATCTGACATAAACATGTTTAAGCACGATATAAATGTGCATGTTACACTATACTATGATTTTCTTTTAACCTATCTTAATGGACTTCAGAATGAATTAAATGGTTCATGCACATCGATTAAAGGAGTTGAGTTTCCATTCATCAAGAATTCATGGTTGCCAATTTTATTTTATTTTATATGTATAAGAGAGAAAATCCATTTGTCTTGATGCAACCGTATTAGATTTTCTATACGTCAATAATATTTCGTGACATCCTTGCAATCCATAATCATGCAAAAAAAATCTCAAATAAACATGAACGGTAATTTATTAAACTCCAAAAGCATGTCATTCAATCATGATTTTTTATTCCAAAAGCATATTAAATTTTCAAAAAATAATAATAAATAAAGCATGATTCTTGATAGCATGGCACGAGCGAACATGGAGATGTTTCTTTTTTTAAAATCTCAAACCATCAAGTTATTATTTCAATAATGTTCGTTAATACAAAATCATTAATGCAAATAAATCAACCAAATCATAACCTTGAGAAGTCATTCTAGGTTAATTTACATTAATTCATTGTAATAAATTTGATGACCATTATATCTTTTGTCTCATTCAAACAGATAAATTCATCAAGAATTTAAAATTTTATATCAAGAAAGAAGGCTTGATATTGCACATGATGCTAAAAATTACAATAATAATAAAATAAAACCATGACCGAGCATACCGCCAGTGATGCATGATTAGGTTTCTAGTGGAAAGAAAATCCATATCATATGACACGTGTCAATATGACTTCACGATTTCTGTGAAACCCTAACCCATTTAGGACCCATATGTATGTATTGAACACGTATATGATGATTATTTATGAATTATGGAATTATGAAGATATTTTATGATTTTGCTAATTATGGCAATTAGGGTTATGGCTTAGCATTAATGATATGATTAAGTGTTTTGAGCCTAAATGAGACCATGAGTTTAGAATGAATTATTTGTGATTTAATTGTGCAAAAATATCATGGGAAATCATTTTCCATTATTTAAAATGAATTATGGAAGTTAATATGGAAATTGGCAAGTTTGATGGAAAATATTGAAAAATTCATAACTCGACGCCTAAAAGGCGGATTCAAGTGAAATTTGACATGAAAATTGTTAATATTGGGCTTATTATTATGGAATAAATAGTTTATGAAAATTTTTGATGAAATGAGAATTATGAATTTTTAAGCATATATTCATTTCAACCGTTAACTTCAAACGGCTATATCGGGAGCTATAAAACTTGGATTAAATTGAAATTTGAAACAGTTGAATAGAATGGTGAGATGTTTATTTTGGATGGCTTTGATTGAGCATGATATATTGGAAAAGTGCCTTCATAGAAAAAGGTGGCTATGGTTGACTTATGCTCCAAGAGAGTACCATATCATTAATGAAAAGGTGCAAGATATGATGGCATGGAAATAAATGGATTATGAGGTGTCCATTGCAGGAATTTTTGAGGTAATTTATCCATTTAAATAAAATGCATAATTCCATGAATTATCCATCCATTTAATGCATGAAATGATGAAGCTATGGGAGCATAGCTAGGGTGGCAAGACATGGACGTCCATGAGCTGGTTAGTGCTCATTTTTTTATTTTTTTTAAATTTCAAAAAAATGTCACATGTTGCTGAGATGAAAGTAAATGAATGTGGATGCAATTATACAAGGTTTCAGCAATAAAAAAAAATGGGAAAGGCATGTGCAACCCAGCTGATCGTGGACAGCATAGTGGGTGGAGTAGTGTGCAAAAAAATGGCAGTTTTAGCCATTTTATCAAATGTTTTTAACACAAAATTTATGGATGAATTAAAGGGTGATTAGGAGCATAAATTACCCATGTTTTAGTAATTTTAAAAAATGCAAAATTTCTAGAAAATCCAGCCACAAGGTGACGTGCAAAAAAATGGACAGCTTGGACGTGGATTGAGATGCAGATTTTGTGATTTTTGGTAAAAAGTAAAAATGCAATTTACATGGCCCAAATTCACCCACCTCATATGGTAGATAGAGATTCATTTATGGGCTGTGGAATTGCAGCACAAGTGGGTCCCACAATTGGGAAAAATCCAGCTATATGCATGCCTTGTGCACGTTGAGTTGAAAGGGTTTTTGGGAAAAAATTTCTAAGTGCTGAAAATGTCCAAGGGGAACAAGCAGCTCACATCCAAAAATTCCAGCAAAAAGGGGAAGAAAACCAAGGGAAAAAGAAGGAGAATTTGAAGAAGAAATCATCTCAAAAGATTAGAGTTTGGTTTGCTACAAATCTAAGTAAGTATGTGATGATTTTGGGTTGTTTAACTTGAGTTCTTAAACTCAAAACTTGGAAATGAAAAGCATTCTTAAAGAATATGTAAAATGATGTTTTAACATGTCTTTTCATGAATATGGATTGGGTATTAAGTTTTAAGCATGAATTTTTAAGCGAAAGTTCATGGAAATGGAGTTATGCATGCATATGAAATGAAAAATCCAAGTTGTTAAACCCTAAATCTCCAAGACAAGTTGCTGTTTTGATTTTATGATTTGATTAAGCTATGAATCATGTATTCATGCCAAAAATATGAGGGTTTATGCTTAACTAATGAAAATTTGAAGTTATGGAATGCAAAGCATGGATTTTGACCTAATTTCTTAGATTTTGGGTTAAAAATGTTATGGAAATGAACTTGCATGTTTTAAGAATGTTATGTAGGGTAAAATACCCTAGGTTTAAGTTATGATGGATGCCCAAAATATTTGGGAGAAATAAACCCTAAATCTGATTTTTATGAATTTTTGAAGTAATGCATGTATGGAGCGGAAAAGGATCTCAAAACGTGTGGGTTACCCGCTGTTTTGGGAAATGGAAATGTATGAATGTTGAATATATGTTAAACCCTAGAAAATGGGTTGAGAAAAATATATTTAATTGCTGGAAATTTCGGATTTTAGGGCTGCCCATAATTATGTGTCAAAAGACACGTTAAACGGGTGGAAAACGGGTTCCAAACTTGCTGTTATGGGAACCTATGAAGAATGGATTTTAAAATCACAAAAATACCCTAAGTAAGGTGGTATTAAAGGGTAATTAAACTGCTTAAATAAAAGGGATTAAATTTTGAGTTAGTGAATCTTATGAAAGACATTGCGTTTAAGTCCTAAGTGAGCCTATATGAAAGAATAACGGTAAATGGGTGATGAATGACTTATGAAAAATTATTTTATGCAAAAATGCATGAAAATGAGATGAATTCCATGTTTATGAATCTGTTTGAAATGATATGATATTAATCAAAAATTTTGGACTTGAATTATAAGGCTAAGGCAAAGATATGTATGTAGAAGAAACACCAGTATGTGTGTTTTGAGAAAAATGGAAAAAATGGCAAAGTAAGCTTAATGAAGATATGAATGATGTGTATGGAATGAATTTTATGATATCGAAAGAATACCCTAATTTTAGGGTTATATGTATATGATATGTTGTATAATAGCCGAATGTGTGTAAGTTATGATAATGGGTGCAAAATAAGCCATATATGTGTATAATGACTTATGAAGTCAAATGAATGATGGATGTATATGAAATGGGTTGGAAAAATGATTTGAATGCAATCAAAGGAAATATATGAATGTTATGTCATTCTTATATGTATAGGCAAAGGCAAAGGGATAAGCGAAACGGGAAGCTAAGCAAGCAAGGTAAGCAAACAGCTTTCTAAATGATTTTGGTTTTCATTACAAGGTATTTAAGGATGGTCATTCCTTGTTTGTATGTGTATTGAAATGTTTATTTCTTTTGAAATAAATGATTGCTTATGGTTTTGCAATTATGCATGAAATATGTTGAAATATGAGTTTATACGATGTTTCATTGAAACGGTGTTTAAAAGGGATGGTGCAAAGAATTCTCTACATGAGAATGACAAGTTCCATGTGTAAGGGGGTCTATGATGCTGGGGTGACTAAAAGCCATGCATGGAATGGAAATCAAGTAGGCTAGTTGAGGTAGTAAGTGGACAAGGAGTCCCCCTTGACGTCGCCAAGTCGGAAAGGACCGGTGAGGTAGGCTAGTTAAGGTAGTAAGTGGACAAGGAGTCTCCCTTGACGTTGCCAAGTCGGAAGGTCCGGCGACAAGGATGAAAAGGATCATGCTATGAAAGAGTGTTCCCCGTGCTAGCGTACCGTCACATGAAGGATAACGTCATCAATGGAAATGATGAATTTGCACATCCCATGTTTATGAAATGTTTACGAATGTTTTACGTGAATGGTTTTTGATGAATGATTTTCATGAAATGTTTATGAAAGGTTTATGAAAAAGTTTCCGCTCCGCAGGTAGTTGATCACTTGCTAAGTGTCTCTACTGAATGGAGGGAAATGTTTTTAAAGAATTTGCTTTCAAAATGAATTGCATGAAAACCCTAAGCTTGCTTATTGAGTTGAATTTCAACTCACTTTTTGTTTTCCAAACCCATAGACAGGTGAAAAGAAGGAGGCAAGGAGCACAGGTGGAGATTCAAGGATGAACGAATTTCCATAAGTACCTGTATATGAACTTATGAATGTTAACAATTAAATTGTTATTTGATGTTGTAGAAGAATTATGCTATGTTTTATGCCTATGGATTGGCGAAAAATTTTTATGGGTAATGCTAAGGCATGAAATATCATGATATGAATAAGTATGAAGGTTATGAGATGACATGTGTAATTCTCAAATGATATAATGGCCTAAAATGGCATTTGATGGAAATAGAATGTATAAATGATATAAAATCCTAAGGAGTTAGGATTAACTGGATAAAAATCCAATAAGAACCCGCCGCGTGATCAGGACAACAGTCCTGATTCACATTTACTAATCGATAGATCCTGAGGTAAGGATGTGACGCTCGGGCTTGGTTTGGGGCGCCACAATTTCCAACTTGAATCTAAAATACGAATGCATTGGCATATATGCTATTTAATTATTATTATTATTATTTATAGTGGAACCTTGCAATCTCCCTTAAAATTACCGAAATTCACCAGAGACAAAAGTGCATCTGTTTGGCCAACTGAATCCAAAGCAAAATCATAATACAAGCATATCTTTTATTATGGAATTGATAATGCCCCAAAAAATTATAACATGGGCTCTAATACTACATGTTGGATAAGATAATGTGGAAGCGTATCTGAATCTACTAATGTCATAAATTCCATGTACAATAACAGAAACAATCTTACTGAGTGCAGAGTTTTCTCTCATAGCACTTTTTACCTTAATACCAACAGCTAATAGGCAACCACAAGTGCAAATTATGTGTAGGAAGGACACAGACTCCCCTACTTAAGCAGAACATTCTCATCATGCTCAAATAAAAAAAGAATCATCCACTTAATGAAATTTTCATATTCTAAAATATACTGAGTTGCCACTTTTATGCAGAATCTTAAGGATCATTATATATTAAGCTGTCTTACAGGATCTTACAAGATGTAACACAAACACCCTTCAACTATTTATGAAAGATTGGGGCATTTTACAACCCATGAGCTGGATAGTGCTCTGAAGCACGAGTCATGTCTTTGAATGATGCATCACTTCCTTTCCTACTGACCTTGTTCATTCGCTCATTGCCATTTTTTCATCGAAAATCATGATGTAAAGTGGCTTCGGCATCTTTACCATTGGAAGAAGAAAGAGCGAGAGGGAGGAAAGATCCCTAACTTAGAGGGGCATCAAAGCAAACAGATGCCACTTCTTCTCTCTTCACCTTGCTATTGCATATGACAAGATGTTCCAGCCACTACTACTAAGCATGGAGCTATGGCGGGAGGAGGAGGTGTTACGTTAAGGCACACATGACGAAGAGGGAGAAGGCACCGAAGTTCTACACATCATTGTCTCCCACGTGCTACGTTTTTCTATCTTCAATTGCTAGTCCCAACTATTCGACTCTCTAGCTCATCTCACCTATGATTTGTTCCCTCTGCCAAACTACTTTTTGTTATAATTCGGTCAAGTTAGTATAACAATTAGTATTGTTGTCATCATTCTCCTACGTCACCCTCAACACCTACACCGAATGCCTTCCTCTCTTTTTCTATATTTATTTATTTACTATATATTACTGTGACCTTGTAATCTTGATCTAGTAATCAAAATTGTTATTTTTACATATAATTTTTAAGTTCCAAAATTACTTATATGTAGGTATAATGGGTTCCATCATTACCTTTAAACTTTCAAATTTGCAACTAACTTTTAAATTTAAGAATTGTAAAAATTTGAACCTTTATTAAGAAATTTATATTCTATAATTTTTTGTTAGCAAAAGAATATTTTACTTTTTAAAAAAACCTTAAACAAAGAGGGTAATTTTATGAATATTTTAAAAAATTATTGTTACAAAAAATAATGAAAATACTTTATAATATAAAAATGTTTCTAAAATTATTCCTCATTATTTTTGTTTTTTTGTCTTTTAGATTTTTCTGAATTCCCATTCATAAATACTTTTCATAGTTTATGTTACTACATTATAATAGAGAATAATGTGATAAGGGTTACCCAAATAGCTAACCCTCAACACAAAGAGATCGCAACAACTTCTATACACCAAAGTCCTTAGGCTTAGTAACTCCTAATGACTTGCACCCTTGGAGCTGAAATCTTATCTTCTCTCAAGAAAGTAGAATTAGATAAATATAACAACATTACATTAATGTCAGATTGCGTCTCGCCTTAGGAAGATAATTAGCATTGTAACCCTCAAGCAAGGCAACATCGCCCAACATTAATGATAATACTAACATCCTATGGAGGCTAAGCTAGAGCAGGCCTCATTTGATGCTTAACAATCTAGAAGTAGATACATAAGCCTAAAGAAGTTTTGATTGGATGATTACAGATTTCTTTCTGATACTAAGATTAACTAAATAGTTAAAACAAGATCTTAAGAAAGGACTTTTTAAGAGAGGAAGTGAGGGACCTTCTTGACTACCAAAAAGAGTCTCCAAAAACTCTCTTGAAGACCTCCAGTTTTCACCATCCAAGACTCAAGGTTGAGAGGGGTACATACAAAGGCTAGTAGCTAACACAGAGATTTGAGCAGAAGGCTAATGATAGAGGAAGCTATTAAAGGACACATGCCTCTTGAGGACTCTCTTCAAACCTCGTAACCTACATACAACACTAGATGCACGAGGGATAGGTAAAGGCCTCACTCCCATTCTCGATCACTCGCAATTAAGCCCTTGGATGGCGAATCTCAATTCTTGGTCGTAAGTGTCACCATACTTGTGGTAGGCATAACTCTCATGATGGCCACCTTAACGATAGCAACCACTGGCATCCGAACACATCAGTTAGGGAACATAAGAGCTACAAAAGGCTAGAGATTTGTTTAAAAAGGAAAAAGGGGACATGTCAACTAAAATATTGGACTTACCACATATGCCAATCTCGTCATGCCCTTCCATTATGATTGAAGCTTGATGTTGGACCTACCAGGTAGATTAATCTTGTCATGCCCTTCCATTACGATTGAAGCCCAGTAAAAATTGATCTCAGACCTACCACATAAACCAATCCTATCATGTCCTTCTACCATGATTAAGGTTTAAACAAGATCTTGCATAATCTGAAATGATTCCATGATTAAACATCTAGATTCTAGAGGAATAGCTAGAATGCTTGGTTTTAGAGTTGATACCTGAGGGCTCGGCTCGACGAAGTCCTAACCACCTAGTTGAGGCTAATAGTCTCTATTGATCCAATAAAATGACAAAAAGATCATTGGGCCTCAAAAACCTAAATGATAAATGACGCAGGCCATGGACTCAAAGAAGCCAACAAACTTGGCCACCTATTCAACCAATAATGACTGGGGGTGTTAATGGTAATGGTTAACTCGCTAACCCGCCCGTCCAACCTGTTTCTAAATGAGTTTGGGTTAGGATTTTTGAATAAATGGTATATGATCCATCAAACCGTTCAACCATTTAATTAAATAAACGGATTAGGGTTGAGATTTTACAACTCGCCAACTCATTTATATAACCCGTTCAACCCATATAACCTATTTATAAGTATATAATATATATATATATATCTAATTTTGTCCCTTATGTTTCCTTTCCCACTTGTGGCACACAATCCTGCTCAAGACTCACGCCCTAATTTCTAGTGTCTTCCCGTGCCTCTTTCGTGTTAGCACTCTCTAGCTAACCTTATCACTTAGGCTCCTTTTCCTTTTCTAGTTGCTAGTTGTCACCATGACTGCATTCTTACTTTTGCCGCCCGAGACTCTCCACAGCTGAAGCTGCTCTGCCTCTCGGATGTTCCTTCTTCTTCTTCTCTGAGAAATTATGGCTTGCAGGCAGATAGTGTCAAGTTGCTGCTAGGTACCCCGACAACCTCTCTCTGGTTCGAATCTTTCTTTCCCTCTCTCTCCTTTTCTCCTTCTTCAATCCTCTCTCTGAAATTTCTAGCCCTATTTAGTGTTAACCCCACTTCTCTCTCTAACAGATTTGTCTCGACCGCTAATCCCACTTGGTATTTGCTATTCGGGGTGTCTCTTAGCATCGCTTGCAGTGTTGTCTAACCCTCTCTTCATCAACAGGTACGAATTAGTAATAATTTACTCGATTTGGTGCTTCTCCACAACGTTACTTTTCTATAAATTTTTGGTGTAACTTTGAACTTGGATAATGCTCATTGGAAAAGCTCTAAATACAATAATGCGAAAGACAATGACAATGTTATAGATTACTGCACAGTAAAAATAAATATAGATGTTTTATTATCCAACACCAATAACTTCGCAATCCTTTCAGACACCATCGATCCATAACCACATTCAACAATACCAACATTTGAATTGGTACTTAGCAAATGCATCAATCTCGAATCTCAGGAAAATGACACCCAAAAAATATACATTTGTAGATCCACAGTATTGTTACATAATAACTTCAAAAAAATTTGTTTGGAATGTTAAATCGCAATCCTTTTTAGTGGCTGGAGATAGGTTTTTTGTGGTAGATAAAGAAAAAATGGGGTTTGGATGTTGTCGATTCATTGAAATTTTTTTCTTGCATGTTAACTTTTGAGCTAATTATACAAAATTTTAAGTTAATCAAGACATAAATTAGCACTTAAAATTAGCATGCAATCGTTACAACCCGCTAATAACCCATCAACTTGTTTATTAAATAGGTTATAAATGGATTACGGTTGATGTTTTTTAAGTGGGTTAATAAAGGGATTAGGGTTGAGATATTTTTAATGGGTTAGGATTAGGATTAGACTTCAACTCGTTCAACCTGATCTGTTAACACCCTAATCAAATTGGACAACCCAAGTGAGCCATAGGGAACTTAGGAAAGAAACGCTTCACAATAAGTCTTTAAAGTCACATAAAGACCCCACTATGTAGATGAAATTTGAGCTAGTCTCCCATCTCCCTCACTGGAGTTGTAAAATACACGAAGTACTGCTTGTAATAATGTCAAGAAGGCTCGAATTGCTCTAATCGTAAAAGAACTCGCACCATTGAGTACATTTACCCCTCAATAAGGTCTAAGGATAACCTGACCATTCTTACTCATAGGGCAAGGGAATAATCATTCCAAACTACTTGGAGGCTGTAGATAGCCAAAATAAAAGCAATAAAAAATATCATTTTTATTGTAAAGAAAAATGGAGTACAGCTACTCCAGCATAAAGGACCCCAAGATTTGAATCTCCCTTAAGTTACAAGCAGCTAAAAGAACAAGGAGAAAAGGCACACCCAAAAGCCTTTTACAGGGTTTAAGAGATGCTTGGGAGGCCTAACAAATGGAAAAGGAAAAGGGGATCTGTTTGTCCCGAGTTAATGGTAATTACCCAAGAGGGGAGGGGTGAATTGGGTATTTAAAAATTTACAACTTAAACAGAGATTTTACCTCGGATTGATCTAGTCCCTTTTATAAAGAAAGAAAATGGAAAGCAATATAATGTAGAGAGCAGAAAAATAAATCAACACACAAGATTTTATAGTGGTTCGGGCAACCTCCCTACTCCACTCTTCCAAGCTCACACCCCTTGTGACTTGGGTTCCACTATTGTATTTCACAAATACAACTAGAGTCACTGCTCTCTTCTAGATTCTAGCTCTAGGGGGCATCAACAAACCACACCACAAGTAGGTGATGAGTTCCACTTCAATCACACACTACTTTTCTTATGCTTGATCTTAGTTACCCTAACTAAATCAAGTTCAATACAACAATAAGAATAAAAGAAAGATTCTACACGTTACTGTTGTGTAGAGACAGTTTTGGCGCAGAGAAGAACTTGTTGTGTAGACTTTGAGATTCAGCAAGCAGCTCTTGTAAGTTTGGAAGCGAAGTTCTTCTTTTAAATGTTGGCTTGATCACTTAAAGCTCCTAAGGATGAGAGTTATGCACATTCAATGCTTCTCAACTACCCTCCTCGTTCATATTGAATGCTTTTTATAATTGTGGAGGGAATCCGAACGTTTGAAGGTAGGTGGCGCGCATTTAATGCGCCAACGTTCGAATATTTTCCGACCGTTGCGACCCAAGTCGCAGGTGAAGTCGACTTCGGGTGCGACTTCGCCCAAGTTGCAGATGGAGTCAACTTCGGGTGCGACTTCGCCTTTTCGCAACATCTTCAAGTTCCAGACTTGGTCGACTTGGTCCTCGACTTGACCCAAGTCGCAGGAGGAGTCGACTTCGGGTGCGACTTCACCTCGGCAGGTTGCTTGACGATCTTGAAATCCTTGGAATGCTTCGCTTGCTTGGACTTCTTCATGCCTTTTGTTGTTCTTCCTTGATTTATTTCTCTTTGGACATTGTGTTTTCATCCTAGCTTGTTTCCCTTTAGCTCCATGATTTGCAAGCCTTGAGTCCTTGAGTCTTGAATCTTGTATTCATGAATATATCTTGATTTGAATGGTTGAGTTTATGCATCTTGCTTGCTTTGGACTTGGATTAGTCTTCATTTGTTCCAATACGAGCATCTGAGTTGACTTGATCTTCAACTTTACTCGGTTCTGCCTTGAAATCGATTTAAACCTGATTTGTCTTCTGAAGTTCTTGCTCTGTCCGATTGAAGTCGATGCCGGAGTCGACTTGGTCTGCGACTTCGCCCAAGTCGCATGCTGAGTCAACTTGGGATGCAACTTTGGCAGCCCCAGTTCACGGTTTCAACTCTGGACAGATACGACGCCTCCAAGTCGCTACCGGAGTCGACTTGGTCTGCGACTTCACCTCAAGTCGCAAGTGGAGTCGACTTGAGATGCGACTTCGGCACCTCTCAGTCTTGATTTCAACTCTGGAAGGAAATGTCATTTCGAAGTCGATGCTGGAGTCGACTTGGTCTGCGACTTCACCCAAGTCGCATGTGGAGTCGACTACGTTTGCGACTTCGGCAGCTCTGCTCCCCTATTTCAACTCTAGAAGGAAATGACGCCTCGAAGTCGATGCTGGAGTCGACTTGGGGATCGACTTGGCCTAAGTCGATGCCTGAGTCGACTTGGAAATCGACTTTACTTTTCATGCTTCATTTTCTTCAAATTTATACCCTTTAATCATTTCCACAAACATGTTAGTATCCAAGACTTACTCAAATTGATTTGTTAATCATCAAAACATAGACTTAGCTTATTTTCCACATATTTCCAACAATCTCCCCCTTTTTGATGATTGAAAAAACCGATTTGAGTGTATACCTTTCAATGGTTTAAAAAACATGCTAATTGTACATTTGGAAGTTTTATCATACTCATGCAAACAATCAAGTTGAAACATTCAACCAGAAAACTTTAAAAACTATCATAAAAACTTAAACTCACATCCCGATCTCTTCTCCAAACTATTTAGACTCAAATCCCGATCTCTTCTCCCCCTTTTTGTCAATGTATCAAAAATTAGAGATAGAGTGGGTAAAATTAGAGAAGGCTCCCCCTGAACCGGTGCTCCCCCTTTGTGCTAAGTTAATTCAAGCATTCCCATATCATTTCTAATTTTATAAAATGGTTCTTTAGCTAGAGGTTTGGTGAATATATCTGCAATTTGATCTTCGGTTCTTACATATTCCAAACATATGTCATGATTTTCTACATGTTCTCTAATGAAATGATGTCTAAGATCTATATGCTTAGTCCTAGAATGCAATACTGGATTTTTAGTTAAACATATGGCACTGGTATTATCGCATCTAATAGGTATTTCTTTAAAATCCATGACATAGTCCCTAAGTTGTTGTTTCATCCAAAGCAATTGGGCACAACAGCTCCCGACGGCAATGTATTCGGCTTCCGCCATAGATAGGGCAACACTAGTTTATTTTTTTGAAAACCATGAAACCAACATGTTCCCAAGAAATTGACATGTTCCACTAGTGCTTTTTCTATCTACTATGTATCCGGAAAAATCCGCATGCGAGTAGCCAATTAGATCAAAATTAGAGCCCTTTGGATACCAAAGTCCTATGTTGGTAGTGTCTACTAAATATCTGAAAATTATTTTTATAGCTACCAAGTGTGATTCTTTTGGACATGATTGAAATCTAGAGCTCATACATACACTAAACAATATATCAGGCCTAGAAGGAGTTAAATATAATAAAGAACCTATCATGCTTTTATATAATTTTAAATCAATTTTTTCCTTTATCATCTTTGTCAATTTTAATTGTTGAGCTCATAGGCGTGTTTGCCCCTTTGCTGTTTTCCATGCCAAACTTCTTCAACATTTTTTTGATATACTTGGACTGGTTGATGAAAATCCCTTCATTTAGTTGCTTGATTTGTAGTCCAAGGAAGAAATTCAGTTCCCCCATCATACTCATCTCAAATTCTTTCTGCATAAGCTCAGAAAATTCTTGACAAAGAATCTCATTAGTAGCACCAAAGATAATATCATCAACATAAATTTGAATAATCAAGATATCTTTTTCTTTGTATTTGATAAACAAAGTGGTGTCTACCTTTCCCTTTTGAAAGTCATGATCAATCAGAAATTTGCTTAATCTTTCACACCAAGCCCTTGGAGCTTGTTTTAATCCATATAATGCTTTGGTTAATTTGTATACAAATTTAGATTGATCTTTCTCCTCAAATCTAGGTGGTTGTTCAACATACACCTCTTCATTTATATATCCATTCAAAAATGCACTTTTAACATCCATTTGAAACATTTTAAAGTTCATGTGAGATGCAAAAGCTAGTAAGATGCGAATAGCTTCTAATCTAGCAACCGGGGCATAGGATTCCTCAAAATCTATTCATTCTTCTTGTGAGTATCCCTTTGCCACAAGTCTAGCTTTGTTTCTCACTACAAGTCCACTTTCATCTAATTTGTTCCTAAAGACCCACTTTGTGCCAATGACAGTACAATCTTTTGGTCTTGGAACAAGATGCCAAACTTGGTTTCTTTCAAATTGATTTAGCTCTTCTTGCATTGCTATAATCCAGTTTTCATCATCAAGAGCTTGATCAATATTGGATTGTTCAATTTTGGATACAAAAGCATATTGTCCACAAATATTTTGTTTTGATCTTCTAGTTTTTATACCTTCATATACATTCCTTATAAATTGCTCAATTGGATGGGCATGTTTGAACTTTAAATCAGTTGGAAGTTTATAGGAGTTATTAACTTCACTTACCCTTTCCTCCATGGAGTCTTCTTGCTTTTCCACATGCAGTTTTTCAAAACTACTTGTTATATCATCTGCATCACTTAAATCATCTTTCCTTTTGAGGCATGGGTTAGTTTCATCAAAAACAACATGTATCGACTCTTCTACAACTTGGTTTCATTTATTGAATGCTCTATATGCTTTGCTATTTGATGAGTACCCAAGGAATATTGCCTAATCACTTTTAGCATCTAGTTTTCCCAAGTTGGTTTTTCCATTGTTCAAAACATAACATATACAACCAAAAGCATGAAAGTATGAAATATTTAGTTTTCTACCTTTCCATAGCTCATATGGGGTCTTTTTCAAGATAGCTCTAATGGTAACTCGATTTAGAACATGACAAGTTGTACTTACAGCTTCACCCCAAAATTTCTTGGATAATTTACTCTCATTTGGCATTGTTCTAGCTATCTCTTGTATAGTTCTATTTTTCCTTTCAACCACTCCATTTTGTTGTGGAGTTCTTGGTGCAGAAAATGTGTGATGAATTCCTTTTTCATTGCATAATTCTATGAATCATTTATTTTCAAACTCACCACCATGATCACTTCTTATGGTCATAATAGTACTTTGTTTTTCATTTTGCACCAAATTTACAAAAGTTGCAAACATAGAGAAGGCTTCATCTTTGCTAGCTAAGAGAATTACCCATGTGAATCTTGAAAAATCATCAACTATTACAAACACATATTTCTTTCCGCCAATGGTTAAAATGTCGGATGGCCCATATAGATCCATGTGTAGTAATTCAAGTGGCCTAGTGGTGGATATTTCCTTTTTGGTAGAGAAAGGCATTTTAGGTTGCTTTGACAATTGACATGCCTTGCAAATTTTATCTTTGTCATATTTCAATTTTGGCAATCCTTCTACCAAACTCTTCTTCCATATGGTCTTTATATTTGTCATGTTTATATGCCCAAGCCTCTTATGCCAAACCCATAGATCATTGTCAATGGCCATTAGACATTGACCATCTAGTTCATCAAGTGAAACCAAATATACATTTCCATGTCTTTTTCCGCTAAACATGATATGTTCTCCATCAAATACATTACATATAGATGATTCAAACACAACCTTATATCCTTTGTCACATAATTGGCTAATGCTCATTAGATTGTGCTTGAGTCCTTCAACAAATAAAACATCCTCCATACATGCATTTGAAATACTATAAATATTTCCTTTACCTTTAATTTTACCTTTCTCATTATTACCAAAGGTAACAGTTCCATCGTTGCAAGGCTTAAGTTTTTAAAACTTTTTTCTCCGGTCATATGCCTTGAACAACCGTTATCCATGAACCACACGTTGCTTGCCTTTGCCTTGAAACATATTTAAAAAATGAACAAGTAAATCTTATCTCTTTGGTACCCATTTTATGGGTCCATTTGGGTTAGTAATCCGATTCAACTTTTGTTGTTCTAACTTAGAAAGCCCAAATCTTGTGTTTCTTGGAACCCAAACTAGTTTTGCACCATGGTCATACAGTTTCTTAAAATTACATTTATAAATTTTATGACCCATCTTATTGCAAAAATTGCAAGCCATTGGTAATCTAGGAGTAAGCCTCCAAGTATGTAATGGTTCAAGAGTTGGCCTTCTAGTCCACATAACATTTTTTCTTTTAGGCTTGTAGATAGGTGCAGTTTTGGTTTGATTTTTTCCAAGTATTGGCACATTCGATTTGCCACTTTCTCCTTGATCAAATGTGGAGTATCCAAGACCTCTTTTATTTATTTGAGCGGTCATGTTCAGAAACATCTTTACATTTTCTCCTGGATTAGAGAACTTTGCTAATGATTCATTTAAGGATTCGTTCTCCTTTTTCAGTTTCTCTACTTCTTTCAAAAGCAATTCATTTTCATCTTTCTGTTTTGATGTTCTTTCAGCTAGTTTTCCATTTAAAATAATGACGGAGTTACATTGTTGTCTCTTTAATGACAACTTGTTTCCTAGCTTTTTGATTTCCTCATATAATGAATCATATGCAAGTTGTAGTTCTTCTAATTCAGCACATTTGAGGCATTCTTGAAAAGAAGAATAACTAGATTGAGAATGGAAAAGTTTGGAAGTTACCTCTTTATTACTTGTGCACTTTGTTGAGATGGTTTGTTCTTCCAAAACTTCCGTTGTTGTTCAAACACAACAGATTTTCTTCTTGTTCAATCTGCGTCATGCAGCATATTCTTGCACAATTTTCCGCTTCAAAGTCGTCGGTTGAGGAACTATTTGTTGATGAAGTTTCTTCATTCACGTACATTCCTCTTCCTTTTGGCCTTTGGAATTTTCTGTTTTCATGCCTTTCCCTCCTTTCTTATTGATCTTTTGATTTCTCTTCCGGTGTAGGACATTGAGCTTGCATATGTCCCATACCGCCGCATATATAGCACTTTGTAGCCTCCTCCTTCTTCTCTCTTCGTGGTCTTTTTTTAAAGTCTTTGAAGTTCTTTTCTTTTCTCACAAACTTTCGAAATTTGCAAGTGAGTAGTGTTATATCTTCATCATCGTTGTGATATGAGGAGGTGGATTTTTCTGAGTTATGGGTGTCCTTTAGTGCAATTGCTTTCTTTCCTTTGTGGTGACATCATTTCTTTTCTTGATTAGCTCATGTGACATTAATGAGCTAATAAGATCTTCTAACTTCAATGTGTTTAGGTCTTTGGCTTCTTCTATAGCAGTAATCTTTGGAGTCCAAGATTCTGGTAGAGCTCTTAGGATTTTCATGACCTGTTCAGATTCAGATATAGCCTTTCCAAGACCTTTCAAAGCATTAGTAATTTTTAAGAATCTAGCAAACATTTCAGAAATATTTTCTGTTTCTAGCATTCTAAAGCTTTCCAGTTCTCCAATCAGAATGTTTCTCCTTGTCCCTTGGACTTGAGAAGTTCCTTCATAGATAGATGTTAAAGTATCCCATATTTCTTTTGCGCTTAGACAAGAGGATACTCTATCATATTCAAAAGCCGTAAGAGCACAAAACAGTGAGTTCATAGCTTTAGCATTGCTCTTAATAGTTCTTACTTCCTCTTCGGTCCATTTGGAAGCTCTTTCATCAATAGGCAAGGTTACACCATCTTGGATTGCAATCCAAGAGTCCATATCTGTAGCCATGATGAGTTGCTTCATACGAAGCTTCCAATAGCCGAAATTGTTCCCATCAAACAATGGTGACCTAGTAAATGATTGGCCTTCGGCAAATGCGGGAACGGAAGTCGATTGGGATGCCATATCAATAGATCTCTTTCGTTTAACTCAAAGACCCGCTCTGATACCACTTGTTGGTCCCGAGTTAATGACAATTACCCAAGAGGGGAGGGGTGAATTGAATTTACAACTTAAACAGAGATTTTACCCCAGATTGATCTAGTCCCCTTTATAAAGAAATAAAATGGAAAGCAATATAATGTAGAGAGCAGAAAAATAAATCAACACACAAGATTTTATAGTGGTTCGGGCAACCTCCCTACTCCACTCTTCCAAGCTCACACCCCTTGTGACTTGGGTTCCACTATTGTATTTCACAAATACAACTAGAGCCACTGCTCTCTTCTAGATTCTAGCTCTAGGGGGCATCAACAAACCACAGCACAAGTAGGTGATGAGTTCCACTTCAATCACACACTACTTTTCTTACGCTTGATCTTAGTTACCCTAACCAAATCAAGTTCAATACAACAATAAGAATAAAAGAAAGATTCTACACGTTACTGTTGTGTAGAGACAGTTTTGGCGCAGAAAAGAACTTGTTGTGTAGACTTTGAGATTCAACAAGCAGCTCTTGTAAGTTTGGAAGCGAAGTTATTCTTCTAAATGTTGGCTTGATCACTTAAAGCTCCTAAGGATGAGAGTTATGCACATTCAATGTTTCTCAGCTACCCTCCTCGTTCATATTGAATGCCTTTTATAATTGTGGAGGGAATCCAAACGTTTGAAGGTAGGTGGCGCGCATTTAATGCGCCAACGTTCGAATATTTTCCGACCGTTGCGACCCAAGTCGCAGGTGGAGTCGACTTCGGGTGCGACTTCGCCTTTTCGCAACATCTTCAAGTTTCAGACTGGGTCGACTTGGTCCTCGACTTGACCCAAGTCGCAGGTGGAGTCGACTTCGGGTGCGACTTCACCTCCGCAGGTTGCTTGACGATCTTGAAATCCTTGGAATGCTTCGCTTGCTTGGACTTCTTCATGCCTTTTGTTGTTCTTTCTTGATTTATTTCTCTTTGAACCATTGTGTTTTCATCCTAGCTTGTTTCCCTTTAGCTCCATGATTTGCAAGCCTTGAGTCCTTGAGTCTTGAATCTTGTATTCATGAATATATCTTGATTTGAATGGTTGAGTTTATGCATCTTGCTTTCTTTGGACTTGGATTAGTCTTCATGTGTTCCAATATGAGCATCTGAGTTGACTTGATCTTCAACTTTACTCGGTTCTGCCTTGAAATCGATTTAAACCTGATTTGTCTTCTGAAGTTCTTGCTCTGTCCGATTGAAGTCGATGCCGGAGTCGACTTGGTCTGCGACTTCGCCCAAGTCGCATGCTGAGTCGACTTGGGATGCGATTTTGGCAGCCCCAGTTTACGGTTTCAACTCTGGACAGATACGACGCCTCCAAGTCGCTACCGGAGTCGACTTGGTCTGCGACTTCACCTCAAATCGCAAGTGGAGTTGACTTGAGATGCGACTTCGGCACCTCTCAGTCTTGACTTCAACTCTGGAAGGAAATGTCATTTCGAAGTCGATGCTGGAGTCGACTTGGTCTGCGATTTTACCCAAGTCGCATGTGGAGTCGACTTCGTTTGGGACTTCGGCAGCTTTGCTCCCCTATTTCAACTCTGGAAGGAAATGACGCCTCGAAGTCGATGCTGGAGTCGACTTGGGGATCGACTTGGCCTAAGTCGATGCCTGAGTCGACTTGGAAATCGACTTGACTTGCCATGCTTCATTTTCTTCAAATTTATAGCCTTTAATCATTTCCACAAACATGTTAGTATCCAAGACTTACTCAAATTGATTTGTTAATCATCAAAACATAGACTTAGCTTATTTTTCACATATTTTCAATAGGATCATGTAGAGAGTGCCAAGGAAAAAAAACATCTTAAGAAAGAGCCATTCCAAACATGGAAGATCCCCAACAATAGTTCTAAAGATCGCCATGGAAGGAAGTTAAGATAATGGCCATTGATTGGCGAGCTCCTTTGGGGCACAAAGGCATCCTAGGAGACCCACCAACTACGATCAAGCCCTCACTCCATCTGGTAAAGCTTCAATTGTGGGTTGAGGGACGACCACTCTTCAAACCCATTCCAAAAATAACCCAATGCTACCAAAATCAAATGATTTGTGATGAATCTTAAAATTTTCATGTTAATTTTACACTTTTAATTGTAAAAATAGATAATTAAATATAGATTTTACGTGAAATTTCAAAAAAATTATATTTTTCTAAAACTTCTATATTTGGTATAAAATAGGTTATTTTGCATTATCTAATTAAAGTAGATATGTGAAAAGAAATTAAATGGGAAAAAAATGATTAAAAATATTTGGAAAAGTTTATATAAAACTTTAATTAGGAAACTTACACTTATAATATGAGAATCTTTAATAAGAAGTACATAATGGACTAGTTTGTTTTAATTTTAGAAATATAAGATACTATAATCTTACTATAAAAAGGAGATTGCGTATAAAACTAAGTATGCTTACATATATACATATACAATTTAGGGCATTTACTAGCTTTCTAAATAATACATGGATAAAATTGCAAATGCTCCAAATGACTTCGATTGATCTTACGTGGGATAATATATAATATTTTAAGATAATTCAAAATAAATTATAAGAGGAAGTAAATATGCTAAAAAAAACTAACTTTAAAATATCTATTATTCTTTTAATTTGATTTTGGGTAAATTTATAAAATGCTTTAATGGAAAATCATATAAGTATATTTTAAATATGAGTTACAAAATGGGGCCATTATATAATTTTAAGACAGAATCAATTATTACAAAATCAATCCAAAACGAGATTCGAAAACTAAATTAAGAAATTTGTGAGATTATTCAAATTCGTTGGCGAAAAATTACATTTTAAAGTCCCGATTTATGTATATGTTGCATTTGTATCACTGCACGCACCCCCGAGCACACAAACCGGGTACTCCGTCTTCCCAAATTGCAGGAGTCCATGGGAGCAACCGAAGCCACAACCTACCGTCCAGAAATTTCAGCTATTTCATCTTCCTAAATTGGCAACCCTGCATCATTGCTACAACCGAAAATCCCAAAGGGCAGCCCTTTCTCAACCAGCCACACAAATCAATTCCGGCAACTCCAATCAAATCCCGAAGCTGCATCTACCTTCTTGCAAATCGTCACCATCTCCTTTCAGCCAGTGACACGTTCAGCAGCCAGTGGCATGCAACAGCAGCAACCACTTATTTCAATTCAAGTAACCGGCAGCCATGAAAATGTTAGTCAGAAACCACTGATCGTCTGCGCCAATCATGGCTACCTTTCTTCTTTAGTTGACAACTTCTAAGCAGCCACCATCAATTAAAACCACCGCCCCTGCTGCCCAGCTTTTTCCTTATTTTCGGCAGCTATGGATTCCAAAACCTAACCTCCATCCTTTGTAAACCGCAACCTATCTTCCTAAACCGTCCCCATTCAGGCGGCACCCACCGAGCCAAGCCTCCCAAACAGCGTTGCCATTGCCCTCTTCCATCAATCTTTGGCCAAAATGAGAGAAAAGCAAAAATCCAACGACCACAAAATTGCAATAGAACCCCATTTTAATCGGTCGAATAACTCCTAGTTTCCAAGCATTTAAGTGGCAATTTCTACTTGAAATTTCTACTTGAATCCCAATCTACCTCTTCCAACCAGCAGAGCGCCGAAGAAATCACCATCAGCACCCAGTCGGCTTGCCGCCTATTCACTGTCATCACCCATCAAACTCAAAAAGAGCCCCGACCCATGGGAAGCCTTCCCATGAGAAAAAAAAAGAAAGTAGGGGCATTGTAGTAATTTTACAGCGTGAGTATATTTGTTTAAAAATGTGAGTATGTTTGGTTTTTTGATAAAATTTGTATTATATATTAGGGGTGCAACTTGGGTCGGGTACCTACGGATCGACCCGATGGGTACCCTAAATAGGGTCGGTTCGGTTCCGCCATGGTTATTCATAGGATCGGTTCGGTTCTGGGTAAAAAATAGCTGGGGGAATTTCGGTAGGGTCGGTTCCAGGTAACAGGTACCCAGAACCGAACCGAATTTTATATATTATTATTATGTATATATAAATATATTTTTCACTTTAACAGGCTGTCGAAGTCGCTTATTGCCCACTCGCAAGCGCCTGCGCTAGCGCCTGCCTCTTTCTGTCCCCTGACGCACATCACGCAAGCCACTGTCTTGGGCCTCGTCTCACACTCAGCTCTCTCACCGATTCACCGAACCCCGCAGGCAGGCAGCGCCGTCGCAGCGACGACCGACGAATCTGCTTGCAGTCACAGAGTTGTAGGCTTGCTTGTAGCCCTTCCGGCCTTCTTCCCCGATTCCCCTAGCAAGCTTCTCGATTGCTCACAGCTCACTCAGTCATCTACTCCCGTCCAACATCTGCTTCTGCTCCCGTCCAGCATCTGCTCTCGTCCAGACCAGCCTGCAACTCTGCGACGGCAAGCGGATTGATTTGTATCTTCAAGAATCCAGCTAATCTCGGTGCAATATTTTGTTGTCAGCAAGGAACACATACCCCTGCAGCACCCTTGATTATAGTGTCATTTTCATAGCCAGGGAATGGCTCATCTTCAAGGATGGACAGCAACACATCAATGAAGTTGTGATCCCCATCGTCAACCTTCCCCTGCTTCTCTCTCTTTCACCAGTGATCAGCCAACCAGCTGTCCATCAGACTGTCCAATTCATTGACTACTCTCTTCATCGCACTCTCATGGCCCCAAGGTCCATCCACCTCAAAAATGGCAGAGCATCGCCCACCACAAACACCCCCATCAGGTAAAGCGTCTGCTCCAGGGCGTGTTTAAACCGCCTTGCCTCGTCCTCGTCACTGATGTCTCTGCTCCCGAAGTAGCTCTTCCCAGCCAAGATCATGGTCATGACGTTGAAGCTGAGATCCCCCAACCATTGCCTCAAGTCAAGCACCACCTTCTCTCCGCCTTGCTTCAGCCGATCTCGGTGCTTCAGCCAATCTCGGTGCAATCCTTTTATGCTCGCGTCCAGCATCTGCTCATGTTTTAGTATATATAAATTGAATTTTTTTACATAGGTTGCATTTTCTTATAGATCGTGTTCTAGGAACCGATTTTGGAACTGAACCGGAACCGACCCTCTCTTGATCAAATTGGGTAAGGTAGGCTCCGGACCGACCCGGTCTAAAATAGGGTAGGGTAGAGGTTTTTACAAAATGGGTAAAGGTAGATTCCACCCGTACCCTGACCTACCCGACTCAAGTTGAACCCCTATTATATATATACAAATCTCAATCTATTTCATTCATTTGCTGGATCAACTATTAAAACGTATGCAGACATATTTTTTCATTATTTGACAATTTTTAAAATATTTGTGTACACAAAATTATTCTTTAATAAGATTTCATTATAATTGGTAAAGTTGAAAAATAAATTTTATATTAGAAGTTATGTTATATTATTTTAAGTTAATGTAATTAAGGTACTCTCAAAAATAACAATTTCATTTATTTTTTTGATTTTTCGAAAATTTATTAATATTTTTTTATTTTTTGAATATAATAGAACCTAACCGCATCTAATTTTTGAAATTAATAAGTTAATCCTAATTTAACACTTGTAATATGATCCTAGGCCCCTTATAAGGTCATTTATACCTTAATAACAGAATTTGAAACCCAGATAATATGATTTAATGAAATCACCTTAATTTAACTGCTTCTAACCACATCTAACAGCATCTAACCGCATCTAATTTTTTAAATTAATAAGTTATCCTAATTTAACACCTATAATATGATCCTAGGCCCCTTATAAGGTCATTTATACCTTAATTACGGAATTTAAAATCCAGATAATACAATTTAATGAAATCACCTTAATCTAACAGCATCTAACAACATCTAATTTTTTAAATTAATAAGTTAATCCTAATTTAACACCTGTAATATGATCCTAGACCCCTTATAAGGTCATTTATACCTTAATTATAGAATTTGAAACCCAGATAATACGATTTAATGAAATCCACCTTAATCTAACAGTGTCTAACTGCGTCTAACCGCATCTAACAACATCTAATTTTTGAAATTAATAAGTTAATCCTAATTTAACACCTGTAATATGATCCTAGGCCCCTTATAAGGTCATTTATACCTTAATTACAGAATTCGAAACTTCGATAATATGATTTAATGAAATCCACCTTAATCTAATAGCGTCTAACAACATCTAACCGCATCTAACAACATCTAACAGCATCTATTTTTTGAAATTAATAAGTTAATCCTAATTTAACACTTGTAATATGATCTTAGGCCTCTTATAAGGTCATTTATACCTTAATTACAAAATTTGAAACCCAGATAATATGATTTAATGAAATCCACCTTAATTTAACAACGTCTAATAGCATCTAACTGCATCTAACTGCATCTAATTTTTTATATTTAAAAAATATTTTTCATAATTTGTGTATTTTGCAAAAGATATAAACTTAATAATTCATTTCAGAACTATGCAAACCTTTAAATAATTTTAAACTAAATAAATATATAAAGTTATAATTAAAAATAATAACTAATTTAAATTAAATGAAATAGAAATTTACGCAAATATATAAAACTGCAATAATTATTATATATATGACGCTGTAAAACTAAAATTGTAATAAAGTATATATAACTGTAATTTAGATTTAATATATAAATATATGTTACTTTTTGGGATTGGTTAAATAATCAATTTATTAAATAACTATATTTAATAGAAATTTTATAATAAAATTTATTAAAATTATAAAATAATATTATTAAAGTTTATATTACAAATTTAATGTATTAATATACTAATTGTGATTTATTGTTACTAGAATTAATAAATTTAAAATAAAAATAAAAATTTATTTACTTCAAGTGAAATTAGTGTCAAATTATTAATTTAATAAATATTTACATTGAATAAAAAATTTATAAAAAATATTCATGTTATAGAACACCTATAAAATTAAATATTTACTTAAATTTATTAATATTTTTTTTATCGTATTATTTAGTCTTACATATAATAGATTTGTAATTTTTTATATTTATATTATTCACACATCTATTTTGAATATTTTAAACAATAATCTATATAAATTTATGTATTTGGCAAAAGGTATATACTAAGTAATTCATTTTAGAAATATGCAAACCTTGATTTTGAATAAAATAAAATAAAAATTAAATAAATATATGAAGATGTTGTTAAAAATAAATGCTTGTTTAAGTGAAAGAAAATAAAATTTTAATAAATATATATTGTTCTAATTAAAAATATATAATTTGTCAAATACACACAATTAGCTTAATTTAAAAGTTAAATATTTTAAATTATGAACAAATATATTTTCTAACTAGATAGAAATAATTATTTTGGTTAACGTAATTTGCATTACATAATTCTTTATTGTGATACTGTATTTTTGATTAACTAAATTAATTTAGTTAATATCTAGTTAATACGCATTGGTGATATCACACTGCAACGGCGGCGACCACGCGTCCTTAAATCTAATGCAACAGCGGCGTCAATGACTCAACCATGCATCCTTAAATCTCGTCCAAATTTCTGTCAGTTGCGATAGATGATGCACAGTACATTGTATTCCAAAAAACCAAACCGTTCAAGCGCGGCCTCAGTTCGTCTTCTCCTTTGCTGCTGCTTGTCTACCTGCCCCAGTGTCTTATCATCAAATCTAAAAACTTCTTTAGCCACCAAAAAATCTATCGAAAAATGAACTCAAAAAATTGCCGCGCATAAAGTCTACCGCCCAAAAAATTGCTGCCGCTCATCTTCTGTGTTATCGTCTTCACGGTCGGGATGAGCTGTTGCTACCGTCTGTTGTCACCTGCTACCGCTGTTAATGCCTTTATTTTCTAGCGAGAGACGCCATCAAGATTATTGTTTCGCTACCTCGTCCTTTCTCCTCAGATGCCGATGAGGAAAAAAATGGCATAACTGCAATTTTTCTTAGCAGTTCAAAGTTTAAACCATTTCTGCTATTCACCATCATCAAAAACCAAGAAAGGAAGACGAAAGAGACAGGAGGAACGAAGATGGAGAGCTAGGGAGAGAGATGACACGCGCAGGTCTAACACAGAATCTGATGCTCCCTCTTGATATTTTAACCTTCTGAAAATGCCCAAATGGATCGCAACCATCCATCCTAAATTGACGGTGAATATGCAGCTTCCATTCAGAAAAACGGCAGAAGCGCTTCCCATGGTTGGCTCTCAAAAATCTATTTATGCAGCCCACTGTTTTTGTTAATAAAGGGTTTTTACCAAACATGCTAGGTTTGACTTTAATCTAAAATATATCCACTACATTTTCAAAACCTCACATGTATACATTATGTTTGCAATTAATTCTAAAAATACACATTTCGTTAAAAATTGTTGGTTAAATTTTTGTAAATGCTGAAAATACCCCTATTATAAAATAATAAAAGATAAAATAAAATGAAATTATAACTCTACGAATTTAGATCTCATATGTAATTAGGGCACTGGTGAATTATAATATTTAAAATTTTAATTATGTCCAAAATTTGATGAACATATTAGTAATTTTACATATTAACTAATAGCGTAACTTACGAATTGTGTGTTTTTGAGATTCACTACAAATGTAGTGGGTTTATCGGAGATTTTAAAAACACAGTAGGTATATTTAGTATTAAAATCAAATGTAATCGCTGTATTTGAGAAAATCCCGTTAATAAACCATAACTCATATCTCTTTCATCAATGTCCAGAATGTCCTCCGGATCTTCAATTCAAGCATCAACAGCTGCAAGGAGATGGCAAGAGGCCGTCTCATTCTTCAAATTATTAGCTCTAAAAATTCACCGTTATTGCCGCATACAGCACTCAGTTTCCAGATTAGACATCAGCGGCCAATCAACGGACATTGGACACTGCAAATAGCAAATCCTAGCCACCCCTGTGGAAGAACTGCTTTTGAAATGCAATATAGCAGCATCGCCATTTCTGATTCCGGCTGTTGCAACCATTTTAACTCACCACTAATTTGCATTTACCTCTGTTCATCGAGCGGCAGCCCCTAATTTTGGCACCAACAGGCAACGAATCACAATAGCATAGAATCGGAATCGACCATGGCAGCAACAAGCCGCAACCACATCTTTGCATGACACGTCTCCGGCAATGCCATCAATAGCATTAATAGGCAAAAAAAAAAAAATCCAGCATCTAGCAAGGGCGTAAGGACGTGGTAATATTTGGCAGCTTGCAAAAACAGTCGAAAGCAGCGGAAGGCAAATGGAAAGGCAGCAACTTGCGAATTTAGCCATCAAAGTAGCCCATCCAAGCACCGAGTTTACAGCAGCTTGCTGTGGTAGTGCAAAAATTCCGCATCGTTTGGTGGAAATTCATTCCCTTTGACAAGAATAAAAAGAGGGTCCCTCACACCTTCCAACACACGAAATATCAAGCAATAAGTGGACTATGATGGAGATTTGAGTTTTGCTTTGGGTGATATAATTTTGATTTATAGTTTATTTTTGATGTTTTGTAGTTGTTAATTTTGTAGTTTTAATTTTTAAATTAAATTTACTGCTTTATTCACTGCAGTATTTTCTGCTTTGTAATTTTGGATTAAATTTAATGCATTTTTCTTGCTTTCGTAGATTAAATTTTATTTTTACATTCCTTTAATTATTGTCTTAGTTTAGATTTAATTTATGTTGTTATTAATTAACGGCGCTTTCCTGTTTCTCTCCCTCCCTCTCTCTCTCTCTCTCTCTCTTCCTTCTCTTTTCTATATTTTCTCTACGTTATCTTCTATATAGTATTCGCTTTAGGGTGTGTTTGGGAAGTAATAAAACTTTTGAGTGAAAAATTTTAGTATAAAAGTTTTCGAATTGGAAGAAAATGATATAATATGATAAGGGTCATGATGAGAAGTAAAGAAAATAAAGTTAAAATAAAATGGATAGTTATGTGGATAGTTATGTGGAAATGATTAAAAAGTTCGGTAGTTGTATAGGAAAATATGAATAAATAATTAAAAAATAGAGAGTGAAAATTTTTAATTTGACATTTTTATTGTTTGCCAAACACACCCTTTTCTGTAAAATTTAATTAAATTGGTGATCATAGTGCTCTTAATAACAAACACTGGGTTCGCATCAATTGGCAACCACTGATTAGTCGTTCTACCTTTCGAAGGATCAATTATGCTTCTTTCTGATTACCACCATAAAGCCACATTTGTCATAGGAGCAAAGAGCGGGGAAGATTGAATGGATACATTTCCCCATTCCCTGAATCGATGTGCCCGTTCAAGATTTGAAGAGTTGTTCATAAACAAGAAGAGGAGCTTTAAAGTCCGTTAAAGCTCATGCATGCTCAAAATTTGTAATCTTTAAATAGCAAATGATTCACATCCAATCAAAATTAGCATAATGTGATACCCACACCAATCAAGGACCATGCATGTAAATTAGGCATTTAATTTTGATTTATTGTATTATTCAATTGAATGATTGATTTTAAGGCCATTGACTACGTATGGTGATTAAGTTAATCACCAAAACTCAATGTGGGTTAATGTGTATAAAGAGACTCAATGAGGTTTAGGAAATGAGGATATGACATGAATAATTATTTCATATATTATGATTTAATTGATAATAATTATGATGATAATCATGGATTTGATGTGTTTAATGTTAAAAAATTCATAACTTAACGCCTATAAGGCGTAATGACATGAATTTGAAGTGTAAGCCCATAATGATGTGCTATACCACATGAATGGGATGGATTATAAAAATTATGATTTAATTAGGGTGATAATTATTTAATTTGATCCAAATCCAAAAAATAATTTCAAATAATCATAACTTACACTAGAAAGTTCATTTTGAGATGAATTTTTTCATGGATGGTTAAAACGATATGAATTATCATATGGATGGAGCTTGATTAAGCTAATTATTATGAAAAATGCTTAATCATAAAAGGACAAAATTAGTTAACTTGTCTTCAAAAAGGGAGACATGTCATTAATGGAAAAGTCAAAGAGGTTAAAGCTTGAGATGATGTGGATTTTTGAGATTTACCCTTAAAAATGTAGAAATTGAGGGTAAAAAATTCAGCAAGATCATAAGGGATTAATGGCTGGATTTAGGGTAGTTTTGTGTAGCCACAAAATGCCAAAACAAGGGGTGGCAAGGGGGGATGTCCAAGGGATGAATGGAGCAGTTTTTTTGCTTTTAAAAATCTGTAAAAATATAAATTAAAGGGATAAGCACTCCACCAATACAATGGGATAAATATGGAATTAATAAACCTCAAAAATGAGGTGAAAATTAATGTGAAAACAGATTTTATAAGGGGTTTGAGGAGCTGCTCACGTCCCTTTAAAAAGTGGACAGCTTTGGGTGAAAAATAAAATACTAAGGGGCAGCCATAGTGAACGTCCAAAGAAAGGAAAAAGAGAAGGAAAAGAGGAGAAAAAGAGGAGGAGAAGAGGAAGAGAAGAGGAGCAAATCAAGTTTGACAAGTGGGAGCAGCAATCTTACAAGTTCAAGTAGGTATCCAACTAAGTTTGGGTTGTTAATTTCTAAGTTTTTTAGCTCCGTTAATGGGTCATAAATTGATTTATTTATGAACCTTAAATGATGGTTTAATGAGCTTTTAATAAGGTTACTAATTGCTAATTAAGTTAGAGGATTCAATTCAAGGGTTCAAGCATGCTAGGTATGGCTTTAGGGTTAATTATCCTAAGAATACCTTGCTGAAATTTTGGAAATTCCTCAATTAAGTTGCTGTTTAAGCATATGATGTGTTTGGATTATGTTAAATATTTCCATGATTAATATATGTGGAACCAAGTATGATTAATGAACCTTAGAAGGATGAAATACATATTTGACAATATGATGAAGATTCTACTCTTTTGATATGAAATTCGTGCATCATTTAAACAAAATAATATATTGATGATTTAAAGGATAAAATACCCTAAATTTAGGGTAGAATGGATGTCCAACATAGGGCTGGAAATAAATTCAAGAATTTGGTCTTGTTGGACATGAGGTGTGGACGTCCAAGGGTGGCAAGAAATGAATGAAAAGTTGTTGTGTTGGAACTATGTGCTTAAGAGATTTTAATCTCATGATTATACCCTAAATTATATGCTAATTAGGTGTTTTAATTAAGCCTAAATGGAGGACAAGTTGCTGTTTTGAAAAAAATTGAGTAACACATAATATATGTGTAACTAAGAGGGTGCATATGAAGGTTATAAATGGCAAGGATGAGAAATGACTAAATATGAATTGATAAAATGAAAAAATAGAAGGAAATATGATGAAAAATGAAAAGAAGGGGGCTGTTTTAATAAAATTAAGAAATCTCAAAATTTTGAGATTAATATATGAAGCCCTAACTCACAAGTATGTGTCTAAAGTGAGCGCCAATGTGAGAAATGTAAAAAAATGGATGTTAAATGAAGAATGGGAAGTAATGAACTTCCATATATTGAGTTAAATAAAAGGTTATAATAAGCTTGAAAATTTTTCCTAAATAAGGGTGTTAAAAATGGAAGGAATAGTGCTATGGAGCACAAGTTATATTGATTATGAACGGGTAAAATGAACACCCAACTTGAAAAACAAGTGGGTTATCTAAGTTAATGGAAATCATGTGGGTTGGAAAACTATACTATGTGCAAGAATATGAGATTATGTATATGAATGCAATGTCATTCTTATATGTATACGCAAAGGCAAGGAAAAAGTGGACGAAGGAAATTAAGGTGAATTCAGGTAAGCAAGCAACTTTCTAAAACTTGTTTTCTCAAAATTATGAAAAAATATTGCAAATTATATTTAAATATTTTGAATTATCTTGCAAATGGTTATTTAAATACTTTTGTAATTATTTAAGGATGGTCATCCATATAACTCTTACAAATGCTCTTGAACACTGCTTTATTAAATGATATTGAGAAATTATGGCTCAAATGTTTATTCATGAAAATCATGCTAGCATGTCTCTGCCTCTGTCTATGTTCATGTCGATGTTCATGGTGCCCAAGGTACTAGGTCCACTTTAGAGGTATAAGCGGACAGATTGTCCCCCTCTAGTGTGACCAAGTCGCTAAGATAGGTCAAAGGTCGGCGGTGCCCTCCCTGATGTGGGAGCAGGATAACGGGATAGTTGCCTAGCTAGCGTACCATTACATGATGTTCATGTTTTATGATAATAATAATGCATTGTATTATTTATGATATACCCATGATGGGTATTATGTTACATTTTTCATAATATACCCACGAGTGGATATCATGTTTATTTCAAAGATGCTATCTAAATACAAACTTTGCTTGAAAAACGAATTTTCTGGAAACTTTGCAGCTTGCTTACTGAGTTATACTCACGATTTGTTTTCCAAACCCTAGGACAAGTGCAAGGATGCTATGAAGGAGGAGCACAAGTTTAAATGAAGAATGATGATATCATGGATTCCTGTGTATGCTACTATATGTGGAAAACTATATTATGAATTGAGTGAACGCAACTTGTTGCAATTTATGAAATTTATAGTATTAATGTGTGATATGGATTTGGTGTATGTTGAATTGTTGAAAAAATGTGCTGATAGGTGATGAATGTGTATTATAACATGAGATGAATGTCATGAAATTTTATAATATATAATGGAACATGATGTGTAGGAATTTAACGTTAAATGTGTATATCATGACTTGATGATAGTATGGATAGGCAAATTGATGTAAAAAAATGACTAAGTGCCATGTGATAAACTCCGATGGAGTGAATTGTAAATGCATTTTTATGAAATGAACCCGCCGTGTGATAGGGCAACAATCCTGTTCACGTTTACCAATCAATAAACGATCCGGAGTAAGGCTCATGTTATGATGCTCGGTTTGGGGCGTCACTCATAACTAGGGATGTAGGAGGAGCAACAATCACGGCAAACCATACACAATTACCATGTAGTACTAAAGGCCAACCACTCTATGACCTTAGAAGCACTTGGGAAGAATGAATAGAGGAGGACCTAGTAGCCTTAGCCGAACCACTTTATCGCATTCCTAACTAGTCCTAAAGCCATAGAAATTGATGTGCCTAAAAACCACACAACTCTTTAAGCAAAGATATGCAAAACTATCGTCCCCCGATAGCAATAGTAGCTTAGTAAGGAATACGTGATAAGGTCGACCAAATGGCTAACCTATCAACTCGAAGAGGTCACCCACAATGCCACAAGGAGTGGTGGACTTTTGAAGATTAAGACCCTCAAGCTCAACCATTCCAAAAGGACTACATGATTGGATCAAAAAGTTGAGCCTCCCTCAAGGAACTATAATTGGAGAGTCATCGTGACATCACATTATGTTATATTACCTCTCGCCTAAAGAAGGTCATTAAAACTGCACCCCTCAAGTAGGGCAACACCACATAATAATAATGATAGTCCTAACATACCAAGGAGGCCAAGTTGGCTCAAGTTATTATAATCCATTTGAGACAGGCCTTATTCAGTGTTCAATGAACCAAAGGCAGACACATCAACTTGAAGAAGATTTGATAAGATGATTATATATCTTTTTTTGATATTAAGCATGCTGCAACTAATTAAGTAGTGTGTAAAAAACAAACCTTCTAAAAAGGATTTTGAGAAAGGTTTTTTCAAATGGGCGAGTGAGGGACCTTCCTGACCATCTAAACCCCATACCCAAGACCTTTATGATTGAAGAGATCTTCTAGTAAAAGGGTACCATTAAGATGTCAGTTGAACTTTTCAGGTTCCCACCTGAGTTAAAGCTTAACATTAAGGAAGCTAAAAGATTTTTTAGGATTGCATGATTGGATGACTCAAGTTGAATGTAAGGACTTAGACCTAATATTGGATGTAGAATCCTCTTGCAAGTAGGTTAGAGCCAAAGCCAATGTTTCCATATGAATCCATTCCTAACGAGTGTGACTTCAACCTATCTGCTCTTCTTATTGGGAGTTCTTGCTAAGAAAATTTGTTGAGAGAATCTTCCTAGAAGAGAGAGCAGATCAAAAGGAGAAAAATCATTATATTTTTACATTCCACTCCATGTAACCACATAACTCTAAATAATAGATCTTTGGCCACCATAAAATCCTATGTTTATTCTGTCTCTGCACCCTTTCACCAAATGATTCGAGCCCCTTGACATTGTTCAGTAGAGCCTCAGACTAAAAGTGGGACTTGACATTTGGTGTTGGAAGTGGGAAACAACTGGTCTAGCCAAGCCTTAGACCAAAAATTTGGACTTTAATCACATGAAAATATAAAATTATTTTAGATTTTGTGCATTCTAATTTATAAATAAATTTCACAATTAATGTTACTATAGTTTTTCAAAAAATTTCTTTCACTTTTTGTCTTTATTGCCAAATACAACCTTAAATACTTATTTTAATATATTTAGTGTGAAAAATATATTGATAGCGAAAGAGATAATGCTAACCAATAAGCAAAAATACTAATTGTGTCCAATATCTCAAAAAGTTCAATATATTGAGGAGATAATTTTCCTTTAAACCCAAAGTGAATCATGTCCTTCATAGAAGAAACCTTCAAGAAGACTAAATCGTTGATTGCAAATTGTGGATCACTTTGTTTGTCATCAACAAACTTTTTTTAGTAATCTAGAGCTACTTTCGACCATCATCTAATAGCTCAAACCATATTATTAACCTGTTGAACTAAGTTTGGAGCTAAAATTTACCGTGTACCAATTTCTTTCATTACTTTTTTCTATACAAAGCTTCAAATAGAACTATACTGATACTTGCCCAATAACTATTATTAAATGTAAACTCAACCAAGGCCAAGTGCTCATCCCAAGAACAAAAGAAATCTAAGCCACAACTCTTAATAGATCTTTCAGAATTTAAATAGTTATTTTAGATTGACCATCCATCGATGGGTGGTATGTGATGCTCAACTATAACTCAATTCTCATAAAATTCAGTAATTTTTGCAAGAAATTAGAAATAAACCATCAATCTTTATTTGATAAAATGAAAATAGGGACACCATGTAAATAAATAATCTCCCACAAGTACAAGCCTGTCATATAATCCATTCTGAACATCATGCAATAAGGTATGAAGAAAGCGAATTTGGTAAGTCAATCCACCACTACCCAAACCACATTATAGTGAGCTTGAGCTCTAGATAGAGCAATGAAATCCATTTAATGTGTTCTCATTTTCATTTTGGTACTTCTAAATGTTGTAACAACCCAACCTGTCTCTTTCATTTAGCCTTTACTTGTTGACACACTGAGCACTAGGATACAAATTTGCACACTCAACATCAGTAGTTTCTATCTAAAACTTTGTCCTAGATCTTTTACATCTTTATATTACCAAAATGTACAGAAAATTTTAACTAATAAGCTTCCTCAAAAATTTCATGTTGCAAGCTGTCATCTTCAGGCATAACTAATCTTCTCTGAAAAAGTATTGTACCATCAAGACTGTAACAAAAATCAGAGGGATTTTTATTCGTTAATTCTAAAACATAAAGAATAAGTTTGTCTTAGTTCTAAGCTTTTTTTATTAATATTGATTGAATTTGCAAAGCACTTATTCTTCGAATTTCCCTTAGAGTTACACTTCGAATTGCAAAGATTGAATTTCTTATATTGAAAGCAACTACTGAATAATCCAAATTGTTGCATAAGACTTATGACTTAAAGCTTCAGCCATTAATTTACTTTATCGATGTGATACTGAATATTGATATTGTAATATTATAGAAACTCCACTGATCTTCATTGTTGAAGGCTTAATTCCTTATAAGAAAAGATGTACTTCAGACTCTTATGGTCTATAAAAAAAAATTTCTCACCATATAAGTAGTGACACTATATTTTAAAAGCAAAAACTACTGCGGCCAATTCCAAATAATGGGTAAGATAATTTCTCTTATATGGTTTTAATTATAAAGATTTTGGGATTCCTCAAAGGTATCATGCCTGTTTTCATAGTCAAAATTTTTAGGTTTAATATTTCGATTATACTGTATTGGATTTCCACCTTTCAATTCCTTTACCTAATATATAAAATCATGTCAAAGTGTAGGCCCATATATCAAGCAATCATTAAAATTAAAAGATAATAAATTAATGTGTAATATCCTTCATAAATAAGGATAGTTCAATCACCAAAGTATTGTTTCATGGGCTAAACCCTAAAGGCTAAATCCTAAACCTTTAAAGGAGGTTTAGCTAATATAGTTTGAGTCAAATCACACAACAAGATAATATCATTGTAAGAATCCATCTTCAAACTAATATAATTCACAATTGAAAGAAAAAGAAATTGAAAATTTATTATTTAAGTCTTAAATTGTGACTTGAATATCTCACACTAATTTGCCTCCTCTATTTTCTCTTATTTGCCTTCCTCGTCTCCAAACCTTAGCTTCCAACTCTAACTCAAAAACTCATCCAAAGGATCCTCAAATTCCTGTACTAAAATGGCTATAGTATCCTCACAAAAATTGCGCAAAACAACATGAAATTGATGCAACTAGTCTGCATCAGGGTGGGACATTTTGAACCATGTCTCCCCCAAGTAGACATAGTTCAAACTATGTCCATATCTGCAGGTGAATCTCCTACTTTGTTTTTTGCTAATTTAAAGCCCGAAACATTTTTAACCATGTTGAAACTTTTCTAACACATCTTAGCATGTGTTGTATGTTATTTCCACTCCATTATGGACTTTAATCTCCATCTTAAATGTGTTCTCTTTCTCAGCTCCCCAAATCTCTGATCTTCGCATTGATTCTGCACTCGATTCACCTGATTGCACAAACATCACTGAATATTAGCACTTACACTAAATTGAGCTAATTGTAGCTTTAAATTTCTTAAAATCACATTTAAATCAATGTTCAAAGTGTGAAAACACTTTATTTATGAAGTATGAAACTAACTCAATATTACATGACCTAATGCTGTGCCTAAGCGCTCTGCACCCATGGCACCATCTCATGTGACCTTCTCCACTCTTTTTGGCATTTACAACACTCTCCTACACTTTTAGTTCTTTTTATTTAGGTCTTCTTGGCGCTCTTCTAATATTGGGAGGTAGTATATGAAATGAAGTTGTGATCTTGGTGGAGCGCAAAGCATCTTGCATGCTATGTATAACTACTTCACAAGCAACTTTATATGTAAAAACTATGAAGTATAGCAAAAATCTTTTAGATCTACCCTCCATGGCCATAGAATAACGACCAATGCATGAATGCAATGGATCCCATCTAGTTGACAATGCCTAAAACTGCACATCCTCTTATTAATGTGGGCTACATTTTGGCTTTCCTTCCTTGAAATTCATATATAAATTTATCTAATTTTAGAATGTGTTTGTCTTGCCTTAAGTAGTAGTTCATTTATAATCTTCACGACACATGGAACTACTTTTGATGCTTTCTCATGCCTTTCAGCTAATATTCCCACCATTTTTCTTCTTATTTATTCAAAATAGTCCATGATGGGCATAATTCTAGGTTTGATGATCCATTAGTTCTATGATTCTTCTACATTGTTGTTATTATGGTTAAATGGGATATCATCAGAAAACCAAGCCTTGCACCAATGACAGCCATTACTTTCATACAACTAAGTCCAAACTTCTTTGGATATCACTTTAATAGCTTTTACCCTGATTCAAAATTGTAATAAGTGTATGCTCTCATTACATCATAGAATGAATCCACAATTGGGACCCCCTTTTCAAATGGCTTTCCTTTTAGATTGTTAAATATATGGTGCATAAAAAACCTACTACTGGAAGTAAGAAATATATGTTGGACTTCTTTTGGAGATCTTTCTGTCAATCTAACATGAAGATAAAGGGTCCATATCCAATCGCACAAAATAATAACTCCAATGACCACTGCCAACTGCTTACGCATTCATACTCAACTGTTATATACCTAATTGGTATGATTCCATGAATATCATCCAATGTAAATTGCAAATAACAACATCCTTTTATATTTCCCCTTCAAGAATGTTCCATCCAAATAGAATGCTTAAAGAGAGATGGAAAGTCCATCAAATAGGTTATCATGATCTATCTAATACTCTGTGATGGTCTTGGATTTATTCTTTTGAGTGTCATGCAATACGAAGGAATATGTTGATATGATAGCTCATTTAAACCATGCACCTTATTCATTGCAAATACTCTACCTCTCCAAATCTTCTTGTAATGGAACTACCAGCCATGCTATACTCTAAGGTCATCTCAAAGGATTGGCACCATCAACTTATTCTTACCTTTGACTTTATCTATCACATGCCCTTGTGCCAAGGTAAGTTAGGAGACTTACAATCGACAATTCCTTTACTTCTCTCACTTCATACATAACGGATGTCGAAGAACTTGTGAACTACGAACTCTATAACTACCTGCATAAGAAGATGAAAAAATAAAAATTACATACACACTTGGAGAGTAATATTATCTAGATCCTTAACTATAAACCTCTAACTTCTTGAGATCCTCTTGATGACTGTACTATTAATAACATAATCACTCAAATGATTCTCAGATTCAAAACATGGATCATCTTCCCCTTCATACACAGTCACCTTCAATATTACCTCTTCACAGGGTGTTATCTCTAACTTCTTCTTTTCTTGCATTGATTTTCAGCTAATTGATTTCTTCTTGAGTCTCAATGTTCCTTAGGCTCAACATTATCTATCATGCCTTCATTTGCACACAAATGATGTCCTTATCATGGGTAAAAAATGAATATTGGTGGATTTCAAAATAAAAAGGTGTAGAATGTGACATCTTATATTGTCATCAACAAAGTCCTCCAATTAAAGCTAAAATCATTTTCCCCATTATACATGAAGTCATCGTGGTTCATTTCTTCCACATTTGTTGAATTCTTATTGTATTTTTCTCTCTATTGACTCTATTGAACCTCTCTTTAATGAGGAACATTATCTGCATCCCGGGCACAACCCATAACCACATTAGGATTCATAATGGAGCATCACTCTCTTACTAAGTCTCATTGATAGATTAAATAGTCAAGTTAGCAAGATATTAAAATAATTATTGTATGTCAAGATTAATGTTAATTTCTCCATCAAGTAAGGTGTACTATTTGTATTACATGTTGTTTGTAATGCTAGTTCGGTCGTGGTCTCACCTTCTCTATGTGCACCATGAACCACAATGCTACTAACATTATCTCCTTTACTAACAGCCTCTACATCAGAATCCAAGCTTTAAACTTTACATCTTATAATAGAGTATGAATTTGGGGCTTAGCAAAAGTGCCTTAATTAGAATAATAATAATTTATCGTGTTGAGGAAAATACATTACGTATATTTTCCTCTTACGCCTTGGTCATTATTTAGTTTTCTCTGCAAGTGCACAGGTCGTGAATTATAGTATTTAATAAAAATCAATCTCACAGAAAATTTGGGACTTAAAACATTTATTTTTATACACTTATATTAAACACTAAGATTAGAATAGGAGTAAAGAAAGAAATAACAATAAGAAAAGAAAATCTCAAAAAAGTAGAATAAGAATTTAGAGAATCTGAAGATGAGAGTACCCAGGATCTAAGGTCTCATATGTGACCTTTGTAATGGATACGTGGTATGTTTGTTTAATCCGGATATTACGTGCTAAAGGAGAACAAACTTTAAATTATCATTGCACCCTCTCTCAAGACCTGCAAGGTATATCCTAATTTTTTAACCACTTATTCTTATGGGATTAAGTCAATTAAAATTCATTAAATTCTGTGGTAATTCATGGAGTCCTTCAAGGTCATCAAGCCTCTTCTTATAGTCTAGATTTTCAAATTTAACATCTTGAACATCATATATTAAAATTTTACATCTTCATTCCATCATCTAATATATGAAATCACACCAACATAGGCCCAAGCATAAAGCAAAAGAACAAAAGACATTAAATTAACTTGCAATATCCTTCATAAATCAAGCAAAATCATAATATCCTCTATATTGTATACATGCTACAACCTTCTTAGATTATGAGATTAGCCTAGCATATTTAAATAAAATTCAAACAAAAAACAATATTATATCTAGAATTCATTACAAACAAGACAATTAAATTAAAAGACAAAAAGAACGTTTATTGATTTGGAAGCTTCAATGGTATCTTGAATGCCTCATACAATGTGCTATCTCACTTCTATCCTCTAGCTCTTCAATTTGTCTTGCTCTCAAACCTCAACCCAAGTTCAAGGGATGTTCTAAAATGCCATAGGATGTGTACAACAAGTGTTTATATAGAGTTCTCTTGAAATTTGCAGAAATTGAGTTCAACACAGACTCAAACCGCATGGCTAGGCACCCACATAATTTGAACTATATGGGACCTAGACCCACATGGTTCAAACCGTGTGGGACTCTGGTCATTGAATTTTGCACTGAAAATTTTAAGTATTTTGCTCCAACACTCTCTGAACCATATCATAACTTTTCTGACATGTTTTAAGCTATTTTGAGTGTTTTGTTAATTCAAACTTGTGTCTTGAATTTTCATTTAAGTTCTACTTCCATCAAGGCTTCCTAATTTAACCATTTTTATATTGATTTTATATAAAATTCTATTGGTTTGAACAAATAGCATCAAATGGTGAGTGTTTGCACATAGTTCAACTTAATGAATCAGTAACTTATTTGAAACCTTCCAAACCTCCTTATTTTCATTTAGAAATCAATTGAAAAATAAGGTATGAAATTTACATAATAAATTCCCCGACTTGAACTTTCTCTTGCCTTCAAGCAAGTACAAAAAATTCAAAATAAAAAAACAAAGTTTCAAGACAGGGATCAAATCTTTGAGCAAACAAATGAATATTCCTATGTATGACACTTATCAAAAGTATGATCACAAATGAGTATTCCTAAGCTTTGAGTAAATATGATCACAAATGAATGATATACCAATCATTAAAAAAAACAGTGAGATTGTCAAAAGAAAATTCCTAAGTATGACTCTTATCAAAAATCCCTTCTCACCAAACTAATATTGTACACTCTATCACTTTTTTGCCTCCAAACATTAGGAGTTCAAAAATCTTACAACAAAGACTCCTAAATCTCAAAGCTCCTCTCCTTTTTATCTTATCATTTCAATATACACATTTAATAGCAAAACAGAAAAATACAAGTCAGATTAGCTCACATACATCTCGTCAAATTCTACTGACTCAATTGATTAGTTCATAGAATCATAAAGACTTAATAGGGCAATGATTAAGTTCAAGTCAACAATTAAATTTCAAAATTAAACTATCTCCAAATTGATTTGAGTCTTGTATGTAAAAGGAAACAGAATTGCATTCATAATTGGTGATTTTGTTCTTCTAAGCGCCTGTTATTACCCTTGGTTTAGCTCCTTTTCTTTTTCTTCTTTCTTTCTTTCTTCCTTTTTTCAAACTAAGTCCAGCAATAACTCTCTTTACCATATTTCAAGGTATCTAGAGAATTATTTTTTATGATGCACAAGCCATGTGGTTAACTTAATTTTCATTATGCTTTTCAGCTCAAAATTCATTCAAGTCGACTCAAATCAATATGTTGGAATTAAGGATCAAAGAAGAAATTCAAGTCCGAGTTCAATGGGGGTAAAGAATGATAAGTATTTTGAGAACGAGGCTCATTATTAGACAAAAGAATGTCTTGATCATGTTCCGTAAACAAGTCAATTGAGTATTAGCTTTGGAAATCCTTCAACCAAAATGAAATTTTCATGTATATGGAAAAACTACCTTATTTAATTAACCAATTGTGTGCAATAGAGACAATTTTTGACAAATGGAAAAGAACTTCTCTGAATTTGAAAGAAAACAAAAATAATTTCTTAGTATATTAGTTTCATTTAGGACAAAAAATATGGACATTTTTAACAAGTATATGCTCAAAAAAATAAATTCATCATCTCAAGTTTACTTAATTGTCTAACTCAAAAGCTTTGAAATTTGCAAGTATAGTCTGCTTAGAGGAATCACAAGAGCTTAAGGTGAGGTCTAAATTAATTTGGTATCAATATTATGATGCTCTTCAGCAAAAAATCAACAAAAATTTGTTCGCTTTCTCACCATATCATCAAATTTCATCATAATAATAAAAAATTAGAGACATATTGTAAAAAATGCAACACATTCACCTCACACTTAAATATGACATTATACTCAATGTTGAGAGTAGAACACGTGTACTTGCCAAATCAAAGATAATTCAACCGTAATTTTGCATGGAAAATCAGAATCATGAATTGAAAGGATGAATAATGTCAACAATCATCCATAAAATGAAGTATCCATTAGAGTTTTCAAAGTAAATCATCAAAATTTCAAAAGAAAACTCTAAAGTTAATCCGATGAAGTTTGCAAGGACAAAAGAAACAACGATCAATGCCTATTCCGAATGTAGTCCATTGCTTCCTCCAAGGAGTCCGACCCTCAACAACATCAAATTGATCAACAACTTAACCACAATCCTACATCTGTTGGATTAAAAAATCTAGTTTATCAATGAATTGAGATCTAGAGGGTAAGTTAGAGGAGGGAGGTTGCAATGGAACATCTAGAATAGGACTATTAGGATGATCAGCCGGCCCGAGAGAGTGCAGTATGTGGGGGTATATGTGCTTTTTTCTTTTGTACTATTGTGTCATCCAGGAGTATCACGTAGTAGCTGTTATCTTTTCTTTAATGATCATCCGCATGGAAACCAACATAAGAATATCAATAAGCTCATGGCCCTCGATGTGAGTGTGAACTGGCTCCCCAAATGTAATGTCACACCATGCTGCAATCATGTAAACTATGCCCCCTACATGGATCTTGCCGATTGGTTTGTGGGCCATTGACAAAAGATGCTTTAATAACCAAACTTAATTAAACTTAATTCTCTCTCTTGTAGTAGTTAAAAAGAAGAGTTCTTATGTGCTAACAACCCCTTGACTATCTTCTCTAGCAAAAATAGATTATGCCATGAAATGATATAGATATCATAACACTAGATCTCATATCTTTAATGCCTTGGCACTGCTCGGGTTGTAGTCTTAGTCAGTAGTAAACTAGGGGTTTAAATGATCAATTACTAAGCCAACCCACATTGTCTACATAGAAAATTTGTCTTTGAGAGTCCAACACCTCTTGTTTGGAAAGCCAAAGATGTGGTTAATTTGTTCTAGATTTAGTGCATGTTCTTGTCCCATTAATCTAAAATGAATTTTCTCATCAAGATCATTTGAAGTTGGTAGTAAAACTACTTCTAAGCTACTCAAGAATTCAAGAGTGATTTCTGTGTATCTTGATGTTCGCAATCTCACTGCAAGCACACAGGTCATAGATTGTAGCATATAAAATATCGATCCACAGGGAATTTGAGACTTAAAACTTTGCTTTAGACGCCTTTTTAAATCAAATATTAAGAAAATAAAGTAAAATAGAAAAGTGGAAAAGTGAAAGAGAAAATAAAATTTAAAGCTAGATCAAAAATTTGAAAGCAGGGATAAGAATACCTAAGGTCTAGGATTTTACACTCATCTTTTGCAACAAGTAATAGTATGATTATTTAATTTAAATATTGTTTGTTAAAGGAGAACAAACCCTAATTTACATTTCACTTTCTCTCGAAACCTACAAGAGGTACCATCATTTTTTAACCACATATTCTCATGGGATTAAGTTAATTAGAATCCATTAAGTTTTGTGATCGATCGTAAATTCCTCAAGGTCATCATGCCTTTTCAATGGTCTTAGATTTTCAGGTTTAATATATTGATTGTCGCATATTAGACTTCTACCTCTCGGTTCCATCATCTAATATATATGAAATCATTGCCAAAGTAGAAGCTCAAACACTAGACAAGCATTAAATCACAAGATATTAAACTAACAACAATATCCATAAAAAATAAATCAAAACCACACACCACGCTATATTATATGCATGCTACATCATAAACCCTAGATTTAGGGCTTAACCGAGCATGTTTATGTCCAAAATAAAATTAAAACTCAAATACATCTTAAACAAGACAATTAAAATAAAAAGAAAAAGAAAAAGAGAAAGAAAAGCATATTTGTTAGAAGCCCCGATGATGTGTTGACGGCTCCTCGCAATTCGTCATCTTGCCTCTGGCCTTGTGCTCTCCGCCTTCTCTCAAACCCTTGCTCTAATTTTCTGCTCCTAATTTTTCTGCTGTATCTTCTGGTGTACAAAATCTGCTGTCCACCCCTTTTATAAGTGTGATTGACACAGCCTGCTTTGAGTTACACTTGTTGAGTTGCGCACAAGCTTGATGTGTTAATTGTTGCGCACTTTCTCCGCAGCTCGGAGAGTGCTGGACCCAAAAATCTGGTCGGTGATCGCATTGGTGTTAGGTGGACAACGTTGCATGATTATCCTTTTCAGCCGTTGATTTTAATTCCCTTGGACAGATGTAATTTTCTAGCTGTAGAAATTTTGGATGCTCTGGAATTAAATTGCTTGGATTTAATTGGATGGCTTGGAGGTTAGCTTGGGCTGTATGGATCATTCAATGTTGAAAACAGTGGAATAAATTAGCAATGTATGATTGGACAGTGGATTAAATATACACGGTTGGCAATTTGTTGATTTGCTGGAATTTTCCAGCTTGAACGGATGGCTAAGATGCAACTTGAATTACGGACGGCTGAGATTGAGCTTCTGTTGATTGGACGTTGCATTGGCTAAAAAAAAATCAATGCTTTGATAGATAAATAATGGACGACAAACTATTTCTGGATACATGGTTTAAGTTGGCCGGTCTTGATTTTCCAAAGGCATGCTATTTAAAATGGTGGAAGCTTGGAGGAGAATGGACAGCTGGATTTGGATTTTAGGCCATGTGGACGCTGCCGAATTTTAGATGCTTTGAGGGTGGATTAATATGCAGCAGGTCGCGTGACTTGATGGGGGACCCTCAACGTGAAATTAAACACTTGGGTCGCTGGATTTGATGGAGATTAATGGAGTTGATTTTTTGCATAGCTTGCATATAAATGGACGTCTGAGACAAATACCTGCAAAAAAAAAATTTAACTGTTAATTAAATTCTGCCCAACTCGTTTTAATGGTTAATAAATATACATCGGATATATCTCAAACCTAATTATTTCCATCGCAATAAATATTTTTAATTTCATTCTCAAATATCAGACATGTTTGATTTTATAACAACAAAAAAAATATAATTTCAAGCCAAAAGATCACAAAAATTATTTAAATCACTTGAAATTAATATTTAATACACAATTATTGCAAAAACATATTTTAACACAAATTTCACATTAAACTCAATTAATTACCCACCAAATTGGTATGAAAAGCCCAAAAATATATTATTAATTACCAGTTATCACTTGATAGTCTTGTTCTTGCGAATAGATCCCATCCAATGGTTGAAATGTATTGTTTGACTCTTTCAACGTGTTCTAAGTATTCTACTGCTCCAATCTGTATACTGGGTGCAATCCATTTCTCTTAATGCCAAAAATATTATAACTTTCTTGCGTAACTTGATCTCACATTATCCACGACAATGGGAGTGGAACTAGTGGTGGTGATGGTGGCGGCATAGACAAGGGCAAAAGAGTACGTGCCCTTGTAGGCCATGAAATCGGTCTCTTGCTCTTGAAGATCATGATTATCCTATTTTCCACTTTGGTGGCATCATTATGAGCGGTTTGGTTGAGGTTTAAGGTTTTGAATTTGGTTTGGGACTTTTTTCGAACACTTGATGAATGAGAGTTTGAACTTTGGTTTGATTTGCAAAATCAAGTGTCTGGAGATGGGTTTTGGTATGTGTAGGGTTGACATTGAATAGAGATTGTAGTGGAGAATGATTTGGAATTGTTTGAAGTGATGGCCTTGGTTAGGGCGATTCACTGAACATTTGATGTGCATGTTTAGGTTATGGAGTTTTGAGAGGATTGGGCGATGGTTTTTATAGAAATTGAAGGAGAGGTTCAAGGGCTGCTAAGGGGTGTTTTTAGAGTGATTTGGGGAAGTTTGGAGGTGTTTTGATGATGGAATATGAGATTAGGGGAATTGGGTTGGTTTTGGATAGAGGAGGGAGAAGAGTAGTTTGAAAAATGAGGCATGAGGGGGCTTTAAGGCCGCATCTAGCATACCACACAGTCAAACCACATGAGGCCTAGCACACACGGTTTGGCCGCCCGTGTGAAGTCTAAGTTTGCACAATTCACCCGTGTGAGTACCTCTTTGCCTTCTTTTTGCTCTAAGCTATTGAGAAATCTTCTTGTTGCTTGTGTTTCCTTGTTTTTGACTTACTCAAACCCATTTGGCACATTGAATCCTTGAATTTTACTTCATTAAACACCTTGATTTCTTCAATTTGATATCCTCACACTTGCTTTGCACATTCTAAGCATGAACTGATCATACTAATTGATTTTTTTCACATTTTTAACCAAAAATTTGCTCTACATAATGTAATATGAACTTTTACTACATTTAATGATTCAACACCACATTCAATGATCAAAAATAATTTCTCAATTAATGATTTATATCAATAAAAATTTAAGTAAACTTCCCTACTTTTACGGGTTGAGCTAAATTTTCATTACCCATTGCTTGATTGTCAAATCCTACAATACTGATGACCAAGGCTTCCATTTAACCAGTATCAAAGTTCAAACGTAAAAGAAGTGAACAAAAGAAAAGTAAACTAACACTCTCCTAAAAGTAAAAAGATCGGGTTACCTCTCGCAATATGCTTGGTTTAAAGTTCTCGACCTAACTTCAAATCCTTAGTTTGTCATGTCGCTTCAGATCTTGACGACACTGCGAGGAAATATTGCAATACTTTGAATGGTCCTGGCCATCCTGACTTCAATTTTTCAGAAAATAATTTAAAGCATGAGTTAAATAATAAAGTCAGGTCATCTACATTAATTACTGTTGGAAATATGTGGAAAATAAGCCAAATCTATGTTTTGATGATTAACAAATTAATTTGAGTAAGTTTTGGTTAGTAACATGTTTGTGGAAATGACTTAAGGTTATAAATTTGAAGAATATGAAGCATGACAAGTCAAGTCGATTTCCAAGTCGACTCAGGCTTCGACTTAGGCCAAGTCGACTCAGGCTTCGACTTAGGCCAAGTCGATCCCCAAGTCGACTCCAGCAGTGACTTCAAGACGCCACTTCCTTCCAGAGTTGAAAACGAGAACGAGAACTGCCGAAGTCGCATCCCAAGTCGACTCCGCTTGCGACTTGAGGTGAAGTCGCAGACCAAGTCGACTCCAGTCGCGACTTGGATGCGTCATTTCCTTCCAGAGTTGAAATCAAGAATGAGGGGTGCCGAAGTCGCATCCCAAGTCGACTCCGCTTGCGACTTGGGTGAAGTCACAGACCAAGTCGACTCCAGTAGCGACTTGGAGGCGTCATTTCTGTCCAGAGTTGAAACCGAGAACAGGGGCTGCCGAAGTCTCATCCCAAGTCGACTCCGCATGAGACTTGGGTGAAGTCGCAGATCAAGTCGACTCCGATTTCGACTTCAACACGGAAAAATGAAGATCAAGATAAATGGTAGATTCAAGAGTTTCAAAAGAAGATGAAGGTAAAAGATAACTCAAAGACTCAAGACTCAAGACTCAAGACATGAAGTCAAACGTGAGAATTATAAAGAGTCTCCAAACAATGAAGGAATTCAAGCAAGCAATGCATTCCAAGATTCAAGTACTCAAGAACTCAAGAAAAGGAATCCAACGTATTTTATGTAAAGAGATATAAGGGAGAACATTCAATATGCAGAAAATCTAATGATCAAAGTCATCTCTGAAGATTTCAAGTTCGTCAAGCAAGCTGCCGAGGTGAAGTCGCACCCGAAGTCGACTCCACCTGCGACTTGGGTCAAGTCGAGGACCAAGTCGACCCAGACTGGAACTTGAAGTTGTTGCGAACAGGCGAAGTCGCACCCGAAGTCGACTCCATCTGCGACTTGGGCGAAATCGCACCCGAAGTCGACTCCACCTGCGACTTTGGTCGAAACGGTCGGAAAAAATTCGAACGTTGGCACATTAAATGCACGCCACCTACTTCCAAACGTCCGGATTCCCTCCACAATTATAGAAGGCATTCAATATGAACGAGAAGGAGAGCTGAGAATCATTAAGTGTGCATAACTCCCATCTTCAAGAGCTTCAAGTGATCAAGCCAATATTTAGAAGAAGAACTTTGCTTCCAAACTGTCAAAAAGCTGCTTGCTGAATCTCTAAGCCTACACTACAAGTTCTTCTCTGCGCCAAATTTGCATCTACACAACAGTAACGTGTAGAAACTTTCTTTTGTTATTTCTTGTTGTATTGAACTTGCTTTAGTTTGGGTAACTACGATCAAGTGTAAGCAAAGTAGTGTGTGATTAGAGTGAAACTCGTCACCTACTTGTGTTGTGGTTGTATATGCTCCCTAGAGCTAGAATCTAGAAGAGAGCGGAGGCTCTGGTTGTATATGCCCCCTAGAGCTAGAATCTAGGAGAGAGTGGAGACTCTAGTTGTATTCGCGGAATACATAGTGGAACCCAAGTCACAAGAGGTGTGAGCTTGGAAGAGTGGAGTAGGGAGGTTGCCCGAACCATTATAAAATCCTGTGTGTTGATGTATATTTCTGCTCTCTACACTATATTGTTTTCCATTCTGTTTCTTCATAAAGGGGACTAGATTAATCCGGGGTAAAGTTTCTGTTTAAGTTGAAATTTTTTAAATACCCAATTTACCCCTCCCCTCTTGGGTAATTGCCATTAACTCGGGACCAACATGTGGTATCAGAGTAGGTCTTTGAGTTATACCAAAGAGATTTTTTGATATGGCATCCCAATCGATTTCCGTTCTCGCATTTGCCGAAGGCCAATCTTTTACTAGGCCACCATTGTTTGATGGGAACAATGTCGGCTATTGGAAGCTTCGTATGAAGCAACTCATCATGGCTACAGATATGGATTCTTGGATTGCAATCCAAGATGGTGTAACCTTGCCTATTGATGAAAGAGCTTCCAAATAGACCGAAGAAGAAGTAAGAACTGTTAAGAGCAATGCTAAAGCTATGAACTCACTGTTTTGTGCTTTTACGGCTTCTGAATATGATAGAGTATCCTCTTGTCTAACTGCAAAAGAAATATGGGATACTTTAACATCTATCTATGAAGGAACTTCTCAAGTCCAAGAGACAAGGAGAAACATTCTGATTTGAGAGCTGGAAAGCTTTAGAATGCTAGAAACAGAAAATATTTCTGAAATGTTTGCAAGATTCTCTAAAATTACTAATGCTTTGAAAGGTCTTGGAAAAGCTATCTCTGAATCTGAACAGGTCATGAAGATTCTAAGGGCACTGCCCGATTCATGGACTCCAAAAATTACTGCAATAGAAGAAGCCAAAGACCTAAACACATTGAAGCTAGAAGATCTTATTAGCTCATTAATGTCACATGAGCTAATTAAGAAAAGAAACGAAGATCATCACAAAGGAAAGAAAGCAATTGCACTAAGAGTCACTCATAATTCGGATGAGTCCACCTCCTCATCTCACAACGATGATGAAGACATTGCTCTACTCACTTGCAAATTTCGAAAGTTTGTGAGAAAAGAAAAGAACTTCAAAGACTTCAAAAAAAGACCACGAAAAGAGAAGAAGAAGGAAGTCACAAAGTGCTATAGATGCGGCGGTATGGGACATATGCAAGTTCAATGTCCTACACCCGAAGAGAAATCAAAGGATCAACCAGAAAAGAGGGAAAGACATGAAAGCAGAAAATTCCAAAGGCCAAAGGGAAGAGGAATGTACATAAACAAAGAAACTTCATCAACAAGTAGCTCCTCAACCGATGACTTTGATGCGGCAAATTGTGCAAGAATATGCTGCATGGCGTGGATTGAGTAAGAAGAAGATTTGTTGTGTTTAAACACAACGGAAATTTTGGAAGAGCAAACCACCTCAACCAAGTACACAAGTAATGAAGAGATATGTTTCAAGGCAAAGGCAAGCAACGTTTGGTTCATGGATAGTGGTTGCTCGAGGCATATGACCGGTGAAAGAAGTTTATTTCATAAACTCAAGCCTTGCAACGATGGAACTGTTGCCTTTGGAAATAATGAGAAAGGTAAAATCAAAGGTAAAGGAAATATTTATAGTATTTCAAATGCATGTATAGAAGATGTATTGTTTGTTGAAGGACTCAAGCACAATTTAATGAGTATTAGCCAATTATGTGACAAAGAATACAAGGTTGTGTTTGAATCATCTATATGTAATGTATTTGATGGAGAACATATCATGTTTAGCGGAAAAAGACATGGAAATGTATATTTGGTTTCACTTGATGAACTAGATGGTCAATGTCTAATGGCCATTGACAATGATCCATGGGTTTGGCATAAGAGGCTTGGACATGTAAATATGTCAAACATTAAGACCCTATTGAAGAAGAGTTTGGTAGAAGGATTGCCTAAATTGAAATATGACAAAGATAAAATTTGCAAGGCATGTCAATTGTCAAAACAACCTAAAATGCCTTTCTCTACCAAAAAGGAGATTTCCACCATTAGGCCACTTGAATTGCTACACATGGATCTATATGGGTCATCCGATATTTTAACCATTGGTGGAAAGAAATATGTGTTTGTAATAGTTGATGATTTTTCAAGATTCACATGGGTAATTCTCTTAGCTAGCAAAGATGAAGCCTTCTCTATGTTTGCAACTTTTGTAAACTTGGTGCAAAATGAAAAACAATGTACTATTATGACCATTAGAAGTGATCATGGTGGTGAGTTTGAAAATAAACGATTCATAGAATTATGCAATGAAAAAGGAATTCATCACACATTTTTTGCACCAAGAACTCTACAACAAAATGGAGTGGTTGAAAGAAAAAACAGAACTATACAAGAAATGGCTAGAACAATGCTAAATGAGAGTAAATTATCCAAGAAATTTTGGGGTTAAGCTGTAAGTACATCTTATCATGTGTTGAACCGGGTTACCATTAGAGCAATCTTGAAAAAGACCCCATATGAGCTATGGAAAGGTAGAAAACCAAATATTTCATATTTTCCTGCCTTTGGTTGCACATGTTATGTTTTGAACAATAGGAAAACCAACTTGGGAAAATTGGATGCTAAAAGTGATGAGGCAATATTCCTTGGTTACTCATCAAATAGCAAAGCATATAGAGTCTTCAATAAAAGAAACTAAGTTGTAGAAGAATCAATACATGTTGTCTTTGATGAAACTAATCCTTGCTTCAAAAGAAAAGATGATTTAAGTGATGCAGATGATATAACAAGTAGCCTTGAAAAACTGCATGTGGAAAAGCAAGAAGATTCCATGGAGAAAAGGGTAAGTGAAGGTAATAATTTCTATAAACCTCCAACTAACTTAAAGTTCAAACATGCCCATCCAATTGAGCAAGTTATAGGGAATGTGTATGAAGGTGTAAAAACTAGAAGGCCAAAGCAAAATATTTGTGAACAATACGCCTTTGTATCCAAAATTGAACCATCCACTATTGATCAAGCTCTTGATGATGAAAACTGGATCATAGCAATGCAATAAGAGCTAAATCAATTTGAAAGAAACCAAGTTTGGCATCTTGTTCCAAGACCAAAAGATTGTACTGTCATTGGCACAAAGTGGGTCTTTAGGAACAAATTAGATGAAAGTGGACTTGTAGTAAGAAACAAAGCTAGACTTGTGGCAAAGGGATACTCACAAGAAGAAGGAATAGATTTTGAGGAATCCTATGCCCCGGTTGCTAGATTAGAAGCTATTCGCATCTTACTAGCTTTTGCATCTCACATGAACTTTAAATTCTTTCAAATGGATGTTAAAAGTGCATTTTTGAATGGATATATAAATGAAGAGGTGTATGTTGAACAACCACCTGGATTTGAGGAGAAAGATCAATCTAAGTTTGTATACAAATTAACCAAAGCATTATATGGATTAAAACATGCTCCAAGAGCTTGGTATGAGAGATTAAGCAAATTTTTGATTGATCATGACTTTCAAAAGGGAAAGGTAGACACCACTTTGTTTATCAAATATAAAGAAAAAGATATCTTGATTATTCAAATTTATGTTGATGATATTATTTTTTGTGCTACTAATGAGATTCTTTGTCAAGAATTTTCTGAGCTTATGCAGAAAGAATTTGAGATGAGTATGATGGGGGAGCTAAATTTCTTCCTTGGACTACAAATCAAGCAACTAAATGAAGGGATTTTCATCAACCAGTCCAAGTATATCAAAAAAATGTTGAAGAAGTTTGGCATGGAAAACAGCAAAGGGGCAAACACGCCTATGATCTCAACAATTAAAATTGACAAAGATGCGAAAGGAAAAACAATTGATTTAAAATTATATAGAAGCATGATAGGTTCTTTATTATATTTGACTGCTTCTAGGCCTGATATATTGTTTAGTGAATGTATGTGCTCTAGATTTCAATCATGTACAAAAGAATCACACTTGGTAGCTGTAAAAAGAATTTTCAGATATTTAGTAGACACTACCAACATAGGACTTTGGTATCCAAAGGGTTCTAATTTTGATCTAATCGGCTACTCGGATGCGGATTTTGCCGGTTACAAAGTAGATAGAAAAAGCACTAGTGGAACATGTCGGTTTCTTGGGAACATGTTGGTTTCATGGTTTTCAAGAAAATAAACTAGTGTTGCTCTATCTACGGCGGAAGCCGAATATATTGCCGCCGGGAGCTGTTGTGCCCAATTACTTTGGATGAAACAACAACTTAGGGACTATGGCATGGATTTTAAAGATATACCTATTAAATATGATAATACAAGTGCCATATGTTTAACTAAAAATCCAGTATTGCATTCTAGAACCAAACATATAGACTTTAGACATCATTTTATTAGAGAACATGTAGAAAATCATGACATATGTTTGGAATATGTAAGAACAGAGGATGAAATTGCAGATATATTCATCAAACCTCTTGCAAAAGAATCATTTTATAAAATTAGAAATGATATGGGAATGCTTGAATTAACTTAACAAAGCACAAACTGAGGGGGAGCACAGGTTCAGGGGGAGCAACCCCACCATTCTCAAAAAGTTTTACCCACTCTATCTCAATTTTTTGATACATTGACAAAAAGGGGAAGAAGAGATCGGGATTTGAGTCTAAGTGGTTTTGAGAAGAGATCGGGATTTGAGTCTAAGTTTTTATGACTGGTTTTAAGTTTTTGTTTGAATTTTTTTAACTTGATTGTTTGCATGAGTATGATAAAACTTCAAAATGCAAAACTAGCATGTTTCAAAGACATTGAAAGGTATACACTCAAATCAGTTTTGTCAATCATCAAAAAGGGGGAGATTGTTGGAAATATGTGGAAAATAAGCCAAATCTATGTTTTGATGATTAACAAATCAATTTGAGTAAGTTTTGGTTACTAACATATTTGTGGAAATGACTTAAGGTTATAAATTTGAAGAATATGAAGCATGAAAAGTCAAGTCGATTTCCAAGTCGACTCAGGCTTCGACTTAGGCCAAGTCGATCCCCAAGTCGACTCCAGCAGCAACTTCAAGACGCCACTTCCTTGAAGAGTTGAAAACGAGAACGAGAACTGCCAAAGTCGCATCCCAAGTCGACTCCGCTTGCGACTTGAGGTGAAGTCGCAGACCAAGTCGACTCCAGTCGCGACTTGGATGCATCATTTCCTTCCAGAGTTGAAATCAAGAATGAGAGGTGCCGAAGTCGCATCCCAAGTCGACTCCGCTTGCGACTTGGGTGAAGTCGCAGACCAAGTCGACCCCAGTAGCGACTTGGAGGCGTCATTTTTGTCCAGAGTTGAAACCGAGAACAGGGGCTGCCGAAGTCGCATCCCAAGTCGACTCCGCATGCGACTTGGGTGAAGTCGCAGATCAAGTCGACTCCGATTTCGACTTCAATACAGAAAAATAAAGATCAAGATAAATGGTAGATTCAAGAGTTTCAAAAGAAGATGAAGGTAAAAGACAACTCAAAGACTCAAGACTCAAGACATGAAGTCAAACGTGAGAATTATAAAGAGTCTCCAAACAATGAAGGAATTCAAGCAAGCAATGCATTCCAAGATTCAAGTACTCAAGAACTCAAGAAAAGGAATCCAACGTATTTTCTGTAAAGAGATATAAGGGAGAACATTCAATATGAAAAAAATCTAATGATCAAAGTCATCTCTGAAGATTTCAAGTTCGTCAAGCAAGCTGCCGAGGTGAAGTCGCACCCGAAGTCAACTCCACCTGCGACTTGGGTCGCAACGGTCGGAAAAAATTTGAACGTTGGCGCATTAAATGCGCGCCACCTACTTCCAAACGTTCGGATTCCCTCCACAATTATAAAAGGCATTCAATATGAACAAGGAGGAGAGCTGAGAATCATTAAGTGTGCATAACTCCCATCTTCAAGAGCTTCAAGTGATCAAGCCAACATTTAGAAGAAGAACTTTGCTTCCAAACTGTCAAAGAGCTGCTTGCTGAATCTCTAAGCCTACACTACAAGTTCTTCTCTGCGCCAAATTTGCGTCTACATAACAGTAACGTGTAGAAACTTTCTTTTGTTATTTCTTGTTGTATTGAACTTGATTTAGTTTGGGTAACTATGATCAAGTGTAAGCAAAGTAGTGTGTGATTAGAGTGAAACTCGTCACCTACTTGTGTTGTGGTTGTATATGCCCCCTAGAGCTAGAATCTAGAAGAGAGTGGAGACTCTAGTTGTATTCGCGGAATACATAGTGGAACCCAAGTCACAAGAGGTGTGAGCTTGGAAGAGTGGAGTAGGGAGGTTGCCCGAACCACTATAAAATCCTGTGTGTTGATGTATATTTCTGCTCTCTACACTATATTGCTTTCCATTCTGTTTCTTCATAAAGGGGACTAGATTAATCCGGGGTAAAGTTTCTATTTAAGTTGAAAATTTTTAAATACCCAATTCACCCCTCCCCTCTTGGGTAATTGCCATTAACTCAGGACCAACAATTACCTTGTGTCAAATGTTCTTGTGGTGCCAAAATTTCATCCATTCTTCATAAATCTTTGCATTTTTGTGGGCGTCAAGTCGTAGTTCTTCAAGTTCGTTAAGTTGAAGTAGATGCCTCTCATTTGCAGCTTTCAAATCAAAGTTTAAAATTTTGATTGCCCAATACGCATTGTGCTTGAGTTCGATAGACAGATGACAAGACTTTTCATAGACAAGTTGAAAAGGCACCTTCCCGATTGATGTCTTATGTGTATTGCGTTATGCCCCAAGAGCGTCATTGAGTTGTCTCGACCAATCTCGTCATGAATGAGACACCATTTTATCTAAGATGTTCTCGATCTTGTGATTCAAGATCTCAACTTGTCCACTTGTTTATGGGTGGTATGGGGTTGCGTCTTATGTGTATCCCATATTTCTTGAAAATTGCTCAAATTGTTGGTTACAGAAGTCGCTTCCTCTACTACTAATGATTGCTCGTGGTACACCAAATGGAGCGAAGATATTGCACTTCATGAACTTAATGATGACATGTGCCTTATTTATAGGAGTAATGATTGTCTCCACCCATCTAGTCACATAATCAATAGCCAAGAGTATGAATTGATTGTTGAAAGAGGATGGGAATGGTCACATGAAGTCAATACCCCAGATGTCGAATGGTTCGACTTCAAGTATGTTTGTGAGTGTATTTATGTAACGCCCCATTCATAAAAATACTCAATAACTAATCAACGGCGCTACACAATCATAGAAAAATTCGGCAGCATCTCCCCATAACATACAAGGGGTAATATGGAATACATGACCTGATATTCATTACATTTCCATCTGTAACATTCAATCCTATTTATATACTTGCATCTTCATATAATAAGAACATTCATATAGAAGGAAATCATTACATATTTTCCTTACACAACAAACAGATATAATAGTCATGCATATGTGCATCAACAAGGATTATAATCCAATCTGAAATACCAAATACATTATAGTTGTCAAAACGAATCCGTCTAAGTAATTGTCTACATATATGATTATCAAAAGAGCACAAGTCTAAAAGAACTGGAATCAACATATTGTGCTAGGGTCTCTCATGTTTGATCTTCAACTTGTCCCATCCTTAAGTTCTCCTTCTGACCTGCGATCTAAAACCACAATAACAATGATATGAGTCTAAATAGACCCAGTAAGTAGATAGTGGTTAGCACAAAGTGCAAATAAGCATAATGATGGATACTCATACAGTGATGAAGCTAATACACATGGGTCCAATACCCACTCCCAAGATCGTATACATATAACCATACACACAAATTGACCAACACAACCAATCATCTATTCATGTCCATCAAGGGCCATGAACAACCCTCTCCTCATGTCAATCAGGGGCCATGAACAACCCTTACAACCAACTATTTGAGATAACGCATCATACATAACAGACAATGAAACACATCGCAAACCACGCATACAACATCAACACAATTCAGATACAACACGTAGATCTGTCACACAAGCATTTTATCAAACATATGATAGGTGCGAAATGAAAGAACCTTCAATTCATACTCTCGATTGGGGCAAATCAATTCACGTCGCATTTCAACAATATAACAACTGCTAAGAAGTCTTTTACATCATAGAAATCACGCATTCAAAGTAAATTCACCATGAACCCTAACTGTTACGAACTCTACGCCTAATATCATGGAGTCGTTAGAAGCTATACATTCCCTCTAGCCTCGTATCGCGTTTAACGTAAAATTTCATCACTAAATCGAGAAGGGGCGACATCTACTTACCTTGACCGTGATCCCACCCAAGACAGCGACCCTAGATGTGGACTGCAGAAATTCGGAGCCTTGGAGCTTCCTGAACTCGGATCTATGACCTTCAAGGTAGATGGTATAGTTCCCCTCAAGCGATCACGGGTGGTTCGAACTGAGTGGAAGAGAAAGTAGAAGAGGAACGAAGAACCAGAAGAGAAGGAGAAGAGAACGCGGTCGGGCGCGAAATGGGAATGAAACCCTAGAGCGCGGGCCGCTTATGTTAATAGAATCCATTGAGTCGGGTCGGGGCTCGGGTCGGGTCCAGTCGCAATTAGTCGGGTCGGGGCTCTCCTACAACTTAATAATTAAAATTTTCTTCAGGGGCGCTGCCCCCTGCACCCCCGCAAGGGCGCTGCCCCCTTGACCCCCGCGACCTGACCGGGCAGGTCGAACCCCGTACCTACTCTGCGAGGGAAACAATAGTCGTAGTGCCCATCAATGGAACGCTAATCATACATGCACATATGCACTATACATCTCCTAAATGTCGTGTCCATGTATGTTATGTATCCATTAATATCGTAAAATTCTTACTAGCATGTTCATAAGTTACCTCATAAATAGAGAAAAGTTATAATAAAAATAGAATAAAAATACCTGGTCCTCACAATTTAATTGCCTTTAAAGTTCAATGATTGCTTTACATTTTTCTTCCATGAGGATTCTATGCATGGATAGAGAATGACTAATATTAAGCAAATCATTAATGAAATCACCAATTGCCTTCCTATGTAGTTTCAATTGATTCAAGAGTGCTTTAGTTTGAGAATTGGAGAGATTGACATTTATTATCATTGGATATGTGGAATCATGGCTGAGAAATGCATAACTGAGATTTTAGGTTCTACCTAAGGTGTTTCTTCCTTTGGAAGCACTGAAGTTGTTAAAATTACCTCCATGTTGAGTTTCTCGAGCCTTTGATCAATTTTAGATGTGATTGGAGGATTTCTGTCTAAGAGAGCAGTGAACACTGAGGTCCCTTTATGATATACGTCTCCATTAGGTTGTCATTTTCACATGATCGGCAGGTTGTCGATCACATTGACTCAGACACAAGCTTTTGATCGAGGTACGGGTTGTGGCAAAAGATAGGTTGAATTCAACTTTTTCATCACCAACTGTTAGTGAGAGTTTGTCATTCTTGATGTCAATAATTGCACCAACAGTAGCCAGGAAAGTTCATCCTAGAATAATTGGAACTAACGGTCCTCCTCCATGTGGAGTACCATGAAGTCAATTGGAATGAAAAGTTTGTCAGCTTTGAGTGGTACTCTTCGATAATACCAATCGGATATTTGATCAATTGATCAACAAGTTATAAAGACATTGATGTGGTCTTTGGGTTGCCCATGTTTAGCTTTTGATAGATGGAAAGAGGGATCAGGCTTAAGCTTGCTCTAAGATCACAGAGCATCATGCTTATCTATACATCTCCTAAGACATGTGGAATAGAGAAGCTCCCAAGTACTTAAGCCTTTGAAGTAGTTTATTTTATAAGATGACACTTCACTCCTTAGTGTGTGTCATGGTCTTGTACTCCTTAAGCTTATGCTTATTTGATAGCGTCTCTTTCAAGAATGTTGTATAACTAAGCATCTAAGATATCATGCCGATGAAGAGTACATTAATTGATAGATTTTTTAGAGTCGAGATGAACTTCTCAAATCACTTTTGTAGTTTTGCCTATTGTTACCTTTAAGGAAAGGGTAGAGCAAACTAAAAAAGTGGTGGTGGAATGTATGGCTTTTCCCCATGGGTTCGTGTTGTGATGCATCATCTTATTTTTGCTCTTGTTGTGGTTCATTGTCAATTTCTTTTTAGGATGGTCGAGTCAACTCAAGCTTCCTGCCATTCCGAAGAGTAATCTCCTACACTTCTTCCTTAGGATTAACTTCTAGTTGACCAGAAGTTTTTCTTGGTTTCTATACGATGAGGTTGAGGCTTGTTGAGCAATTTAGTTTTTAAAGATTTTTATGTGAGTTTGTAGTTGCCCAATTTGTTTTCCCTAGGATTGAAGTTGTAGTTGAACTACCTCTTCGATTTGCTCTGGGATAAGAGAATGCTTTCAAGTAAAGACTTAGTATTAGGTTTTGAGTTTAGTGCAGGTAAAGCTGGTTGAGTTTGATATGTGGGTGGGTTTGGTGATCTTTCTTCGAAAACTAGGTGGTTCATTGGTTTGAGCAAAATTTTGAGTATTAAATTGATTTGTCCAAGAGAAATTAAGATGATTATGCGCCATCAATGGTTGTATGTGTTGGAATATGGGTTACCATAAGTGCGAGTGTTGACCTGATTATTAACTGCATGAGCTTGCTCGCTTAAGGTCCCCTGAATGCAAAAGTTGTATTCAAATGTGTAATGGGATGTCCAGTAAATCTCACAAGAAGCATTATGAGATGGTTGTGTTTTGATTGAGTTTTTCTTATTTTCTTTTTCACAGAAGTTGATCTACTTTAGTGTTGAGTGCATTAAGAGCTTGAGCCTCATACATGCCCCCATGTTGAGAAGGGCATCGAATGTCGCGTACTGGAAGTCATAAAGGGACAAGTCGTTGAGGAGTTTTAGTACCTCCTCATCAATGAGTTGCATGAATTGGCCACCAATAGCTAAATTAGCAACTCTTTGAATCGGGCAATCAAGCCCATTGAAGAAGTTCTCAATAATATCACCTGTGGAATATCATGATGAGGGCACTTCTGCTATAAGTCTTCTATCCTCTCCCACACATTGTAGAGAGTCTCGCCATCTTCTTAAACGAACTAGTCAATCTCATCTTTAATCTTTTTTATTTTTTGTAGGAGGAAAGTATTTTTCTATGAAAGTCTCATCCCATGTGGTAAATGAATCGGGTGGCATAAAGAAGAACCACTCACTAGCTCTATCACACAAAGAGAATGGGAAAAGCTTAAGATGAATGACTTCACATGAGATTCTTTGTACCTTGATTGTATTGCACAGCAGTAGAAATTTAGTGATGTATACATTAGGGTTCTCGGAAGGGAGTCCTGCAAACTAGTCCTGTTAAACCATCAGGATGAGCCCCACATTAAGTTTGAAATTTCTTGCCCCGGTTTTAGGTTCAATGATGCAAAACCTAAAGCCGTTAAGGTTTGGATGGTTTCAATCGCTTAGGTCTTCCGCATCTCTGGTTGTGGCGAGTCGAGGTTGTTTTGATTTGCCATTGTTTCTTGTGAAGTTTATCCTTAAGAGTATTGCTGTTGTCATTATTCACGAACTCTCCTCTTAAAAATTCATTTGATCTTAGAATGTATAGCAAAGAGTTTTTCAACTACTTGTTTAACGAAATTTCTATTATGAGGGTTACAATAATAAAAAATTAATGATGAAATGGATCACCACAAATAAGTAAAGAGGGAGAAATAAAAGAGAGAGTAAGATAATAAAGAGAAAGAAAGAAAGTGTTTAAAAGTAAAGCCTTTAGTAAATTCCCTGACAATAGTGTCAAAATACTTGTTCAATTCTCTTTGCAAATGTATGGGTTATGAATTGTAGTATTTAATAAAAATCAATCCCACAAAGAATTTGGGATTTAAGGCATTTATTTTTAAACACTTATATCAAACAACGATAATAAGATAGGAGAGATAGGAGAAAAGAAAAAAATAGGAACAAGAAAAGAAAATCTTTAGAACATAGAATGAGGATTTAGAGAATCACAAGATGAGAGTGTTGTTTCCGAGTTTGTGGCAAAACTCAAGAGAGGAGTGAATTGAGTTCTTTTGAAATTCTTTTCGTGTGTTGAATTTAACTAGATCCTTTTGAATGAAAATGGGAGAATTGAAATGAAACTAGAGCAAAAATATCAAACACAATATTATAGTAGTTTGAGACAACCCTCCCTACTCCACTCCTCCAAGATCACACCCTCGTGCCTTACTTTCCATTATGTCAATGAGATTACAACTAGAGCCCTTGGTCTCTTCTAGACTCTAGCTCCAGGGGGGCTTTACAATTCTCACACAAGTAGGTGGTGAAACATATTCCAACCACACACTACTTGCCTTCACTTGGTAATGGTCTTCAATACCAAGATAAGTAGAATAACAAGAATAATGAATAGAAATAAAAATATACACTTTATAAATATGTAGGAGAGTTTTCAGTGCCGAGAAGAACGTATAGAGTGAGTGGATGAGAGATCGCTTCAGCACTTGCAATGAATGACACAGTTCTTCTTATAGAATGCTTTAATGAGCACTTGAATATTTGTAAATTGGAAGGTCAAAGCTCAATCAATGCTCTAGTTAACCCTCTCCTCTTCATTTGACATGCCTTAAATAGAAAGGAGATAAATTCAAACATTACGAGATAGGTGGCGTACACTTAATACGCCAACGTTCAAAATTTTTCAACTATTACGACCTAAGCCACACTCAAAGTCGACTTTGAGTGTGGCTTCGCCCAAGTAAACTGGAGTCGACTTGAGTTGCAATTTCGTCTTTCAGCACTTTTGTCTTCAAGCTTCAAGTTCCATTTGGGGTCGACTTGGTCTCAAACTTGAGCCAAATCGCAAGTGAATTCGACTTGGGTTACAACTTCACAGTATATTTTGCTTATTGGAACTTTTAGTGCTTCAAAAGCTTGATTCCATGACACATATCCTTTGTTTCTTCATTTTTATTGCATTAGAGGCTTCCATTCATAATGGGCTTCTGACTTGAATCTTGAATCATGTCAATATAATATTGTTCAAGTCAATCTTGTCATTCTTGGACTTGAAACTTCTTGATTTTATCCTTCTTGTGCTCAAGTCAAATGTTGGGGTCGACTTGGTTTGTAACTTAACTAAAGTCACATGTCTAAGTCGACTTCATCTGAGATTTTGCCTAAGTCACATGTTGAAGTCGACTTTGGTTGCAACTGGACTTCATTAGACATAGCATCAGATCCTTGAAGTTCATCGAAGTCGCTAATGGAGTTGACTCGGGTTGCAACTTAACCTAAGTCACATACGAAGTCGACTTCGAATACTACTTTTCCTGCTTACATGTCCACATTGTCAGTGTTGTCTAAAAATTACCCTTTGAAGTCAATGCTAGAGTTAACTTGGGTATCTACTTGACCTAAGTCGATGCTTGAGTCAACTTGGCATGTAACTTGACCTGCCATGCCTTGAAATTTGAAAACTTGAACCTTAAATCATCTTACACACATGTTAGAACCTTAAAACTTTTTAACTTGAATTATTAATCATCAAAACAAGGATTGTGCTTGATTTGCTTATTCATTTCATAACAATCTCCCCTTTTGATGATTGACAAAACCAATTTGAGATGAACCTTTATTTAAAGAATGAATTGTTACAACTTGTGAAATTTTTTCATTCTTTGCAATTTTCAATAATTCAAGCCAATAACTCAATTTCATTATTTCATCTATCATGATATTCAAGCTTTGTCATTTGTATCATTGCATTAATTATCCATTATCAAGTCATATATCAATTCATATAACAAAGCATTCAAACATATCATTCATTTAATCAAGATGTCATTTCATTCAAAATAATCATTCCAAAGTCATTTTGTTCACAAAATGTTTACATTATGCCCTAGATATAGCCTACCCAAAAGCCAAAACAAACAATCCCAAACCCATAGATCCAAAAATTACCAAAAAAGTCTCAAATGTCTCTCTCCCTTTTTGTCAATCACCAAAAAGAGGGTGGTAAGATTATTCGAGATTTGTGAAAAAGATGAGTAATGGGATAAGGCAGTTGTTGTTGAGGGTTCATCTAACGGAGGAGAATTTCATATAGGGCTGTGGAGATAGATGAACCAATAGGTGAGGATGGAGGAGTTAAGCGATTTTGGACCGTTTGTTCAGCATGAACTGACTCCCCCCAATATGGATTGAAGTTAGTCTAGTTAGGGATTGAATTAAGTCTTCGACTGCCAGATTCAAGATGGTATTTGATATTTTTGAGTCCTTGTTCCATTTTATCTTGCCTCCCACTCATTTCCATAAGAGATATGTTAATGGACCCAAGATCTTGAGAAATTCTACTCTCCACAACTTGTAGATATTCCAGAATCACATTTGAGGTAGATGGTTGAACAAGAGAGTGTGCAAAATGATCAGTGGCCCGAGATCCCTAGGGCAAACAAGATGTAGGAGATACAGGGCCATGTGGAACTAGAGGTGGAGGTGGCAGTGATTGATGGGAATCATGATGAGGTTGAGCCTCTCCCTCCAATGGAGCCTCCTCTGCTTAATATTCCTGCCTGTCTTGGGGTTGTGGAGGATCTCCTCCCATTCTAGCCTATTGCTAGGCTGCTCTAAACACCTCAAGATCAATTTTCATCCTCGTTAGTAAAGCTCTGTTGATGGAGTTTGTGGGCTTCAAGACCTCGTAGGGTTCCCTATCCAGATCAACATGAAAATGTTCAAGGATCTTGGTAATCCAGTGGCTATGTGGAAAAACTCCACATGGATTATCCTTTTTGAGTTTAAGGGCCTCCAAAAATAGTCGAGGTAAGCTAACCTTTACCCTGTTTGCCACTTTCCACAAGATATGCGCCTCTTGACTATTAACCTGGTTTCTTCCCCCACTTCTAGGATAAATACAGCGGGCAATTAGGAGTCTCAAAACTCGCAACTGGGGTGGCAAATCTATATAATGCAGGAATTTAATATCAGGATGTAATTTTTTGCTCTCAGTTAATTGATTGTACATCTTAGTGAGTGTGAGACCTTCAGGAAGTGGGTCTTCAAATATTAGAACACCTAGAATGTGGCCAACCTAACCATGTGCATTGAACTCATTGATTCCTTGCCCAAGTCCTAGATTGATTTCTACACTTTTGACATATGTGTTGAAATCCTCTTGATTCTACAATTAGTAGAACAACCTAGTTAAGTTAGTGTAAATCATGTTGTCTTCCTTTAGTAGGGCAATCTAACCTTGAAAATTTAATAGTTCCTCTATTCCAAATTCATAGTCATATAGGAACTTGAAATCAATAATTTTCTGTGGAAATGTTTTCCTCTCGTAGAAATGCTTGTAGAACAGGTTATATTACCGCTCATTTCTGAAGTATGTCATGGACATGTTCAGTACTTGATCCTTTGAAGTTGGGGTTCCTCTCCTCCTACCCACTACCTTGATTTCCTCACTAGTTTCATCATTTATTGTTTCCCTAAGTAGTGAAGTGGATGGGTTACCTTCCCGAACATAACTTAGTGACCTGTTGATCTTCAGTTTGCACAAATTTTATGCTTCAATATCAATCATACACATTTCATTTTTAATTTTATAAAATGACTCACTTCCCAATGGTTTAGTAAAAATATCTGAAATTTGATCTTCAGTTTTGACATATTCAAAACAAATATCATGATTTTCAACATGTTCTCTAATAAATTGATGTCTAACATTTATGTGTTTGGATCTAGAATACAATATGGGATTCTTGGTAACGAAAATAACACTTGTATTATCACATCTAATGAGTATATCTTTATAATTTATCCCATAATACCTTAGTTTTCGTCTCATCCATAATAGTTGGGCTCAACAACTTCCAACGGCTATATATTCAGCTTCCGCAGTAGATAGAACAAGACTAGTCTATTTCCTTAAGAACCATGAAATCATCATATTATCAAGAAGTTGACATGTTCCACTAGTATTTTTCTATCTACTTAGTAACCAGTAAAGTTATATCTGAGTAGCCAATTAAATCAAATGTTGAGCCCTTGAGATACCATAGACCTAGATTGGTAGTATCAATTAAATATCTAAAGATTCTTTTCATAACTACCATATGAGATTTTTTGAGATTTGATTGGCATCTAGAACACATGCAAATACTAAACAATATATTCGATCTAGATGTAGTCAAATACGACAAAGATTCTATCATGCTTTTATACAATCTTTGATCAATTTGTTTACCTTTTTCATCCTTGTCAATTTTGATTGTTGAACTCATGGGGGTATTTGCTCCTTTGCTATTTTGCATTCAAAACTTCTTGGGCATTTTCTTAATATATTTGGACTGATTTATGAAAATTTCTTCATTTAGTTATTTCATTTGCGGTCCAAGGAACAAATTGAGCTCACCTATCATGCTCATTTCAAATTCATTCAGCATGAGCTCGAAAACTTCTTGGCATAAATGTTCATTAGTAGCACCAAATACAATATCATCTACATAAATTTGAATAATTACTATATCTTTCCCTTTATATTTAATGAATAGGGTAGTGCCTACTTTTTCTCTTTGAAATTCATGATCAATTAAAAATTTACTTAACCTTTCGTACCAAGCTCTTGCTACTTGTTTCAATCCATACAAGGCTTTGATCAACTTGTAAACAAATTTTGTTTGATCTTTTCTACAAAACCTAGGGGTTGTTCAACATACACTTCTTTATTAAGATATCCATTCAAAAATGCATTTTATCATCCATTTGGAATAATTTAAAACCCATGTGAGATGCAAAGGCTAGTAAAATGTGTATGACTTTTAATCTAACCAAGAGGGATATGATTATTGAAAATCAATTCCTTCTTCTTGTGAATATCCCTTGGCCACAAGTCTAGCTTTGTTTCTTACAACCAGTCCACTTTCCTCTAGTTTGTTCCTCAAGACCCATTTGGTACCGATAATGGTGCAATCCTTAAGTCTAGAAACTAGGTGTCATACTTGGTTTCTTTCAAACTGATTAAGCTCTTCTTACATAGCAATGATCCAGTTTTCATCATTAAGAGCTTGATCAACTGAATTTGGCTCTATTTTAGACATAAACACAAAAATTCCACATACATTTTACCTGGAGCCCCTAATTTTCACACCTTCATATATGTCTCTAATCACTTGTTCAATTGGATGATCATCTTTTAATTTCAGGTCATTGGGAGGTTTGTAGGGAACATTACCTTCACTTACCTCCTTGTCTAGGCTTTGACCTTGCTTAAGTTCTTCTCTACCTTGCTTTTCTACTTGTAGATTCTCAAATTTTTTTAATAGACCATCTGCATCACTCAGCTAATCTTCCTTTTTAGGAGTTGGGTTAAATTCATAACATGAATGGATTCTTCAACCACCTAATTTCTTTTGTTGAACACTCTATATGTCTTGCTATTTGATGAATATTCAAGAACTATTGTCTCATCACTTTTGGCATCTAATTTTTTCAAGGTTATCTTTTCCATTGTTAAAATCATAGCAAGTGCAATTGAAAGCATGAAAATATGAAATATTTGATTTCCTAATTTTTCATAGTTCATAGGGGGTCTTTTTAGGATTTCTCTAATGGCAACTTGATTTAGGACATGACAAACTGTACTTACAGCTTCACCCCAAAATTTTTTCGATAGTTTTCTTTTATTTAGCATAGTCCTAGTCACTTCTGATTTTTTTTTCATTGCAAAATTCTATAAAATGTTTCTTTTCAAATTCAACACCATGATTACTTCTAATTGATATAATTGTATTTTATCATTCATTTTTCACTGATTTTGAAAAACTAACAAACATAGAGTAGGATTCATCTTTGCTAGCTAATAGCATTATCTAAGTGAACCTTGAAAAATCATTCACTATATAAAAAAATATATTTCTTTCCTCCAAGACTCAAAATTTCGGATGGTCCATAAAAATCCATGTCTTGTAATTCAAGTGGTCTTGAAGTTGAAACTTCATTTTTAGGTGAAAATGACACTTTTGATTGTTTGGACACTTGACAAACCTTACAAATTTTGTCTTTATCATATTTAAGTTTCAGTAATCACTCTACCAAACTCTTTTTCCATAGGGTCTTAATGTTTGACATATTTATATGTCCAAGTCTCTTGTGTCATATCATGGATTATTATCGACAACCACTAGACATTTTTCATCCACTTTATTAAGGGAAACCAAATATATATTTCTATGTCTTTTGTCACAAAAAACTATGTGATCTTACATCAAAGACATTGCATATAGATAATTCAAACAGAACTTTATAACTTTGTTACATAGTTGGATAATACTCATTAAATTATGTTACTTTCTCTATACATGCGTTCGAGATACCATAAATAGTTCCCTTACCACTTATTTTACCTTTTTCATTGTTCCCAAATGCAATAGTTCCGCCATCGTATGGTTTGAGTCCCCCCATCATGTGTCTTGAATAACCACTATCCATAAATCATGTATTGTTTGCTTTTTCTCTAAGACAAACTTGTAAAAGCATTAAATAAAGCTCATCTCTTTGGTACCCACTTTATGGGTCCATTTGGGTTAGCAAGCATTTGGAGTTTACATTGTTCTAATTTAAAAAGCACAAGTCCTATGCTCTTTGGTACCCAAACCAATTTAGCTCCTTGATTGTATAATTTCTTGATTTTGCATTGATATATTTTATGTCCAAACTTGTTGCGGAAATTGCATATCCCATAAATTCTTTGAGGTAGACTCTATGCACACTTTGGTTTCCAAGTTGGTCTTCTTACCCAAACAACTCTAGTTGTTTTTTATTTGTACTACTATGTAGTTACTTTAGCTTTGGGTTAACCATCTAAGAGAATTTGATTTGTTGCATTCTCCTAGCTCAAATGTGGAATACCCAAGTTCTCTTCTACTAGTTTGGGTAATCATAATAAAAAAAATTTTGACACTTTCTTCTGGGTTAGAAAATTTTCATAATGATTCATTCAGCGATTTATTTTCTTTCTTTAGCCTTTTTATTTTAGTTTGCAAGGCTTTTGTCTCGTCTACTAAGCATTTGACTCTTTCTGTTAATTTTTCATTTACTATAGTGGTTAAATCAAATTGTCTCTTCTTTAGCGTATATTTGTTACCTAATTTCTTGGTTTCATCATACAACAAATCATAGGTTTGTTGCAATTTTTCTAACTCAACACATTTGAGACAGTCATGAGTAGAGGAATAAATAGACTTGGAAATAGAGAGATCAAGTTTAGAATGCCCTCAGAATTATCGGATAGAGCCCTAATGCAGACTTGAATTAAGTTTCGAACCAACTCAACCCCAACATTCGACTTGAGTACAAGAAGGATAAAATCAAGAAATTTGAAGTCCAAGAATGACAAGATTGACTTGAACAATATTATATTGACATGATTCAAGATTCAAGTCACAAGCCCATTAATGAACTCTCATGTGGACATGATCAAGCTCAAAGATTACAAGGAACAAAGTTCTATATGCATAAATGGAAGCATCTAATGCAATAAATTGAAAAAAAATAAAGGATGTGTCATGGAATCAAGCTTGTGAAGAGCTAAAAGTTCCAGTGACCAAAATATACTGTGAAGTTGAAACCCAAGTCAACTCGAGTTTGCAAACATTAGATCGTAACGATCGAAACCCAAGTCGTAACCCAAGTCGACTCATAGTGAGACTTGGGTCATAATAGTTGAAATTTTTTTAACGTTGGCACATTAAATGAGTTCCACCTACCTTGTAAAGTTTGAATTTAATCCCTCTCTATTTAAGACACATCAAAATGAACAGGAGAGGGTTAAGTAGAGCTTAATCATTGTTTAAGTTTCCACCTTCCAACTTACAAATATTGAAGTGCTCATTAAAGCAATTTACAAGAAGAACCATGTCATTCATTGCAAGTTCTAAAGCGATCTCTCATCCACTCACTCTATACATTCTTCTACCCGATATTGCTATTGAAGAGGCCCTTTCACTTTTAGGTAGAGTAACATCATCCTAGATGGCAATCTAAGAATCCATATTTGTTGTCATGATTAGTTATTTCATTCTCAACTTCCAGTAATCGAAGCTACTACCGTCAAACAGAGGTGGCCTATTAAAAGATTGGCCCTCAACAAAAGCAGATGTGGAAGTTGATTGGGATGTCATTTATATAAGATCTCTTTGTTATAAACTCAATGACCTGCTCTGATACCACTTGTCAGTCCCGAGTTTGTGGCAAAACCTAAGAGGGGAGGGGTGAATTGGGTTCTTTTGAAATTCTTATGATGTATTGAATTTAACCCCTTGTAAACTGGATCCCCTTGAATGAAAATGTGGAGAATTGAAGTGAAACTAGGGTAAAAATATTAAACACAATATTATAGTATTTCGGGATAACCCTCCCTACTCCACTCCTCTAATAGCACACCCTTGTGTCTTAAGTGTCATTATGTCAATGGGATTACAAGTAGAGCTTTTACTCTCTTTTAGATTCTAGCTCTAGAGGGCCTTTATAATTCTCACGCAAGTAGGTGGTGAGACACACTCCAACCACACACTACTTGCCTTCATTTAGTCTTGGTCTCCGACACCAAATCAAGTGGAATCATAAGAATAATAAATAGAAATAAAAATATACACTTTACAAATGTGTAGAAAGTTTTTCGACAATGAGAAAAATGTATAGAGTGAGTGGATGAGAGATCGCTTTAGCACTTAAAATGAATGACATGGTTCTTCTTGTAAAATGCTTTAATGAGCACTTCAATATTTGTAAGTTGGAAGGTGGAAACTTAATCAATGATTAAGCTCTACTTAACCCTCTCCTCTTCATTTGATGTGTCTTAAATAGAGAGGGATTAAATTCAAACTTTACAAGGTAGGTGGCACTCATTTAATGTGCCAACGTTCAAAATTTTTCGACCATTATGACCCAAGTCTCACTATGAGTGCTTTGAGTGCTTCACAAGCTTGATTCCATGACACATCCTTTGTTTTTTTCATTTTATTGCATTAGATGCTTCCATTTATGCATATAGAACTTTGTTCCTTGTAATCTTTGAGCTTGATCATGTCCACTTGAGAGTTCATTAATGGGCTTGTGACTTGAATCTTGAATCATTTCAATATAATGTTGTTCAAGTCAATCTTGTCATTCGTGGACTTGAAATTTCTTGATTTTATCCTTCTTGTACTCAAGTCGAATGTTGGGGTCAAGTTGGTTCGAAACTTAATTCAAGTCGCATGTCTAAGTTGACTCATTTGCAACTTCACCTAAGTCGCATGTTGGAATCGACTTGACATGCAACTTAACTTCATTAGACTTAGCATCAGACCCCTGAAGTTTATCCACCGCTAACAGAGTCGACTTGGATTGTGACTTGGCCCAAGTCGCATGTGAAGTCGACTTCGGGTGCGACTTCTTCTGCTCATACATCCACATTGTTAGCGCTGTCCAAAATTTTTCTTTTGAAGTAGATGCTGGAGTCGACTTAGGTATCGACTTAACATAAGTCGATGCCTAAGTTGACTTGGAATGTGACTTGAACCGCCATGCCTTGAAATTTGAAAATTTGAACCTTGAATCATCTTACCTATAGGTTAGTATTTTAAAACTTCTCAAATTGATTTGTTAATCATCAAAACAAGGATTATGCTTGATTTGCTTATTCATTTCACAACAAAAAGTACCCAGGGTCTAGGATTTCATATGCGACATCAATGGATACATGGAATGCTTATTTAATCTAGATATTATGTGCTAAAAGAAAACAAACACTAAATTATCTCTGCACTCTCTCTTGAGACCTACAAGCTATACTTTAATCTTCTTAACCACCTATTTTTATGGAATTAAGTCAATTAGAATCTCTTAAATTATGTGGCAGTTCATAGACTTCATCAAGACGATACCTATTTTCGTGGTCTAAATTTTCAAGTTTAACATATTGATTATCGTATACTAGATTTCTATCTCTTGGTTTCATCATCTAATATATGAAATCACGACATAGCATAGGCCCAAGCACATAGTAAGCATTAAGAACACAAGACATTAAATTAACATACAATATCCTTCATAAATCAAGCAAAACCACAATATCCTCTATATTGTACACAATTTTTATGTTTATAATAAAATTCAAACACTAAACAATATTATATCTAAAATCCATCATAAACAAGACAATTAAATAAGAAGACAGAAAGAAAGCTTATTGGTTAGGAAGCTTCAATGGTGTCTTAATGCTCCAAATAATGTGTCGTCTCATTTCTCTCATTGTTCAATTTTTCTTATTCCTGGACCACAACCTAAGCTCAAGGGATGTTCTGAGATACTCTAGGCCATATAGAACAAGTGTTAATATAGAGTTCACCTAAAATTTGTGCAAACAAAATCCGATAATGACTCAAATTGTATGGCCAGGCATCCACAAGGTTTAAACTGCGTGGTACCCAAATCCGCACAGTTCAAACCCTATGATACTCTAGTCATTGAATTTTGCTCCAAAAATTTTAAGTATTTTGCCCCGACAATCTTCGAAACATGCATAACTTCCCTGGTAAGTGTCAAAATACTTATTCAATTCTCTCCATAAGTGTACAGGTCATGAATTATAGTATTTAATTAAGATCGAGCCATAAAAATTTAGAACTTAAGATGTTTATTAGTAAACACTTATATCAAACACTAAGAACAAGTTAGGAGTAAAAATAGCAATAAGAAAAGCAAATCTTTAAGATATAGAATGAGAATTTAGAGAATCATAAGATGAGAGTACCCAAGGTCTAGGGTTTCACATGCAACATCAGCAATGGATATGTAGTATGCTTATTTAATCTGGATATTCCATTTTAAAGGAGAAAAAATCCTAAATTATCCCTGCACCCTATCTCGAGAACTACAAGGTGTGCCCTAATATTTCTATCCACCTATTCTAATGGAATTAAGTGAATTAGAATTTATGTGGCAGTTCATAGAGTTCCTTAAGGTCATCACACCTATTCTTATGGTCAAGGTTTCCATGTTTAACAAATTGATTATTGAATATTAGATTTTAACCTCTCGATTTCATCATCTAATATGTGAAATCATGACATAGCATAGGCCTAAGTATATAGCACACGTTAAGAACACAAGATATTAAATTAATACATAATATCATTCATAAATCAAGCAAAACCAAAATATCATCTACATTACATGCACACTACATCATAAACCCCATAATATGAGTTTAGCCTAGCATATTTATAATAAAATTCAAATGCTAAACAATATTATATCTAGAATTTATCATAAACATGACAATTAAATCAAAAGACAGAAAGAAAGCTTACTAGTTTGGAAGCATCAATGGTGTCTTGAATGCTCTAAACAATGCACTGACTTACTTCTCTCCCTATGCTCTTCAATTTTTCTTGCTCCTGGGCCTCAATCAAAGCTCAAGGGATGTTTTAAGAAGCCCTAGGACATGTAAGTAAGCATTTATATAAAGTTTTCTTGAAATTTGTGCAAATCGATTCTGACATGGACTCAAACCGTATGGCCAGGCATCGATAAGATTTGAACTTTGTGGGATCTAGATCCACATGGTTCAAACCATGTGGTACTCTAGTGATTGAATTTTTCTCTAAAAATTTTAAGTATTTTGCCCCGATACTCTTCAAACCATGCCATAACTTCCTTGGTAATAGTGTCAAAATACTTATTCAATTCTCTCCATAAGTGCATGGGCTATAAATTATAGTATTTAATAAAGATGGATCCCACAAAATTTTAGAACTTAAGATGTTTATTAGTAAACACTTATATAAAACATCGAGAACAAGTTAATAGTAAAAAAATAACAAAAAGAAAAGCAAATCTTTAGAACATAGAATAAAAATTTCGAGAATCACAAGATGAGAGTACCCACGTGACATCAGCAATAGATACGTGGTAGGCTTATTTAATCTGAATATTGCATGTTAAAGGAGAACAAATGCTAAATTATCACTGCAACCTCTCAAGACCTGCAAGTCGTACCCTAATCTTCTTAACCACCTATTCTAATGGAATTACGTCAATTACAATCTATTAAGTTATGTGGCAATTCATAGGGTTCTTCAAGGTCATCACACCTATTCTCATGGTCTAGGTATCCATGTTTAACAGATTGATTATCGAATACTAGATTTCTATCTCTCAATTTCATCATCTAATATGTGAAATCATGATATAGCATAGTCCCAAGTAAGTAGCATGCATTAAGAACACAAGATATTAAATTAATAAATAATATCCTTCATAACTCAAGCAAAACCACAATATCATCTACATTATATGCACACTACATCATAAACCCCATATTATGGGTTTGGCCTAGCATATTTATAATAAAATTCAAACACTAAACAATATTATATCTAGAATCTATCATAAACATGACAATTAAATCAAAAGATAGAAAAAAAGCTTATTAGTTTGGAAGCTTTAATGGTGTCTTGAATGCTCTAAACAACGCGCCACCTCACTTCTCTCCCTATGCTCTTCAATTTCTCTCACTCCTGGGCCTCAATCAAAGCTCAAGGGATGTTTTAAGAAGCGCTAAGACATGTAAGTAAGCGTTTATATAAAGTTTTCTTGAAATTTGTGCAAACTGAGTCTGACATGGACTCAAACCGTATAGCCAGGCACCCACAAGATTTGAATTGTGTGGGACCCAGATCCACATGGTTCAACTAATGTGGTACTCTGGTCATTAAATTTTGCTCCAAAAATTTTAAGTATTTTGCCCCAATACTCTTTGAACCATGTCGTAACTTCTCCGATATGTTTTAAACTATTTTGAGTATTTTTTTTGCTCCAAATTTGTGTCTTGAATTTTTAATTTAATTTCTACTTCCATTCGGGCTTCTCAATTTAACCTTATTTATACTGATTTTATAAGAAATTATCCTACTTTGCACAAATAGCATCAATTGGTGAGTGTTTGCATATAGTTAAGCTTAATCAATTATCAACTAATTCAAACCTTCTAAACATCCTTATTTCCATTTAGAAATCAATCAAATAATAAGGTATGAAATCGACATAACAGTCACCACTTTCTTAATAGATACATATAATTGAATGTCAATAACTTTCATCTAGTCATTGGTATCATACGATTTAAACATGTTGACTAAGTCATCATCACATTTCAGTGTTCCAATTTTCTTTGAAATATCTAAATCTAGGCATTAAAAACCTACACTGATTCTCTTCTTTGGAATCTTGGGCAACTCTTGTATTTTGTCAATAAAATCTATCCAATGCACTCTATCTAAATCAGCAAGTACATGACAGACATGACCACCCATATATTTTGTGACCTTCTATAAGGTATCCTATTTAGCACTCTACCAAAATGAATTATAAACATCATATATTATGCATCCATTCCTACAAAAAAAGGGCATCCATTTACGCTTGCTTTGTATATAATCCATGCATATCAATACCAATATTATAAAATTTTAATTATACACCAAAATTTTCACCAATATCATAGAGGCAAACTCATAATGTGGTGGAATATAATGTAATATTTCAATTTTTATGTTGTAGATGTTCCATCATAGAAATATTCAGACATGCACTGAGTTATTTAATATTTAAATATTCAACTGGTTATGCTCCAAAGTTGCATTGTCCCCAAATTTATAGATAGCTACATTGTTATGAGGTTCAAGTATTTTTGTAATAACGCTTCCTTGAGCATGTGGTAATTTACAAATGTACAACTAGTAATTAACGAGGCTAGGGTTCTATACAACGTGTATAAACTTGGCATTTGGGGAATATGTAGTGCATGCATGCATGTATTATGATCTTTACATATTAGTTGTATGGAACATAATTCTTGAGCATATTAAATATGAGTTATGAGTTGTGCATTAGCATGTTTGTGTAGCTACAACAACTTGGATATGATTTTATTTATTGAGCATTCATTTCAAGGTGTATGATTGATGCATCATTTGGGGCGCTATGATTATCTCAAGCCTTACTCTATGTGTTGGGAAATTAGTGGTAAATTAGTAATTAGGTAAAAAAGAAATATTAGCTAGGCCTTAGGTCATTTATATGGCCCATGCTTTGGCTAGGCTACCATTGGCAAGAATCTTCTTAATAAGAGGAGTGTGACAGGGTGTGACCATTTTCCACCCCTTTCTCCTTCTACTTCCTTCTTCTTCCAACCCTCAACCCAATCCTAACCCTTTGCAAAACTCTCCAAACCACTTCGAGGATCGTTGATTCATACTAAAGGAGCTCAAAATCTTGGGGGTTCAAGCTAGAATTGCTAAATTTTGGGAAGAATCTCGATCTAGGTAAGCAGATTTTTCCTTTCTCTCAAGTTAGTAAATAAATTTCATATTAAACGTGTTATAAAGCTTAAGAGGATGGATATCGTCTATCAAACTTCATGGTTGGGACATTTTACGATTCAAGACAAGCTAGGGTTAGCTAAAATAAGGAAAATTAAATATCATTATATAAGCTTGTGGAATAAATGACATATTAGTAATTCTCTCATCACTAAATTGAAATACTGCATCATGGATGGTTGGGACATTTTACGATTCAAGACAAGCTAGGGTTAGCTAAAATAAGGAAAATTAAATATCATTATATAAGCTTGTGGAATAAATGACATATTAGTAATTCTCTGATCACTAAATTGAAATACTGCATCATGGATCTTGTTTATTTCTATTTTGTGCTAATTGTTATCTACTTACTAAGCCTATTTAGACTCATGTGATTTCTTATTATATATTTTTTATCATAGACCATATGAGATGTCTAGAGATAGGGCCGAAGGAGGACATAAACATAACCCGAAGAATCTACTTAATAGATTAAAATTTGTGTTCTTAGTTATTTTGAATCATATGATTTTGTTTAATTCTAATATACATAGACACTTGCTTAGTTTTTCCCAACTATGTTGAACATATTATGATTATGTATTTTGAGTTTGTCTACAATCTATAGGAACATATATATATATATATATATCTATGATAATCTTTTGGGTTGCCTTATTTTGAAACGACGAAATATGAGGAATTTCTTATTATACAAATGTCTCTATGGTATGATTATATAATGTATGAATGTAAAGTTAATTATTATATAATGAAATAGAATTGTGATGTTCATGTATAACAAGTTCTATATTTCATACTCCTTATAGGTTATAGAGAGATGCTGCTGAATTTTTCTTAGGTTATATAGCCCCATTGACTAGCCATTGAGGTTGTTTAAGCAATAGGACTTCATAATTGCCACCAGCTACATTTTACCACTAAAATAATATATGACAAATAAGGCTTGATAACGATAGCACCACCTTAAGATTCTTGATAGAATCTAACATATGAAAGGTAATTTCAACACGTAAACACATATCGTCTGCCATCTGCCATCAATAACATCCTATTGCAAGGACCACCACAACACCTATTTCAACAACAAAAAGAATCTGACAGTGGGGCCAATGGTAGGGATAATAAACGATAGATCCATGACAAAGCAAAGAAGTACCCAAAAAGATTGATACTGATGGTAGGGCTAAGTAAGGTTAAGGCATGCATAAGTTACTAATAAAGCAAGAGGGGGAAAACTGTTGCTCCTGAAAAATAAGGAGATCAAAGCTTACCTATCAAGAATAGGAGGATCTGAGCAAGAGATGACCAACAAAAATGGACATCAACAACATCAGTGAAGGAAGACAACATTGGGGAAGAAAAGAGTTGACACCAAAGAAAACAGCAATGGGGGCCCAAGGAGAGGATCTCCAGTTATAAACAAAGGCATAGGGTTGATTTCATCAATGATAAAGAAGACATCAAATAGTCGAAGAAAAAGTAAGAATTAAGGGTTTTGAGAAGTGAGAGTTGGAGTTTGTGCTATGAAATGAATTCTTTTGGTGAAATTTATTTTTACTGAGGAGATAAATGTTACTAGAATTGACACTTAACATCCATATTTTCTTATCTTAACAGCATGGGTATGATGGGAGTTATGAGTAAAATTCGTGAGTATGAGAGGAATATTTGAATATATGTGGGTATAAAAGGAATTTCGGGTAAAACATGTGAGCTTATTTTGAAATTACCCTTAAAATTATTTTTTCCTTTAATAAAATCTAAAAGATAAACTAAATTCAATGTATTAATACAACAAATATTTATAAAATTAGCTACTTGACTTTAAGGTCTTTCATAAAAAGTAAGATAATTTTCTTAAATAAAAATTATAAACATCAAATTTCTCATAAAGGTTTAGATTTACAAAACTCTTAAACTTAAATGGTTAGTTTTGCATATTCAAAAGTTGTAAAAATGAGACAGGGACAACTTCATCAAAACACAAACTTATAACAATTGTTTTTTTATTGATGGTTGATTACAAAATTATTAAACTTAGAGGATTAGTTTTACAAATATTCAAACCTCATGGGCGAATATGCAAAATTGCAAACTCAAAGAGTTAGATTTCATAAAATCCCAATTATTAAATTTGTGTATTTATCTTTTACTATATTTTATTTCCTTTGTACACAATTTTTGTTTTTGTCTTATATCATTATACGTCGACCCTATCTATCAGAATGTAATAATATATTGTAAAATTATTTATCCATATAGTAGTGATACTTTAGATGGTTTATATTAAGAATACTACTTTAAAATTGATATTTAGCATTAAATCATTTATTATGTTGGTTTTATACATTAGTAGATAGGACCCATACACAATGATACCAAACAAATAAAAAAAATTTCATGATAATATAAATAGTATTAAATATAATAGATGGAGTGGATTTTCCATAAATTATCAACATATTAAAAATGTATGAGGATTACATGAAAAAGAATTTTATAGTAGCAAAGCCCTTATTTATTAGCCCTGAAGTGAAGAGAAAAAAAAGTTGAAGATCAGGATCGGTTGGACTAGGTAGCATAAGCAAATGTAATGCTATTTTTGTTTATATTTATAATGTACTCCTTTAATATATCTATACATACCTCTAATTCACTCTAGAAAACATTGAAATGTATAAAAAAAATTAGGATTTTGACTATGCATTATTGAGTACATGAATAAAATAATAATATTCTTTACGAATTTGGTGTGATGGACGAAATCAATGTAACAGAATTATCAATGATAAGCCGATGCTGCTTCCAAGATGTGGATTGTTTGGTTGATAATTACTATGTGTAATATATTATCCTCGATTACAAATAATAAATGTCATTCACTATCACCAAGAACATATAGATGAAGGAAGTATATATATTTGGAAGCTCTTTTGATGAAAATGTATTTGGAAGTTTTTCTGATGAAAATATACTTGGAAGTTTTTTGAAAAAAAATGATGTGACATAATAAGAGAATAACTGAAAATAAAATACACAATTTTTAATTTTTATATGTACAACTCAAGTCATCCAAAGTACATATTTTTCTAATGCTTACTTAAGAGAAGTAAATCTAATAATGTAAATAACAGTGTATCTATAAGAGACATTTCTTTTGAAATAAAAGACAAATTCCCCATACCGAAATTTGAAACTCAAGTGCCACACAATAGTGGCAGGGACTCTATAACCCAACTAGCAAAATAAATAGTTTTTAAAGATGAAGAGAATGAAAATATTTTTAAAATATAATTAATAAAATAAATGAAAAATTATTAAATATTCAAAATGTCGAATAACATTAAATAAATAATAAAATGGTTAAAAATGAAAAGAAGGATAAACTTTTTACATTTTTCTATTAGTAGGTTTAGCTAGTCTAAATTGGAAGCTTGCAATTCAAACACATATTGGTATTATTGACTAGCCCTAAGGCATATAAGCAAATCAAGAGAACAGTGAACAAGATGAAAGCACGCAAGAAGTTTGTATGCTTGTTGCCTAGGAGTGTAACTAAGTTGGATTATTTAGTTCTTTAAAAAAAAGTTGGAATATTCAAGTTGGAGGTAAACAAATCTTGAAAAGCATCAACCCTAATCTATATATAATTTATAAAATCTTCGACCCTAAATGTAATTTATTTAATATAAATATATCCCCTCACGGGTTATTAACAAGTTCATAAATCAAGTTGAACAATAGAAAAGTATAATAAATTGTTTAAAATATAATGTTAAATAGCCAACAAATGTTTCTATGCTAATGGTTTATTTAAATTTAAAAGATCAACGTTTGTATTTTTTTAAATTTGATTATTGGTTAATTATTATATATAGTTAATACATAACTTGTAAGATTAATATCAAGAAAATGTTAACTCTTTCAATTATGAGAGTTGTAAATGTGTTATATGGTTTGATAATTTGAATGAGTTAGATCAAGTTGACAAAATAAGAAAGTCCAATTTATGATTAACCCTCATTATTTAAACATGATATTTGGGTCATATGAATGAGTTAGTCAGTTGAAAATTCTCAACCCTTAATCCAACACAAAATAGGACAGCTTAGCTAGTTTATGAATTGACCGTAACCTAGGAAGACCCACTTTAGCTTGGCTAGTTTACTAATTGAGCTTAACTTGCTATACCTCTCCTTATACGATGCTTCATTCCATGGCAATTTTGGACCTCAAGACAGAAAAGTACCCATGCATACATAAGGGATACGCCCCAATTTCAAAAGATTTAGAACAAATCATTGTATTTCTAATTGTTGGTCCCGAGTTGATGGCTAAACCCAAGAGGGGAGGGGTGAATTGGGTTCTTTAAAATTTCTTTGGTAAACTTAAAAATCTTAACCCCTTGAAAAAGTTAATCCCCTTTTTAAGCGAATGGAGAGCAAATAAGATAAAGCAGTAAAAATAAGTAGAACACAAGATTTATAGTGGTTCGGGCAAACCTTCCCTACTCCACTCTTCCAAGCTCACACTCCGTTGTGACTTGGGTTCCACTATGTATTCCAAGAATACACTTAGAGTCACCGCTCTCTTCTAGATTCAAAGCTCTAGGGGGCATACACAACTAGAGCCACTTGCTCTCTTCTAGATTCAAAGCTCTAGGGGGCATTTACAATCACTTGCACAAGTAGGTGATGAGTCTCACTCCAATCACACCCTACTTTGCATATACTTGATCTTAGCTACTCAAGCTAAATCAAGATTTATACAACCAAATAAAGAAATGAATAAAAACTACACTTTACAGATTTGTGTAGGCAGTTTTGAGCTCGAGGAAGAAATCAAAAATAACTTGAATGATGATTGTTGAAGCAACTTGCAGTTTGAAGCTCTTTCTTCCTTTGAAACACTCAAATATGGAGAAAAGGTATTTGAAAGTCTTTCTTGCACTTCTTTTCTTTCTATGATCTTTAGAGTAGTGTCTCTTGTATCTTCTCACGTTCATTTGAATGTCCTTTTATAGATTGAGGAAAATATGAACGTTGTAGAAGTGGTTGGCGTGCAATAAATGAACTCCAACGTTCAAAAAATTTGACCGTTATTCTCCAAGTCTGAGATGAAGTCGACTTGGCCTGCGACTTGGCTTCCAAGTCGCACATGGAGTCGACTTGGCCTGCGACTTGGGTTCTTCAGAAACTCAAGTCTGAGACTTGGGTCGACTTGGCTTTCAGACTTTAACTCAAGTCGATCCTGAAGTCGACTTGGGTTGCGACTTGGCTTGGTCTATTGTAGAAACGCCTTGATCTTCTTGAAATGTCTTGAATCTTGCAAACCATTTGAAAGCTTTGAGTTCTTGCAAAATATATGTATGTTCCTTGCTTTGCTTTGGACTCACTTGGTCTTCATGACTTTGGATTTTACTCCATTTGGAAGCTAGCTTGAAGATTTGCTTTGAGCTTGATAGACTTGATTTGAATGTAGAACATGATTCTTAACTTTGAAGTTGACTCATTTGTTTTTCATCTTGATTCCTTGGACTTGAGTGATAAATCCTCTTGAATATCTTGAAAACAGCATCTTTGAAAGTTTGAACTTCTCAAGTCGTGGATGGAGTCGACCTGGCCTGCGACTTCACCCAAGTCGCACCTGGAGTCGACTTCGTTTGCGACTTCGTTATGTTCGTTTCCACTTTTCAGCTCTGGATACTCCAAGTCGATGCTGGAGTCGACTTCGTCTGCGACTTGACTTCCCAAGTCGCAAGTGGAGTCGACTTGACTTGCGACTTCACCTGTTGCCTTTTGGGATTCATTCTCAAGTCGATATTTGAGTCGACTTTGGGATCGACTTCACCCAAGTCGAAGTCCAAGTCGACTTGGAGATCGACTTGACCTCTTTGCTTTCCTTAAACATTTGTCAAACATGTTAGTACTCTTTATATACTCAAATAAGTTCTTGTTAATCATCAAAACTCAGGCTTTGGTCAATTTAGATTATTTTGAACATTGTTTCCAACAATCTCCCCCTTTTTGATGATTGACAAAACTTCATTTGAGTTGATACCTTTCAAAAATTTCAAACATATTCATTTGAGAAAACAGAGCATATAGGTATCGTTGAACATATAATTTAGAGTTTTGAGAACATTTAATCATTTTGGCATAGAGTATGCTTGAATATCTAACAAGCCATATATTGAGTATTAATCATTAAGAGTACTTTGTATTGTAATCATTGATCAAATATATCATTCATTCAACTCTGTATCAATCATATATAAACCAATTATCATATCAAACATCATTTCATATATATATGAAGTTTCATTACAGAATACAATGAAGCATAAATGAAACTATCCTAGATACAAACTACCCAACCCAAAAATAAAAACACTCAAATCTAACCTGTCTTCCTCCCCCTTTTTGTCAATCATTCAAAAAGTACTAAAGACTTGGTAAATTGAAATTGAGAGATGGGATAGAGAATAGGTTTGATGGGACAATGATGGGCCGAGGAGTAAACAAGAGAAGCGTGATCGGGAGTTGCCTCTCTATGAACTGAACCCGACTCGTAGGGATCGAGTTCAGGCATGGGTCTCTTTTTATGATGGCCTGAGGCAAGATGATAGCGGATATGTCGCATTTCCCGCTCGATTCTATCTTGTCGGGAATGCATATCTTCAAGTGCATTAAGGACACCGGTGACAAGACTTGTCATCCGGTTTTCTTGTTGTCCCATTTCAGCCCTCATGGCTATGATTTCATCTTTCAAATCCTTTAGGGTGACCTCCTCAGAAGAGGTTGGAGGCACCCGTTCTCTTGCAGCGGACCCTTGTGGAGAATAGGATCCGTGCGATATGGGAGATGCTGGCTCCTCTTGAGCAGGTGGTGCCGCGGGAGGTTGCTCCCCCTCAGCTTGTGCATTGTCTGCTTGCTCTTCTTTTGTAGCTTCATGCCTTAGTTCAAGCAGGTTGATCTTCATTCTCTGGATTAGTGCTTTATTTATGGCATTTGTGGATTTGAGCACTTCGAAAGGCTCGCCTTCAATATCCACTTTGAAGAATTCCAAAATCTTTGTGATCCATGTGCCATAGGGAAGGACTCCTCGTGGGTTGTCCTTTCTACTTGCCAAGGCTTCTAGAAATAATTTGGGTATGCTCACTTTGACCCTGTTGGCCACTTTCCATAATATCCCAGCTTCCTGTGGATTCAATTGATTTCTTCCACCGCCCTTTGGGTAGATGCAGTGGGCAATGAGAAGCCTTAGTACTCGAAGTCTGGGTGACAAATCCATGTACCGAAGGAATTTGATTCCCGGATGGTACTTGTTGCTCCGGGTGAGCTGGTTATACATTTGATCCATTGTGAGGTCTTCTGGAATAGGCTCATCCTCATACGGGACTCCAAGTATGTGTCCTAAATGACTCATTACTTCAGTCGGTCCTGCAACTATTCCGATTCCAAGATCCATTTCGACTCCTTTGACGAATGTTCCAAAGTATTCTTCATCCCAAAGATAATAAAACATTCGAGTAAGATCTGGATAGACCCTTTCGTCTTCCTTTAGCAAATTAGTCCATCCTTGAAAATCCAATAGATCTTCTATGTCGGATCCATATTCTTTCAGGAAATTAAAATCTATAATCTTGGGTATGAATACCTTCCGTTCGTAGAAATTTTTGTAGAATCGGCTATGTTGGAGCTCGGTTTTGAAGTAGGTAGTGGGCATCTTCAATACTTGGGCTTTCCCAGCTGCAGTGCCCCTTCTGCTTGTTCCGGATTGTGTGCTCTGTGAGGTTTGTTGATTTTCTGACCTGGGTGCTTGATCAGATGATTGAGTGGAGGTTTGGAATCGAACCCGTTTACCCGTCGAAGTTGAGGGTTCTTCTCGAACCCGTTTTGCAGGTGTCCTAGCTCTCCTAGGGACTTCTTCCTCAGTGTGAGATGTGGGAGGTCTAGGCACAGGCTTTTTTGATGGTTTGGAGACGGCTTTCTTCGGGGCCATTGAGATGGGATTTATGGAATCTGAGAGGGAATGCTAGTGAAAGAGAGAAAGTTTGAGAGATAGTGTGAGAGAGAGCAAAAGAAGAGAGTTGAGAGAGAGAGACTAGGAGAGAGGCAGTGAGAGAGTAGGAGTCGCCGGAGAGGGAGAGGATTCCCGGAGAGAAAAAGGGAATCGATGGAGAAATGGAAATAGCCGGAGAAGAGAGAGATAAGAAAGAAACAGGGAAGCCGGAAAGAAATGAGGAAGAAAAGAAAGAGAAGAAGAAGAAATAGGCATGGAAGTCGGACGGTCGCGCTCGCGGAGTCGACTTGCCCTAGGCGGAGTCGACTTCGACCCTAGCGGAGTCGACTTCGCTTCTGGAGGCGGAGTCGACTTGGCATCCTTGGAGTCGACTTGACTTATCGACTTGACATTTTCCAATTTAATTTTCTTATTTATTTTTCCTAGTTTAGCTCTATCATTCCCATATCATTCCTAATCTTATAAAATGAGTCCTTGGCTAGAGGTTTGGTAAAAATATCAGCAATTTGGTCTTCTGTTTTTACATATTCTAAGCACACATCATGATTTTCAACATGTTCACGAATAAAATGATGTCTCACATCAATATGTTTGGTTCTAGAATGCAATACAGGATTTTTAGTCAAACAAATTGCACTTGTATTATCACATCTAATTGGAATATCAACATATTCAATACCATAATCCTTTAATTGTTGTTTCATCCAAAGTAGTTGGGCACAACAACTACCGGCGGCTATGTATTCGGCTTCCGCAGTAGATAGAGCAACACTTGTTTGTTTTCTTGAATACCATGAAACCAACATATGTCCAAGAAATTGACAAGTTCCACTAGTACTCTTTCTATCTACTTTGTATCCGGCAAAGTCTGCATCCGAATAGCCGATTAGATCAAAGGTTGACCCCTTTGGATACCATAGTCCAAGGTTTGTAGTTTTCATCAAATATTTAAAAATTCTTTTTACAGCAAGTAGATGTGATTCTTTGGGACATGCTTGAAATCTAGAGCACATACAAACACTAAATAAGATATCGGGTCTAGAAGCAGTTAAATAAAGCAAAGATCCTATCATGCTCCTATAAAGCTTTTGATCGATACTTTTACCGTTTTCATCCGTGTCGATTTTAATTGTTGAGCTCATTGGAGTGTTTGCTCCTTTGCTATTCTGCATTCCAAATTTCTTGAGCATCTCTTTGACATACTTGGACTGGTTCAGAAATATTCCTTCACTTTGTTGCTTGATTTGTAGTCCAAGGAAGAAATTTAATTCTCCCATCATGCTCATTTCGAACTCGCTCTGCATTATCTTAGAAAATTCTTGACAAAGATTTTCATCAGTAGCACCGAATATTATGTCATCCACATAAATCTGTACAATCAAAATATTTTTATTTTTGTACTTGATGAATAAAGTAGTGTCTACTTTCCCTCTTTGAAACTCATGATCAATCAAGAATCTATTTAACCTTTCATACCAAGCTCTTGGTGCTTGTTTTAGTCCATATAATGCTTTGGTTAATTTATAAACAAACTTTGTTTGATTCTTTTCTTCAAAACCAGGGGGTTGTTCAACATATACTTCTTCATTGAAATAATCATTCAAAAATGCGCTTTTTACATCCATTTGAAACAATTTGAAGTTCATATGAGAAGCAAATGCTAGTAGGATGCGTATGGCTTCTAATCTAGCCACGGGTGCATATGATTCTTCAAAATCAATTCCTTCTTCTTGGGAATACCCTTTGGCTACTAATCTTGCCTTGTTTCTAATTACAAGACCGCTTTCGTCTAATTTGTTCCTAAATACCCATTTTGTACCAATGACTGTATGATTGTTTGGTCTAGGAACTAAATGCCATACATTGTTTCTCTCGAATTGATTTAGCTCTTCTTGCATTGAAATAACCCAATTTTCATCATTAAGAGCTTGTTCAATGGTATTTGGTTCAATTTTCGATACAAACGCATATTGGCCATAAACGTTTTGTTTTGATCTTCTAGTTTTTACTCCTTCATATATGTTTCCAATAACTTGTTCAATTGGATGGGCATTTTTGAACTTTAAATCAGTTGGAGGTTTGTAAGAGTCATTACCTTCACTTACCTCTTCCTCCTCTGGATTTTCTGGCTTGAACTCGAGTTCCTTTGGTTGTTCTTTGCTTTTTGTCTCATCTGCATCACTTAGTTCATCCTCCTTTCTCGGACTTTGGTTAATTTCATCAAATACAACATGTATGGATTCTTCTACAACTTGGTTTCGTTTGTTGAATACTCTATATGCTTTGCTATTTGATGAATAACCAAGGAATATAGCCTCATTGCTTTTTGCATCTAATTTGCCCAAATTGGTTTTTCCATTGTTTAAAACATAGCATGTACATCCAAAAGCATGAAAATATGAGATATTTGGTTTTCTTCCTTTCCATAGTTCATATGGGGTCTTTTTCAAGATTGCTCGAATGGTAACTCGGTTCAAAACATGACAAGCTGTACTCACAGCTTCACCCCAAAATTTCTTGGATAGATTGCTCTCATTTAGCATAGTTCTAGCCATCTCTTGTATAGTTCTATTTTTCCTTCCTACTACTCCATTTTGTTGTGGAGTTCTTGGTGCAGAAAATGTGTGGTGAATTCCTTTTTCATTGCAAAATTCCATGAATCGTTTGTTTTCGAATTCGCCACCATGATCGCTTCTTATGGTCACAATAGTACTTTGTTTTTCATTTTGCACCAAATTTACAAAAGTTGCAAACATAGAGAAGGCTTCATCTTTACTAGCTAAGAGAATTATCCATGTGAATCTTGAAAAATCATCAACTATGACAAATACATATTTCTTTCCACCAATGGTTAGAATGTCGGATGGCCCGTATAGATCCATATGTAGCAATTCCAGTGGCTTAGTGGTGGAAATTTTCTTTTTGGTAGAGAAAGGCATCTTGGGTTGTTTTGATAATTGACATGCCTTGCAAATCTTGTCTTTGTCATATTTCAATTTTGGTAATCCTTCTACCAAATTCTTTTTCCATAGGGTCTTTATATTTCCCATGTTTACATGTCCAAGCCTTTTATGCCAAACCCATGGATCATTATCAATGGCCATAAGACATTGACCATTCAATTCATTAAGTGAAACCAAATAAACATTTCCATGTCTTTTACCACTAAACATGATATGTTCTCCATCAAATACATTACATATAGATGTTTTAAACACAACTTTATATCCTTTATCACATAATTGGCTAATACTCATTAAATTGTGTTTGAGTCCTTCAACAAATAAAACATCTTCCATGCATGCATTTGAGGTATTAAGTATATTTCCTTTACCTTTAATTTTACCTTTTTCATTATTTCCAAAGGCAACCATTCCATCGTTGCAAGGCTTAAGTTTATAAAACAAACTTCTTTCACCGGTCATATGCCTTGAACATCCGCTATCCATGAACCATTCGTTGTTTGCCTTTGCCTTAAAACATGTCTGAAAAATAAGGAAATAAATCTTATCTTTTTGGTACCCATTTTATGGGTCCATTTGGGTTAGTAATAGAATCTAATCTAAGTTGATCTAACTTTGAAAGCCCAAATCTTGTGTTTCTTGGAACCCAAACTAATTTAGCACCATGGTCATATAGTTTCTTAAAATTACATTTGTAAGTTTTATGACCCATCTTATTGCAGAAATTACAAGCCAAAGGTAATCTTGGAGTAGGTCTCCAAGCATACAAAGGTTCAATCATTGGTCTTCTAGTCCACTTAAAATTTTTCTTTTGTGGCTTGTATATAGATGCAGTTTTAGTTTGATATTTCTCAAGTAATTTCACATTTGATTTGCTACTTTCTCCTTGCTCAAATGTATGATACCCAAGACCTCTTTTATGTGTTTGGGAGGTCATATTCAAAAACATTTTGACGCTTTCTCCTGGATTAGAGAACTTGGCTAATGATTCATTTAATGATTTGTTCTCCTTTATTAGCAAATCATTTTCTTCTGCAAGTTTACCATTTATAATTATTACTGCATCACATTGTTTTTTCTTGATTGTAAACTTGCTTCCTAATTTCTTCATTTCTTCATATAAAGAATCATATGCCATTTGTAGCTCATCTAATTCAGCACATTTGAAGCATTCATGAGAGGAAGAATAACTTGAATTAGGAAGGGAGAATTTGGAACTTACCTCTTCATTGCTTGTGCATTTTGTTGAGGTATTTTGTTCTCCTTGCTCGATTTGTGCCATACAGCAAATTCTCGCACATTCTTCCTCTTCGATTTCGTCGGTTGAGGAGCTACTCGTTGTAGATTCCTCGTCATTCACGTACATGCCTCTTCCTTTATATTTCTGAAATCTTCTATTGTCCCCTCGATCCTTTCTTTGTTCTTTTGCCTTGATTTCTTCGGGAGTTGGACATTGGGCTTGCATATGTCCCGAACCGCCGCATCGGTAGCACTTGGTTGATTCTTTCTTCTTCTCTCGGGGAGTTCTTTCTTTGAAGCTTCTGAAATTTTTGCCTTTCCTCACAAATTTTCTGAATCGTTTTGTGAGTAGAGCAATATCATCGTCATTTTGAGAAGAAGATGTGTCATCGGGGTCTTGTGCGGCTTTTAAGGCAATTGCTCTTTTGCCCCTGTGTTGATCTTCATTCCTTTTCTTAATTAGCTCATGTGACATAAGTGAGCTAATTAAGTCTTCAAGCTTCAGCGTGTTGAGGTCTTTAGCTTCTTCAATTGCAGTGATCTTTGGAATCCATGATTCGGGTAGAGCTCTTAAAATCTTCGTGACCTGCTCAGATTCAGATATTGCTTTTCCAAGACCTTTTAAAGCATTAGTAATCTTAGAGAATCTAGCAAACATTTCAGAAATATTTTTTGTTTCTAGCATTCTAAAGTTCTCTAGTTCTCCAATCAAAATATTCCTTCTCGTCCCTTGGACTTGAGAAGTTCCTTCGTAGATAGAGGTTAGTGTATCCCATATCTCTTTGGCGGTCAAGCAAGAGGATACTCTATCATATTCAGAAGCATTAAGAGCACAAAATAAAGAGTTCATAGCTTTGGCGTTGCTCTTGACAATTCTTACTTCCTCATCGGTCCATTTGGAAGCTCTTTCATCGGTAGGCAAGGTTACTCCATCTTGGATAGCAATCCAAGAGTCCATGTCGGTAGCCATGATGAGTTGCTTCATACGAAGCTTCCAATATCCAAAATTGTTCCCGTCAAACAACGGTGGCCTTGTAAAGGATTGGCCTTCAGCAAAAGCGGGAACGGAAGTAGATTGGGATGCCATTTTGATAAGATCTCTTTGGTAAACTCAAAGACCTGCTCTGATACCACTTGTTGGTCCCGAGTTGATGGCTAAACCCAAGAGGGGAGGGGTGAATTGGGTTCTTTAAAATTTCTTTGGTAAACTTAAAAATCTTAACCCCTTGAAAAAGTTAATCCCCTTTTTAAGCGAATGGAGAGCAAATAAGATAAAGCAGTAAAAATAAGTAGAACACAAGATTTATAGTGGTTCGGGCAAACCTTCCCTACTCCACTCTTCCAAGCTCACACTCCGTTGTGACTTGGGTTCCACTATGTATTCCAAGAATACACTTAGAGTCACCGCTCTCTTCTAGATTCAAAGCTCTAGGGGGCAAACACAACTAGAGCCACTTGCTCTCTTCTAGATTCAAAGCTCTAGGGGGCATTTACAATCACTTGCACAAGTAGGTGATGAGTCTCACTCCAATCACACCCTACTTTGCATATACTTGATCTTAGCTACTCAAGCTAAATCAAGATTTATACAACCAAATAAAGAAATGAATAAAAACTACACTTTACAGATTTGTGTAGGCAGTTTTGAGCTCGAGGAAGAAATCAAAAATAACTTGAATGATGATTGTTGAAGCAACTTGCAGTTTGAAGCTCTTTCTTCCTTTGAAACACTCAAATATGGAGAAAAGGTATTTGAAAGTCTTTCTTGCACTTCTTTTCTTTCTATGATCTTTAGAGTAGTGTCTCTTGTATCTTCTCACGTTCATTTGAATGTCCTTTTATAGATTGAGGAAAATATGAACGTTGTAGAAGTGGTTGGCGTGCAATAAATGAACTCCAACGTTCAAAAAATTTGACCGTTATTCTCCAAGTCTGAGATGAAGTCGACTTGGCCTGCGACTTGGCTTCCAAGTCGCACATGGAGTCGACTTGGCCTGCGACTTGGGTTCTTCAGAAACTTAAGTCTGAGACTTGGGTCGACTTGGCTTTCAGACTTTAACTCAAGTCGATCCTGAAGTCGACTTGGGTTGCGACTTGGCTTGGTCTATTGTAGAAACGCCTTGATCTTCTTGAAATGTCTTGAATCTTGCAAACCATTTGAAAGCTTTGAGTTCTTGCAAAATATATGTATGTTCCTTGCTTTGCTTTGGACTCACTTGGTCTTCATGACTTTGGATTTTACTCCATTTGGAAGCTAGCTTGAAGATTTGCTTTGAGCTTGATAGACTTGATTTGAATGTAGAACATGATTCTTAACTTTGAAGTTGACTCATTTGTTTTTCATCTTGATTCCTTGGACTTGAGTGATAAATCCTCTTGAATATCTTAAAAACAGCATCTTTGAAAGTTTGAACTTCTCAAGTCGTGGATGGAGTCGACCTGGCCTGCGACTTCACCCAAGTCGCACCTGGAGTCGACTTCGTTTGCGACTTCGTTATGTTCGTTTCCACTTTTCAGCTCTGGATACTCCAAGTCGATGCTGGAGTCGACTTCGTCTGCGACTTGACTTCCCAAGTCGCAAGTGGAGTCGACTTGACTTGCGACTTCACCTGTTGTCTTTTGGGATTCATTCTCAAGTCGATATTTGAGTCGACTTTGGGATCGACTTCACCCAAGTCGAAGTCCAAGTCGACTTGGAGATCGACTTGACCTCTTTGCTTTCCTTAAACATTTGTCAAACATGTTAGTACTCTTTATATACTCAAATAAGTTCTTGTTAATCATCAAAACTCAGGCTTTGGTCAATTTAGATTATTTTGAACATTGTTTCCAACACTAATCATTCCTTGCACCTTTTCCAAGTAATAAGCCTACGTTATCTAGTATATTTTTCCCTTTAATTACAATTTCTATTACATAGTCTAAACAAATTAGCTTAATTGAGTTTTCACATTTGGATTAAGATTAGATTAAGCCTAATGAACTTATTTAAGGAGCGTGGCTAAAGTGGTTAATCATCAGACGTAATGAGAGGCATAGTTGATGTTTATTTTGAATAATATTTTTATTAACCTAGGTATTTTATTCTAAATACTATGTGTTATTATCTCGGGTTAATTTATAATTTCTATCCATATGTATTTAATCATCAGTGAAATTCACTTTAATTTGAAGCCTATAGGTTCTAAACATTCAAAATCACTTAGTAGTGAATCTACAACACTCCAAGAATTGGTAACAAGGAATATGGATGATAATATATAAGTGATGCAAGAAATGGTGATGTGACGATAGAATTTTGGACCAAAGGATGGTTATGAGAAAAGTTGGGCGACATGGGGTAAATGAGTAAATATAGTCCATGAGCACTGGATAGGTGAATTTTAATGTATGACTTGGTAAGAGCCTAAAATAGGTCTCTACATCGTTCTTGGGTGATTTGGGATGTGTTGAAACCCTTAGTTGGATTGAATCATGGTCTCATGGGATTTGACTTTTGTATGTGGACTTTGCATTAGAGAAGGACTAACTTGGAGCTGACTCGGTTTGAGATGCGTTTAGGCATAAGTAAGATGCCAAACATATTTGAAATGAATATGGGTGTAATACCCAAACCCAAGTAGGGCTCATATAGATACATTTGACCTGTAATTATGATTCATGTGTGATTTGATTGATTTATGAATGATTTTTATAATTTAATGATATTTTGTAATTAGGGTTATGATTAGGAATGGTGATTAAAATTAATCATTGTAGCCCAATGTGAGTCAATATGACTAAAATGGCTTAATAAGAATTGAAAAATGTTAATGTGTCATGAATAATTATTTTAATTATCATGATATGATTAATGGAAATTAGAATGATAATTGTGGAAATAAAGTGAGAAATGATAGAAAATTCATAACTTGACGCCTATAAGGCGGATTGAGATGAAATTTGACAGGTAAATATACGATTTTGTGCCCAAACTTATGGATGGTTTGGATTAAGGATATTGTGATGGGATTAGGATGATAATTATTTATTTTTATCCCAAATCCAAAAGTTAATTTCAAATGACTGTAACTTGAGATAGAAAAATCGTTCTGAAAAGTCGTTTTGAAATGAAATTTAAGATGAACGGATAAAATTATATGGTGAATATTATGGAAGGGTTAGATTAAGCTGATTATCATGAGAACATGCTTAATCACTAAAGGACAAAGTGGCTTTGACTTTTGTACCAAAAAATAACAAGCATTTATGAAAAAGCAAGAGACTTAATGACTTGGTTTAATGCTCAAGATGAGGTGTCAACCAAGGGTATTTTGGCTTGATTTTATGAATTATCCTAAATTACAAAATCCATGATATATCCCATGGATTAATGCTTGGATAAGGAGCTAAAAAGGCTAGCTACAAGAGGCCATCTATGTGGCATAAGCATGGACGTCCAAGGGGTCTTCCCCTTTGATTTGTTTTTGATTTTTTAATATAATAAATGAGCACCTAAGGTACCTAGGAAGCTAAGGTGAATAAATGTCATGAGACCAAGTGATTAGTGCATGATTTAAGAGGCTAATGAGCTAGCTAGGAGAGGCCATGGGAGGAGGCACCATGTGGACGTCCAAGGGGCCATGTACTTGGATTTTTTGATTTTTTTAACCTAAAGTCAAAACCTAGATAATCTATATGGAGGGGGTATGTAAATGCTCATAAATTGAAGTTGAATTGGTGGCCAAGAAAAATCATAAGAGCTTTCCATTTGGACATTAAGGGGGGAGTAGCTAAGTAGCTCACTTATGAGCTAAAGATTTGATATTTATATAAATGACAATTACCCATTTTACTTAGATGTGAATGTGTCAACTCATTAATGGATAAGTGGGACATAAATTACCCTATCCATGATGTGTCAAAGTGGGCCCCACAAAATGAAAAAAATATATAAAACATGGGATGGTCAAGTGGACGTCCATTTTGGAGAGAGAGAGAGAGTTCAAGGAGGAAAAACCCCCAAACCAAGGCAGCCCTTGCACGTTCCAAGATCAGCAAGAAAGGAGGAGAAAAAGAGGAGAAAAAGAGAAGGAAAAAGGGGAGAAAAGAAAGGAATTCAGGCTAGGAAATTTTGGATTCAAGTTTTCGTAGAAACAAGTAAGTATACTTTGAGTTTTGAATCATTTAAACCCAAGTTTTCTACCTCTAATTATGGGTCATGAATATAATTCATAAATAAACCTTCAAGGATGATTTATGATACCCTTGATTAGGGTATTGAATGAATTTTGAATGATATGAATGAAATCAAGGGTTCAAGAGAGTGAAATTGAAAGCTAGGGTTAATTTTGGGTGAAGAATCCATCTTGAACTTTCTTAAAATCAGAAGATAAGTTTTTGTTTTGATTAAACCCCATAATTAGAATATGATTCATGTTCTTATGAATTATACATATTGATTTGGGCATAAGCTAAGGATTTTAGAAAGGATGGAACTTAGGGTTACGTATTTGACCCAATTTTCCACTTTTTATGTTAAGTATGATGTATGGATTAGCCTAAATGATATATGGATGATTTGTAGGGTAAAGTAATCTAAATTAAGGGTCCTTTGGACGTCCTACATGGGGTAGACAAGATTTCCCTAAATCTAATTTTTTGGGCACATGCATAGGAACGTCCAAATGAGATGAAAATGGATACCCTACATGCATGAGATGTTGCTGTTTTGTAAAAAATTAAATTATGAATGTTTTAGAGGGTAAATAACCCTAGGATTAGGGTACTTTGGATGGCCAAAACATCTTGGGAAGGTATGCCCTAAATTTGATTTTTTAAGGGTATGCAAAGGGATGTCCAAAGAGGGGTGCAAAGAGTACCCGAAACATGTGTGAAAGTTGTTGTGTTGGGAGCAACCAATTTATGAAATTTAAATTTTTGATATTACCCTAAATTTGGATTAAGAAAAGAATGATTAGTTTCTGAAATTTATGGATTAAAAACATGTTTTGATTTAAGTATCAAAAGAGACGTTGAAAGGATGTAAAACGGGTCCTAACATTGCTATTTTGGAACCTATGATGAATGGATTAAAATTCAATAAATAAATCATAAAATATGTGTTAATTAAGGGGTTTAATCAGGCTGAATTAGGATACAAGTTGCTGTTTTGAAAAATTTAAGAAACACATAAGATATGTGTTGTAAGATGAGTGTATATGGAAAACTAAGCATAGATAAGTGATAAATGACTTATGTGATTTGCTAAAATACAAAAATGTATGAAATTATGATAAAAGGCTCTGTTTTGATGATTAATGATAATCTTAAATTTTAAGATTAATATATGAAGCCTAAGACGTCGAATATGTGCTTAAAATGAGCACCGACATATGAAATGTGAAAAATAGATGAAAAATGATAAATGGTAGGTATGAAACCCCATATGATGATAAATGAATGGTTATTATGGGTATGAATGAATACCCTGCATATGGATTTAGAACATGATATGAAATGGATGATATGATGCACAAATATGTGTTATGTATGTGTACCCGACTTGAAATTCAAGTGGGTTGTGTATGCTAATCAATTATGGGTTGGAAAACTAAGTGTATACAAGAAAATGAAAGTTTTATGAATGCAATGTCATTCTTATGTGTATAGGAAAAGACAAAAAAGAGAGTAGATTAGGAAAGCTAAGGCGGAACAGGTAAGCAAGAGACTTTCTAAACGATTCTTGTGTTGTCAAAATATGATAAAATATTTTCTAATGATGTTCTAACTACTTGAATGATTTAGCAAATAATTGATTAAATTATTTCTAAGATTTTTAAGAAAGGTCATTCCTTTATCTCAATATATATTGAAATGATATTTTCATTATGATAAGTGATTTGTACAATGCTTTCTCAATTGTTTATGTTAAATGATGACACATGAATTTATAAATGAAAAATCATGCTAGCATGTCAAAAATAATATTTATGAAAGGTTCATGTGCACAAGCATGAGGTCCACCTCAAAGGTGTAAGCGGACCGATTGTCCCCCTTTGGTGCGGCCAAGTCACAAAGATAGGCCTAGGGCCGGCGGCGCCTCCCTAAAATGGGAGACAAGTTGGAGACGGATGGTTGCCTAGCTATCTTTCATCCTATGATGTCATGTTTAAAAATGATGCATTGCATTATTTATGACATACCCATGATGGGTACAAGGATCATGTTTTCATGATATACCCTCAAGTGGGTATAACGCTTGCTTTCCAAGATGTTTTAAATAAAAATATTACCTGAAAAATGAATTACCTGAAAACCTTATGTGGCGCTCCAAACCGAGACGTCACTTCCTTACCTCAAGACCTTATTGATTGGTAAATGTGAATCGGGATTGTTGCCCTAATCATGCGGCGGGTTCTTCATTGGAACTCGTCCAAAAAAAATTTTCTTTTTCTATCAACATTCGTTTACTTCACATTCTACATCATTCATCATACAAGCGACATTACACTTGTAATAAAATTTTATATTCTATTTCATAACATCTCATCATGCTTTTCTATAATGACATTTACATTCCATACTTACATACATTCAATCATTGTACACATCATACATGCATACATTCATTCATTGATTCACATAGGACTTAGATTTCTAAATAAGTCCACATATATATTAACATACCTTAGGATTTTAATCCATACTATCTCATTCATTATAGCGTTCATGGCTATCATCACGTACCTTTCTTCTTTGCTTAGATTTGCATCCTCCTGAGTTTCCCGGTACCTGTCTAAGGTTTGGAAAAACAAAACATGAGTGACAACTCAGTAAGCAAGAATTTTATCATTAGGGCAAGACTTCCTTGAAAACCTTTTTCATAAACATCTTGAACACCTTTTTCCTGAGAACATTTATATGTCCTAAAATATTATCATGAAATCCTTTGTTCATGAGGATAATTCTATGTCCTTGAACATTTTCATAAAACATTCATTCTTAAAATCATTTACAAGTCATGTCTGGGCTTGTTAAGGAAAAACATACATGTTTTACCCTCTTTAATTAATTCTCTTTTGTCTTGAGTGAACATTTCCAATGTTCCAAGACATTTACATAAAACCATCTTTTGCCAGTGGACGTTTTACGTCCAAAACATTTTTCTCATAAATCCTTTAGCAAAGGAGGACATTCTCATGTCCTAAAACATCATTCACATAAGTCTTTCTCGGCAAAGGACATTTTTATGTCTAAAAATATTTTTCATCATAAAATCCTTTAACCCAGAGACATTTGATGTCTCAAAATATTTTTGACATAACTTCTTTTAGTGATGGACATCCATATGTCCTAAAAAACTTTTCATTTAAATACTTTAACATTGAACATTCTCATGCCCATAAACACTTTTCATTTAGGCTCTTTAGAAATGGACATTCCTATGTCCAAACCAACTTTCACATAAATCCTTTTCTAATCCCCGTCTTGGGGCTTGTTTATAGTAAATAAGGCAAATAAAATACATAAACCATTTTCGTAAATGCATTTGCATAAAAATATTTCCTTTCATTTCTGTTATTTACACTTTTATGTAAAACGCCCTATCTTTAGGGTAATCATTTCATAAAAATCTTTGTAGGATAATTTTTCTTAAAAATGCTTTCATGTCCCAATCTTTGGGCTTTTCATAAGTAAAACATAAGCAAATGAATTTCTCTCCATCCAGTGGTGAAACTTAGCAAGTGATCATTCTACCTTTTGGAAGAGAATCCTTAACAGCAAGCTAGCTCGGCGGCTGTTCATTCATCCTCCTCCCATCTCAGGGAGGGCGCCGCTGGCACTCCTGTCATCCCTTAGCGACTTAGCCTTATGTAGAGTGGGCTCCGGTCATCCCGACCGTGCTCTACAACTGGCCTATTCCTTGTACTGGTGCACCATACATCATCCGACAGACCGCAGTCTGTTTGGTTTAAAAATATCACAAACCGTAGCCCATGACCTTTTAAACCGGGATCACGAACCGTAGCCTGCAACTGATGCGCACAAAGTGCTTGTCGTTAAGACCACTGTGATCACCAGTTTAATTAAAATTAACCGAAACACATTAAAGTTACTACTATGCGGGTGATAGTGTAGAATAACGGTGAGTCGGGTCGAATCCACAGAGAGGCTATATAATTTTGAATTATTTTAAGGCAAAATAAAAGAGAAAAGTGAAAGAGGGTATAGAGAAGAGAAAGAAAGAAATTAGATATAAAGGAAAAGAAATTAGAGAGAAAAGAAAAAGAAATTAGAGAGGGAAGAAAAGAGAATTAGAAAGAGAGAGAGAAGAGAGAGAAAGCAAATAAAGAAGAGAGAGAAAGAGATAGAGAAAGGAGAGGAGAAATTGCGATTAACTAAAATTAAATCTAAACTAGGACAGTAATTAAAAGACTACAGAAGTAAAATTTAATCTATGAAAACAGGAATGAAAATTGCATTAAATTTAATTTGAAAATTACAATGCATAAAACGGTAAATCTACGCTAAACATTACAAATCTAAAACTAACAACCACAAAGCATTAAAGAAAAACTATAATTAAAAGAAAATTTATTTACCCCAATTCTTGCTCGAAAACCACTCTCTCTAAGGAGCATTCCAAGCCCTTGGATCTAACCCACTTGGCAAAGGTCCCACCTAAATGGGCCCCACTTCAAGTGATGGGAGGGTTTGTTGTGTTGGGATGAGTGGAGGGACCCCCTTTTTATAAGCTTGTGGGGGCACCCTATGACCAAGCTTGAATTCGATGTGGGATTTTTAGGTCACTGAAGCTGATAGAGAGGGACGCCTGTTGGATTTTTAGTTTAGTGCGGGCTGCCAAATTCGACGGGTGGGAAACTGCTGCTTGCTGAATTTCATGGAGGTTGGGCGAGTGAGAAGGGGCTGGAAGATGGGTAGAATGGGCTACCGATTCTCGGTGCTCATTGCTGCTAAGGATGGCATGATCGGAACTTTGCCTTGTTCGGTAAGGCGAAAAATTTAGGAAACTTGGACAGCTTTGACGATGTGCATGACAGCTGCTTCGTCGCCGGTTGAGCTTGATGCAGGCTGCCGAACTGGGGGTTGTGTTGGAAGGGGGGCTTAGCCGAAAGTTGGATTTTTCGATTTGGTGGCTAGAAGCTTGGCCTAAATCAGAGGAGGTGGGCAGGGGCGGTGATTTGGGCAAGTTGCTAGAATTAACAAGGGCAGCTGGTTCTTCCGGTTTCATTGCTGTCATTTGGTTGGAGCTTTGGCCGGATGCAGGTTGCCTGGCATGGAGAAGAGAGCTGCTGCGGGATTTGGCTTGGCTAACACGATTGAAGATGGTGGCTGCTTTTGAACGGACGACCGAGAATTCCGAAAGTTGCTACTCAAAAATTGGTCGTTGCTGCAATGTCGTGCTAGTCAAGAAAGGGTTTCGGTTGCTACCATGGACTCCTCCGATTTGGGAAGATGGAGGCGCTGCCGGTTTTACTTCCCTACATAGATGAATGATGGCAACAAAAGGGGAACGAAGCTGATGATGGAGCACTAGATTTGATGCTTCGGTGAAGAGGCGAGAATAGGCAGAAGCCGATGTTGTGGCCAAAATTTTGTGGTTGAAAACTCGAAGGGTTGATTGCAGCTTGGAGGTGATGGGAAGGTGACAGTCGGTCCTTTGAGGTAGGTTTCCTGCTGTAATGGATCGGGGCTGGCTGGTTTTTAGGAAAGACATGCTGTTTTTTCATTGGGAGGCAGCCACTAGAAATGGGTTTTACCGGTTGAAGAGGACTGCTTGCTTGGAGCTTATGGGCGAAGCAGGCAAATCCATTTGCTGGAATTAGGCGTAGAAGATGCCTGGTGATTGGGGCTGAATCGTGGCTGCCGAATTTGGAGAAGATGGAGCACCAGAATATGGTGCTCCGGCGGTGCTCCGGCCGTCTGTACTTATGTAGAAAATAAAAACATGAATTTAAATATTTGATTTTTTGTTAAAATAATTTTAATAAGCCCACATAGATTTTTAATTTACTTTTGAGCTCCTTTTAAATTTATTTTATCAAATTTTATCTTAAGATTTCATAACGTTTTACTTTGTACTCATATTTCAAAGTTAACCTATTTAATCCCTTTCAGCATGTGTAATTATTTTTATAATTTTATATTTTCAAAAAAATATTGCAAAATGTTCCAGTTTATAGAAAAATTAAAGATTTTATGAAAAATATAATTTTCATGAAATTTCACTTAAAACATGCATTTAATTAAGATTTTAATATTTAACAGCATGAATTTAATATGAAATTAAATGCAAATTTTTAGACTTATCAGCAACCATACTCACAAAACATTATAGACCGAAGTCTATATCTTTAAAACTTGTTTTCAAAAACACATCACAGACCGCAGTCCGTGTCAACTTGTAAAGCGAGCGTACCCACCTTAAACAAGTTGTCATTGGAAATTTAGTTTTAGGATGACCTTCCTTAAATTCTTTTAAAACCATTTTGAGTAAAATATTTTGATAAACGTTTGAAATATTTGAGAAACAATACAAATTAAAAACCCTTATAATAAAAGAATTTCAAAACTTTTGGATTTTCAAAAATAAACCATATATTTCTCTAATATTTTCTTGGTTTCCATTTCAGGGCCTTTTGCTTACAAAAGTTATGCAATTATACCATCCCCTTCTCCATAATCTAAAAATTAAATTATTGTCCACATATCTATTATACTATTTTTACATAAAGGGGAATTGCACAGTCTTTTGCATGCCATTTAGCAACCTGAAATTAAACCATTTTATGAAATCACCTATTAGGTTGGTCATCCTTAAATCCCATTCAACAACATTCGTATAAACATTTTAGAAGATATTTTCATCACAGATTTTCTTATCTAAAGGAAATCAAAACTTTTCGAATATCATTTCAAGACGTACGGACTTTGTCCAAATCATCGTTTATATTTAATTATCATAACATAAAAAATCAAAAAAAAATTCCATAAATCAAATCACTTTTTCTTTTTCTTTCATAACTTAACTATTTATTATAAAACATCATAAAGAACTTGCTTACTTAAAAACAAATTTCTAAAACCATCGGCATAAATCAATAAAATCCTTCAAAATAATCATCATGGAGAACTTGCTTACTCATAAGCAAATTTCTCAATTCCATTAACATAAAGCATTCCAAACTTATGACCTTTCATTAAAGCCAACATTTTTAAAATTTGTGCTTGCCCATTCATTAAAACATAATCATAACAATATTGACATAATTATCATTTCAACATATAGAGAAAAATTCATAATTTGAAAGTTTCGCTAGCTTACCTGAGATAGCCTTAATCCCTTTCTCCATACATTTCCTTGCCTTTGCCTAGATAAATGAAAATGACATTTCATTTATATGCATCAAATTCAAATGCTTACATCTCTTAGGGTTTTCCAACCTACATAAATCCATTTGGATTTGCTTTAAACTAACTTAACCCACTTATCTTTCAAGTCGGGTATTCATACATAACAACATAACGTATCCATCACATGATCCATTCATTCCATTTTTAATACCCTTATGTAAGGTAAACTTTTATACACATCATAATCTTTTATTAAATCATCATATGGAGGTTCATTACCTCCCGTTTGTCATTTTTCACATATTTTCCATATTTCATACATCGGTGCTCACTTTAGGCATGTATATGACGTCTTAAACCTCGTATATTAATCTCAAAATTTGAGATTATACTTAATAATCAAAACAGAAACATAATCATACATTTCATCATAATTTCATGCATTTTTTCATTTTAGCAAATCACAAAGTTATTTATCTCTTATCTATATATATCCTTCTATATACACTCATCTTATGTTACATAACTTATGTGTTTCTTAAACTTTTTCAAAACTGAAACTTATATCTCAATTAAACATGATTCAACCCCTTAATTAATATATAATTTAGGGTTTGTTTCTGGAATTTTAATCCATGTATTATAGGGTTCCAAAACAGCAACTTTTGGACCTGTTTTACACACTTTCAACGCCTCTTTGGATTCTTACTTCGAAATAGATTTTTAATCCCTAAATTTCAGCAATTAATCATTATTTTCTTAACCCAAATTTAGGATATTAACACATGTTTAAAATCCATATATTGGTTGCTTCCAAAACAGCAACTTTCATATACATTTTGGGTACCCTATGCACCCCTCTTTGAACATCCCTTTGCATATCTTCAAACAATCATATTTAGGATAATCTTGTTTACCTCTAATAGGTTAAAACATAATAATAACTTGTTTATATCCCATTATAAGTTAAATTCCATCACAAAACCTGAAATTTAACATTTATCTTGATTTATTCCTTAAGTTGTCCATAATGCTGAATTCAGGCACACTGAATTCTCAAAATCTTTAATTAATATCAAATAAAGTATTTTTGATCTGAAATTTCTACCATAACTTAATAACTATATTAATTAATCAAAATAAATATTTACATCATGAAATATTTAGTATTTTTATTTATTTTGGTATTTTTACTCTGCTAGACAGCAGCATCCCTTTTCAGATAGCCTGAATCACATAAATTATGGGGTATATTTATACCCATCAACACCTAATTTTTATTTTTTTTGTGTGATTTAAAATATTTCTTATATATTTTGTAAAAATTTTAACCCAAAATTCCTTGTATAAAAATTATTAAAAATCATTTAGTGCAGCTGATCCTGCCACCCGTTCAATCCTGTCTAGGTTGATTTTCCCAGATTTTTAATTTGAAACATGATTATCTTTTTAATCTTTAAATTTTGTCGTTTCTTAATAACTCTATCATGAATCTTAAAATAAATTTTCATGATAAAATTAGTTCAGTAACTAATTCTTCCCTATTTTCCTTTCCAGGTCCAGATTTACTACACATAAGTGTAGATTAGAAGGTATGGGCTGATTAATCCCCAAATTAAACTTTATAAATAAACTAATTTAATTAAGAATATTTAATATTTAAAAAAATTTCTTTAATAGGTCCTTTATAACTCAAAACTATGATTCCAAATCAAGAAGAAAATTTAGAAATTGGAAGGCTTAAACTCAACGGGTACTTACCCGATTTCGTCGATTCTTTGTCCCGAACTTCCCGAGCTTGCTACCAAGATTTTCCTTCCTATTTTCCTTCTCCTTTTCCTCCTCTTTTCTCCTCTTCCTTGTTGGGTTGGACGTGCCCTAGCTGATCCTTGGAGAAAATCCCTTTTTTTCTCCCTTTTTCCTCTCTTCTCTCCCTCTCTTGGTATGGACATCCACCCTTGGTTGTTGCTGGAATTTTTTCAGCTCTTATGCCCACTTTTGATCCCATTTGACATCCACATTAATGTGATCTATCCCATTAAACACTTGGCATCATTTTCTCCAAGATAATTCCATCATTTATCTCTTCATAAATTCACAAAATCATGCATTAATTGGAGGATATTGCTGTCCACTTGCAACGTCTCACATGGAAGCCCTTTAGTTTGGCATTTTATGCCTTAAATGCACCTCAATCTACCATACATTAACTTTCCTAGGTCATATCCCATTTACATGTAATTTTTAGATTTTAAACAAATCCAAAAAATCATATTTTGATGCTCTTCAACGTCCATGGTTTCCACCTTGGTTCATGCATTAAATTTTGTCTTTTTCCTCACCATAATTTCTTTTGTCTTTTTGTTATTAAGAAATACCATGATAATTAGCTTAATCCATTCCTACCATACCATTTGTCATATCGTTTTATCCATCTCTCTCAAGTTTCGTCTCAAACCAACTTTTCTAACTCAAGTTATGACCACTTGAATTTATCTTTTGGATTTGGGATAAAAATAATTAATTATCACCCTAATCCCATCATGATTCTCTTAATCCAATCTATTCATAAGATTGGGCCCACCGTTGTGAGCTTACCTTTCAAATTTCATCGAAATCCGCCTTGTAGGCGTCAAGTTATGAATTTTCTACCATTTTTCATCTTAATTCCATAATTACACTTTAATCTCCATAAATTAAATCATGGTAATTAACATGATTATTCATGACACATTTTCACCTTTCAATCCTCGTTAATCCCCTCGGGTCATATTGACTCCCTTTGGGCTCCGGCGATTAAATTTTTAATCACCATTCTTAACTAAAACCCTAATTGCAAAATATCATTAATCATAAAATCATCCAAAATTCATTCAAGGCATACATGTATCATAATTACATGTCAAATGCCTTCATATGAGTCCTACTTGGATCCGGGTATCACACCTTATAGCTTGCTTATTGAGTTACGACTCGCGTTTTGTTTTCCAAACTCAAAGACAGGTGAAAGGAAGAACAAGGCAAGGAGCACATGTTGAGCTTTGAAGAATGATGAATTTTTATGATTGCCTGTATATGAATTATGAATGAATGATTGTATGATGAATTTATATGACTATCTCGATGTTGTATGAGAAATATTTTATGTTATATAGCTATGGATGGAGAAAATTTTTTATGGACAAATGCTAAGGTATGATTTATCATGAATATGAGTTTATGATATCACATGTGTATATCAAGGTTTAATAATGTCCTAAATGGGTTCATGATGGAAATTGGAATATGATTAATGAAATTAACTCCTAAGGAGCAAATATTAAGTGGATAAATATCCAATAAATCTTGTTGTGTGATAAAGCAACAATCTTTATCACGTTTACCAATCAATAATGATCCCAGAGTAAAGCTAATGATGTGATGCTCGGGTTGGGGCGCAACAATGGGTGACTATTGGTGAGATTCGAAGGATAGATTCAATGAATTGATAAAAATGAGCTTGGCAATGAAAATTGAGCTTAAAGGAACTAAGATCGTGAAAACGATCAAAAATCATAGACGAGAGTCATGATTGCTTCGGAGTAATATATTTCAAATGCAAATTGTGGGATTACAGATATTGGGGGGTAATGGTGAAAATTTGGTGAGAAATGAGCTCAACAAGCGAAATTTTAAAAATGAAATAAAACTTGATGATTTCTAGCTTAGATGAGATATTAGATGTATATGTAAAATATGAGAAGTGATTTTGGGGTATTAGAGATGATAACTTTATGAACCCAACTAATAAAAATTGCAAATCAAACATTAAGTTTTGATGATTAACAACCAATTTAAAATATTAAATATTATTAATGCAATTTTGGATATGTGCGTGAGAGATACAATTTTAAATTCAAGTATAAGAATTTGAAGTTGCACATTCAAGTCGACTTTAAAAGCAACTAGATAAAGTCACAACCCAAGTCGACCTAGCAATCAACTTCAAATGCATTTTCAAATGCAAAAAATTCTAAACGAGAGATATAGTGATGAAGTCGCACCCCAAGTGGACTTCAATTATCTTACAAATTGTTAAGACGACTCTTTGCCTTCATCCTAAGCTTGGCACTGAATCTCGACAGCTTATTCTCTTCTTTGAAGAAACAACAATCCTTCATTGGTATAATGCTAGATAACTCTATCTCTTGGCTGGAAAGGAAATAGTACGTCTCTGAACTCTAGTAAATGTACCATTAACGTTCCATCTGAAGGTGACAGGGCTTGTTGGGATTGAAATAGGAAGTTTGTAATGAAAACAACTTGCTTTAGTTGTCATTTTACCAAATTGACTCCCTCAACTAATTAACGGGGGATTTATGTAGTACCTGCCAGCCATGGCCTAGGATTGGTGGTCATTATAGTGGAGATTCAGCAACATCTCTCTAGGATTTACTACAATATGGGAGGCAAGCAACGACATGCACATAAGAATGCGTCCATATAACCCTAGGGCTGAAGGTAATGCTATTCTATAAGCTCACTTCCCAATTTTCTCCAACATTTCAAATGACCCAATAAACCTGGGATTCAACTTGCCTCTTTTCCCAAACCTTGCGACTCCTTTGAATGGCGTGACCTTTATAAAAACATGTTCACCACTTGGATATTCAAATCCCTTCTCTTGCAGTCTGTGTAACTCTTTTACCGACTTTGGGCTGTGAGTATACACTAGCGAATAACCTACACTTTGTCTGTCATTCGCTGAAATAAGTATGGGGCAAGCTTTTTCTCTCAAACTTCATCCCAGTTTAGTGATTTTCAACACCGTTATCCATATAATGCTTCAAATGGTGTCATTTGAATACTAGCTTAGTAACTGTTATTGTATGTGAACTCCGCTATTGATACATATTCATCCCATAATCCTCTGAATTTCAATGTATACATGCGGAGCATATCCTCGATAATCTGGTTTACCCGCTCCGTTTGTCCATCGGTCTGGGAATGAAATGTTGTGCTAAACTTTAGCTGGATGCCTAGGGTTTCATTTAAACTCTTCCAAAATCGAGACATGAACGCCGTATCTCAATCGGATACTATGGATTTAGGCACTCCGTGGAGTCGTGCAATATCCTTGTAATACACTTTAGCCAATCTTTCAGCTGTATAAGTTCTCTTTATGGGTATAAAATGTGCAACCTTGGATAATCGATCCACTATTACCCATATAGAGTCATTTCCGGCCTGTGTCTTGGGTCATCCTTCAATAAAATTATTATATCATCTCATTTCCATTCGGGAATTTCTAAAGACCGAAGCTTTCCCGGCATCCTTTGGTAATCTGCCTTCACCCTTTGACAAGTTAAGCACTTTAATACGTGTTCAGCGATCTCTCTTTTTATGTTATTCCACCATTATGCTTTCTTGAGATCCTGATACATCTCCGTGCTTCCCGGATGCATAGAAAATGGTGAGAAATGAGCTTCTTTGAGAATTTGTTCCTTCAATTCTCCTGAATTAGGTACGCATAAACGACCTTTGTATCGATACATACCTTGCTCATCCACAATGAATTCATTCAACCCCTTTTTCTTCATCTTTTCCACATAAGTATATAGGTGTGTGTCCTCTTGCTATGCAGTCTTAATCTGTTCAAATAACGATGATTGTATGTTCATTTATGATAATCTTGTTTGAACTCCAAGGGGACATACAATCAATTCCATATATTTTGAAGAATGGTGAGGTTTTGAGGGTACAGTACTATAAGATTTCAAAGTTTGATGTGTTGGTCCCGAGTTTATGGCAAAACCCAAGAGGGGAGCGGTGAATTGGGTTCTTGAAAAATTCTTTGGTAAATTAAAACTTAACCCCTTATAATTTCAATCCCCTTGATGAAACGTGATATGAGATAGAATGAGAGGGTGCAAATGGAATATAAAAATGTAAACAATCAAACCAAACAAGAGACAACAATATATAGTGGTTCGGGCAACCTTCCCTACTCCACTCTTCCAAGCACACACCCGTTGTGTCTTGGGTTCCACTATTGTATTTTCAATACAATCTAGAGCACCCGCTCTCTTCTAGATTCTAGTTCTAGGGGGCATATACAACAATCACTTGTTTGTGAGACCAACTCCAACCAACCAAGTCCAATCTATTGGTGAGACAAACTTAAACCAATCAAGCAAAACCCGTTAGTGAGACAAACTCAAACCAACCCCCTGTTTTGCTTCTTCTTGAATTCGGTCTCCAACACCGATCCAAGGCAACAACACAAAATAAAATAGACAAAAGAGAAATTACACTTTACAACGTGTATTAGATAAGCTCCGGAAGCTCCTTGTCATGTTGAGATGATAATCTTGGAAGCACACTTGGAAGTTGTAGCACTTGAAGATTCAATAGTTGTTGAAATAACTTCAACACACTTGAATATTAGAAGATGAAAGCCCAACTTGTGTTTTCCTCTTTCTTTTCTCCTTCTCTCTTACTTCACGTTCATACATCAATGGTATATATAGAGGAAAAAAGGTTCTAGCCGTTGGAGTGGAAGTTCACGCGCATCTAGAGCTCCAACGTTCGGATTTTCGACCGTTACGAGTTGAAGTCGCAAGTGGAGTCGACTTCGGATGAGTGGAGTGGACTTCGGATGGGTGGAGTCGACTTGGGATGCGACTTCGTCTTGTTAAAACTTACTGTCCAGAATTTTGCCTTCGAAGTTGCAGGTGAAGTCCACTTGGGTCTGGGACTTCACCAAGTCGCAAGTGAAGTCGACTTGGGTTGAGACTTCACTTCCGAATTCGCAGGCGAAGTCGACTTGACCAAGTCGCAAGTGAAGTCGACTTGGGCTGAGACTTCACTTTGCAGAACTTGCAATTCATGAACTTGAACTCTTGAAACTTAAATTATTTCACATTTTTATTTTCATACACATAATTAGAGATAAAATATCTGAGAACACTTAGACAAATGTATTAGATCCTTTTTAATGATATTTCAATTATTTGTTAATCATCAAAATCAAATTGATCATTCTTAAAGCAAGCATATGATCAACAATCTCAACATGATGGTTTAAAGGAATTTTAGTGAGTTGTAAATATTATATGGTTTTAATTGCCAGTAAATGATTGCTTGTAAATTGAAATCAGATTGATTTGAAAACCTCGCCGAGTGAACAGGGCTACAATCCTGCTCATAGTTTACTAACCAAATGATCCTGGAGTAAGGTTCCGGTGTCTCGGGTTTGGGGGCGCCACAGCGAATGGTATCAGAGCCAAGATGTTAGTAAATAGGCATTAAAAAATAATATTAAAATGATGAATGAAATGAAATTAATTTATAATATCTATATGTCATGTATTATCATTTCTGTTGTGCAAACTGTGATGCAATGTTATGACCCTTTTGTAAGACATCGCTAATTGATTATGTTTTGAAATGTAGATGGAAAATAAGGAAAAGAGAATAATGGACCCAGACATGATGAGAAGAGAGGCAGAAGAAGCAAAAAAAAGGCAAAAGATAGAGGAGAATTTGAATAGATGGTAGGCATCACAAATAAATATTTCTTTTAGACCCCCCATACCTGAGGAGTACCTCAGCTCAAACCCTATATCCTCTGTAAAAGTAGAAGATACAATTGGCCCTCACCATCAACCCTTGCAACTAGGACCCAACTTTACGGAATCTACTAGTAGAACTCCAGTACGAGAGGCTACTCCACTCGTTCAAGCAAGTCCATGACCACTTCCCCCTGTGGCTATTGATAGAATTAATACTAGAGAATTGCAAAAGTGTTGGGATCAAATACCCGCCCTATTCCGCCTAATCGGGGGCCTTAGTACCGTTTTGCGGGAGGATATATCCATTTCTGCTATGGGGTAAGTCAAAATATAATAGACCAAGAAGAAAGAAAATTTGTTAGGGAAAGGGAGGAATCTCGAGCCCGGGGTGAGGAAGTAGTAGAGGAAGCCCCTCCACAACAACCAGATGAATATATACTAACAATTTTGGAGAGTGATGATGATGAGCCTGTAGGAAATATAAGTGAGAATGATGATGAAGACCCCAGTGAATGGTCTATTATAACTGAAGATGAACTAAACTGGTCGAATACCAGTACTATCACTGAGGAGCCTACACTCGTACAGCCTAGGCTTAGGCGCCACTAGTGAGACTAGAATAGATGGGTCTAGCAGATGTTTCTTTTGGTGTTGACGATATGTATGAATGTGTAATATGCGTTGTATATATTGTGATATTAAATCTCTTTTTGTAAAAACAAACTTGTTCATACTGGTGTATGTGTAAAAAAAAAAGAAATGGTTGTTGTTAATATTTGTGTTTGTTATGAATAATTGTGTGTGATTATTTTAAGGTAATAAAGGATATTACTAATATAATTTTTCTATGTCTAGATAACATCATGCCTAACACACGAGCAAGGACTAGGTTAGATAAAGGAAAAGCAGCTACAAATGAGGAACCTGTATGTCAACATGAAATAGGAGAGCCTAGTAATGTATCTAAGCGGCCAATGGAAAGGGAACAACCAAATCAGAGAACCCATCAATGCCAAGGTAATGTAAACTCTGATCTAGCCATTGAAAATGAAATTGTCATGGATGATACCAGACAAGCCAAGCCGATAGAAGAACAAGTAGCTGCAGTTGTAAGGGAAGCTATGCAGCAAGCAACCCGAGAATGGGCAACCTAAACGGCTGAAATAATCCAAAACCTTTGGGAAAGAATTCAACAAAATGAACTAGGAAGGAATGAAAGAGAAAGATTTGCTCAAGCAACGACTCCTAATCCACAACCTAGACCAATAGAAGTTGAGAATGATATATTAGAAGCCGACTGGAAGGCTATTAATGCCTTTTTAGCTCAACATCCTCTAAAATTTACAGGTGAACCAGATCCTGCTCAAGCTGAGCAATGGTTAGCAGAGATAAGAAAATTATTTAGGATTTCACCTTGTAATGATAATCAAAAGATTTTTTGTGCTACCCACTTATTAGTTGGAGATGCAAGCGAATGGTGGAAAACTTTCTTAGTCACTATACTAGAACCTGAAAAAGTAACTTGGCAGACTTTTGTGGAAGAAAATGATGCAAGAAAAGAAACAAATAAGAGAGTACTTGTGGAAAGAAAAAAATCAAATTTCAAAAAGAAAAGTCCTCCTGTTTGTAAGAATTGTCAAAAATGCCACTATGTGAATGTTTAAAAGGTTCAAACAAGTGCTTCAAATGTGGTCAAACAGGTCATATGGCAAAAGATTGTAGAATTGTTGAAACAAAAATGATAAAATGCTTTATTTGTGGGAAAGTAGGACATATTGCTCCAAATTGTCCAAACAAAATACAGGGAGCACAAGGACGGGGAAGATCGACCCAACAGAGAATAACTCCAACTGCTAATCATCAGGGAACTTCTCCAAATCCAGTACAAGTGCATGCATTGATTTGCATTGAGTCACAAGAACAAGAAGGAAAAGTGGTAACTGGTATGGTTTACATTTTAGAAAATTCTATAGTAGCATTATTTGATTCTGGTGCTACGCATTCATTTATAGCATATCAATATGTAACTACTCATGCACTATCGGTAAAGGAAACAAACAATACTATACAAGTAGAATCCCTTGTGTATAGGTTGACAAGTACTAACCAAATTTACAAAGCATGCCCTATTAGGATAGGTTCAATGATTTTAGAAGCATACCTAATCCTCTTACCTATGATCGAATTCGATATAATATTGGGCATGGATTTGTTGAGTCAATGGGGAGTTACAATAAATTGTAAATATAATAAAGTACAGTTTGAGGCAGCTCCACATAAAGAAATATCTATTGGAAAGTTGAAGCAACCTGAAAACTCTACAGTACTGATATTGGCTATGAAGGCGGCGAGGATGGTCCGCCAATAATGTCAAGCCTATCTCATTTCGGTCAACACTGTAGAGGAAAAATAATACCAATTGAACAAATTCCAGTGGTAAATGAATTTAGAGATGTCTTCCCAAAGGAGTTGCCTAACCTACCTCCAGAAAGAGAAGTGGACATGATAATCGACATTATACTAGGTACGTCTCCAATATCTAAGGTGTCGTACCGCATGGCTCCAACAAAAATAGCTAAACTAAAAACTCAGATTCAAGAATCGCTAGATAAAGAATTTATTAGACCCAGTGTATCACCATGGGGAGCCCCGATTTTGTTTATAAGAAACAAAGACGGAAGTTTAAGATTGTGCATTGATTATAGGGAGTTGAATAGAGTCACTGTGAAAAATAAATATCCTCTTCCTCGAATTGATGATCTATTTGATCAACTCAAAGGAGCATCCACTTTTTCAAAAATAGACCTACAATCAGGTTATCATCAATTGAGAATTAGTCTTGGTGATATTCACAAAATGGCATTTTGAACGAGGTATGAACACTATGAATTTTTAGTTATGTCATTTGGACTTATGAATGCTCCTGCTGTTTTTGTGGACATGATGAATAGAATATTTCAAGAATACTTGGATCAATTTGTTGTGGTGTTCATTGATGACATTTTAATCTACTCGAAGTTAGAGGAAGAACACCAAATGCATCTTAGAATGGTCTTAGACAAGCTGAGAAAAGAAAAATTATATGCCAAATTGAAGAAATGCAAATTTTGGCTGAAGCAAGTCGCATTTTTAGGACATATTATATCTGAAAAAGAATTCAGGTTGACCCTCAGAAAATTGAAGCAATTCTTAAATGGCCAAGACCAACAAGTGTTACCGAATTAGGAGTTTCTTAGGATTAGCTAGGTATTATAGAAGGTTTGTGGAAGGATTTTCACAGTTATCTGCACTGCTTACCCGATTAACACGAAAAGGAGTTCGATATATTTGGTCAGACGAATGTGAAGATAGTTTTCAAAAATTGAAGCACCTATTTTAACCTTGCCCGAGGGGAATGAGGGATTTGTAGTATATAGTGATGCTTCGAAAAAAGAATTGGGATGCGTACTCATGCAAAAGAGAAAAGTTATAGCTTATGCATCCTGACAACTCAAGCCTAACGAGGTAAACTATCCTACTCATGATTTAGAACTTGCAGCAGTGGTCTTTGCATTAAAAATATGGAGACATTATTTATATGGTGCTAAATGTCAAATTTACACTATCCATAAAAGTCTCAAGTATATTTTTACTCAAAAGGAGATCAATATGAGCAAAGAAGATGGCTGGTATTACTTAAGGACTATGACCTCAGTATTTTATATCACCCAGGCAAAGCGAATGTTGTAGCAGATGCTTTAAGTCAAAATGTTAGTATGGCACACCTGATCACTAAAGAGGAAGGATTACTTAGAGAAATGAGGCAAGCAGAATTAATTGTATGTCCACCCGAAATGCAAGTAAGATTATCACAAATGCAGTTACAATCTTCACTATTTGAGCAAATTAAATATGGACAACATAATTATGTAGATCTAAAGAAATATATGGAACAAATGAGGCAAAAAGATCTTATTGAGTATACTATTGATAATCAAGGTATATTTCGATATAAAAATCGTATTTGTGTACCAAATCTGAACCAAAGAATCAGATCCTGAAAGAGGCACATTTCTCTCCATTTTCTATGCATCCTGGAAGTACAAAGATGTACCATGACCTTAAAAAGAGCTATTAGTAGAACAACATGAAGAAAGAAATTGCAGAGTTTGTTGCCAAATGTCTAACTTGTCAGAAAGTGAAAGCAGATCATCAACGAACTCCAGGTAAGTTGCAATCTCTTGAAGTGTCAGAGTGGAAATGGGATGATATTACTATGGACTTTATTGAAGATTTACCTTGGACACAGAAAGGAAATGATTCTGTATGGGTGATAGTTGATCGCTTATCTAAGGTAGCCCATTTTGTACCTGTGAAGAGGAATTTCTCTGCAGAGAGGTTAGCCAAAATTTATTATAAAAAAATCGTTCATCTTCATAGGGTACCTAAGTCAATAGTATCTGATCGGGATACAATTTTTATCTCTAGATTTTGAAAATGTTTTCATCAAACCCTAGGAACGTAGTTAAAATTTAGCACTACATTTCATCCCCAAACTGATGGGCAAACAGAGCGAGTTAATCAAATTGTTGAGGATATGCTTCAAATGCGCACTTTGGAATTTGGAGGATCATGGGATAAATATTTATCAATAGATGAATTTGCCTATAATAATAGTTATCAGGAAAGTATACAGATGGTCCCATTTGAAGCCCTATATGGACAGAGATGTCGAACTCCATTAAATTGGGATGAAGTAGGGGAAAGAAAATTAGCTCCAGATTAATCAAAAAGAATGGCAGAAAAAGTGCAAGTGATTCGACAATGTATACTTACAGCCCAGAGTCGAAAAAAGAGTTATACAAATTGCAAACGAATGGATTTAAATATCCAGATTGGTGACCATGTATTTGTAAAAATAACACCAATCAAATGAGTCATAAGATTTGGAAAAAGGAGTAAATTAAATCCGAGATATATTGGGTCATTTGAGGTATTAGAAAAGATTGGCAATTTAGCCTACATGGTAGCATTACCTCCAGCCTTAGCAGCGGTTCATAATTTATTTCATATCTTGATGCTTAGAAAGTATGTATCAGACCCGACTCATATCCTCACAGCAGAGGCTTTGCCAATTCAAGATCATCTAAATTATGAAGAAAGACTTATCAAAATCTTAGATTATAAGATACAGAAGCTTCGGCATCGAGAGATTGAGTATGTCAAAGTTCAATGGAACCGATACTCTAAAAATGAAGCAACCTAAGAACTTCGTGAAGGAGTAGAAAGAAAATATCCTCAATTATTTGAAATGAAATAGGTTTCAAGACGAAACCTTTTGTAAGGAGCGGAGAATTGTGAAACCCATGTTATTTGAAACTTAGTGAATATAAGATATACCGAAAGCTTGTATGGTGTGTATATTATTGTTGTAAAGCTATATAAAAATGTGTATGTTTACAAAAAAAATTAAATTATAATTTTAAAAAAGCGAGATTAAATTACAAGTTTAGAAAAGGGGTAAACAATGATTTCATGAAGATTAGATATGAAAATAAAAAATTTTAAATTTTTCGGGAAGGAATTTTAAAATTTCGAATTATACCAATTGAAACTGTTTAAATTCATGAACTTTATGGAAAAATAAAAATAAATAGGAAAATTTGGGCCAATTAGGGATCCTAATTAAGGGCTTATATTTATCTATGCTATTTTCATTATATCTTAAAATGTATAACTCGAATCAATGAGAGAATTTAATAGAAAGTATTAAATTGTGTGCTTTTAATCTAAATGGATTAGATTTTGAAAATAATTGATTAAAATGTTTAACTTAACGGCATTAAAAAACATGCCCAAAAATGAAGTCATGCATAGCAAGTCACGCATTTTGTTATTTTTATGTAATTTTCTATTTAATTAATATATTAACGTGTATAACGCAGTTTTATCTGAAATTTCAGGATAAAGCTTATTTTAACATACCCTGCATAGTGAATGGTCTAGATCACGAAAATTATGTTTAGAAGATTTTTAAACAACTAAAATTGGATGAGATTTCATGAATTAGTTTTGAATGCTAATATCTTAACCTATACTAATCGTTTTAATATGAAAATAGAGATGGACTGTTAAATTAATCTAATTTGTAATATGAATGGAATGGATTAGGAAATATGATGTAATAAAGCATTTATGAAAATTCAATTATTACCTTGGAAAACGTGCATGACTGAAATTCAACCTGGAACCCTCTCTACCTTTGGTACATGCATCTGTGTCATTTTCATTTTATATTTCACATTTTATTAATTGAATTTATTATATATATACAACTCCATTTGAGATAAAATTTCATGGGTAAGCCCAAATTAATATACCCTACTTGATGAAAGGAGTAGATTATACAAAATATAATTACAAATAGGCAGAAAAATTAAAATTTGAATGAATTATATTAATTAATTGAAAATGCTTATCTTTTAGCCAATTTTAATCACTTTAACGCGAAACTCGATACGAACGGTTAAATTAATGTGTTGTATAATGTAGACGGTATGGATTATAAAGAACACCTTTAGAAATTTTAAAACAATATATAAATATATACATATGTTGTTATGAACGGGAGGACAGTCACGTCCATTTAAAGAAAAATAATAATAAAATAAAATAAAATAAATCAGAACGAATGTGTATATCCATGCATATATGTAAAGAGACGGGCCACATAACGAGTAGCTGAAAAAAGGGCATTGGACCAATGGTTGGTCAAATACCAAGACGCGGTGAATAGCAGCAGCAAATTATTATAAATAGTGAAGGGAAAGCAGTGTGAGATGGCCAGCAACAGCATAATAGGAGAAGAAAAAGATTTTGCAAGCAAATAAAGGAGAGAAGGACAGAGCACCGGAAGACCAACAGGTTTAAAAAAAGATTTCCTTTCTTGTCTACTTTCATAAAAGTGTTCGCATCCACTATAGTATTAAGTTTTAGAATTTCTACTTTTATATCATGCGTGCTTGACATAACGTCCGAACCAGATCCTGTGTTTCTTTTATTAATTATCGGTTTAAATGAAAGGTTTTCATTATAGTTTAAATAAATTATATACATATAGCACAAGAATGTACGACTTTCTACAAGGTCCAAATAAAATCTGGAATTTCAATTTTTGTTTTGCATGATTTCTTTATATATATATATATATATATATATATATATATATATATATATAAAGGGGAAACGGTGAAGGAGGAGGAACGTCGGGTGTCTAGACAGGTTCGGTAAAGAAAGAATTTTTTCTGATATATTGATACCATTCATAAACTTCATCCATAACTAATTATTATATTTTTGTATAGTGTGTACGTGCTATATAAAATATAAAAAAATCTCCACCCGAATACCTGGACGACTACCACTTACATCCAAGGCAGAACCATGTGATTTTTATTTTTGATTATGATTTTGCAAGCTATAGATATCGTTCTTTAATATTATAGGAGTTATTGTCTGCATTTAGATTGAATTCAAGATAATCCACGTGAATTATGAAAATTACAAGCAAAAACATTTAACTGTTAACTATATAAAGTAAAAATGAACATTTCTATTTTACATCACTATTACCGGCATGAATAATATGATACGGGTAGAACCATAGTACATTAGTAATATATATGGTCTAAGGAAGGAATGAGTATGCAAGTTTAAAAGTATAGTGAAAATATGTAAGATAATCATTTTCATTTGTTTAAGAAAAGAAAAAGAAAAAGTTGATGAGGCAAGCTAATATCCTAAGGTAAGCAAGTAACGTCTTGAAATAATTTATTTTCAAATGATTAAATGACTTACAATTCATTTCTTGCTGGCATTTTCAATATTATTTAAGGATGGTCATCCCCATAATGTGGTTTGAAAAATGTATTTATTAATCGATTTTATAAATGATTATGTCATTTTCTTAAGTTGAAAAAAGACCAAAATGATAAATGCGATTATTTCTTGAAGTTATGCTAACATGTGTATGATGCATAGCGCACAAAGGTATAAGTCCATTCTAGAGGTGTAAGTGGACCAAAGCCCCCCTCTAATGTGACCAAGTCGCTGATATAGGCCCAATGGCCGGCAGCGCCCTCCCTAAAATAAGGGGTAGACGAATTGATGGTCGCTAATAACTCGTGAAAATGCAAGTTATCATGGCCCATTTCAGACTATTTTTGCATGTTAGTCCAAGGGATTAGGCTTAGTTTGCATCCATTTAGTTTAACTTTCACTCGCTTTGCATTTTAGGAGCATTATACAGTTTTTATGCATTTTTAGTATAAATTAGGCATTTTTAGTTCATTTATTTAGTTCATTCATTTTTTGCAGGAATGACAAACAATTACAGGCATGCGGGTGAGTCGAATGCAGAACAGAGCCAAGTGAAGAAGCATGTGAGTTGGCGCCTAGGCGCCAACCTACATGCCTTAGCTAGAATCTCCAGCACCTCATACAACAGAAGGCTTCCAGAGAGTTGGCGCCTAGGCACCACTTCACTAGTATTCAGACGAGCCCAGAAGAGTTTTGAGGTCACAAGATAGAATTGCTTCCAAGGAGTTGGCACCTAGGAGCCATGGCATGATCATACAGGTATTCTGAAGAGTTGTCAAGTCGCAAAACATCCAGGGAGTTGGAGCGGAGAAGGAAAGAACTCGTTTGAAGCGCGGATCGAAGAGAAGATTCAACCCCGTTGGTGGAAACTGCCGAAGAACCATTTTTTTTATTCATCTTTCTATTTTTCTTTCTCTGTTTTTCTAGATACTTACAATATGGATGTAAAGGATTTTTATATCATGTCTTTGAGCTAAACTTCCTTTAGATGGATAGTTAGGATGAATTGAACTCTAAACTATATTGTCTTGGTTCTTCAAGTTTCATAAATAAATATTTGATTTTTATATGACTGTGCGTTGTGGATTTACCCTTGCATGTGATGTTTAATGCTTTTTACAAGATTAGCTACCTTGTAAGATGATTTAATTGCATGATTAATCCTTGAAAAAGGAAAATCTCTGTTAGATCCATGTGTAGGGCATAGGTTTCCTCTTTGCTAAGGGGAGTTGTTTAATGGATAGGAATATACCATTAAACCCTATGTAGTCATGAACGAGTTATGAATTTATCAATTCTACTTTATTTAATGGCATGAGAACATAGCAATTGAATATGGTGTAATTAGCTTTATATGCGTTGGAAAATATATATAAAGATTATTGAATTTGGACTAGTAAATCCCTGCACAATCTAATGAAAAGGAACCAATGCGATATAGTTTAGATTCAAGGATTCCGAACTATCCATCTGTCATCCCCAATTAATAACTCTTTTTTAGTATTCCAGTTGTTTCATGAAACTCTTTTCTATTTTCTTATTGCAATTGACAGATTTAGTTTTAAGTTTGAAATCCAAATTCTCTACTCACCAAAAGCAACTAAACTGATTAATAATCCTAGTTAGATCATTTCCTCGTGGGAACGATACTCTACTCACTCTTTATTACTTGATCGGCACGTATACTTGCTTTGAAACGAGCAATTTTAATTAGACATATACGCAGCTCGTCAGTCGCCTAGCTAGCGTACCATCTAATGAAGGTTTGAGGCATGATTGGGAAATGTGCATTTGCATGTGCATTATTTATGAAATGTTAAATTGTGAAACAAAAATATCTATTTAAATGAAAATACTTGCTTACTGAGTCTAGTACTCACGTTTTGTTTTTTTTCCAACTTTAGACAGGTACAGCAAAGTTTAAAAAGAAAAAAATGTCTCAATTTAGAGACTTTTAGGGTTGTATGGTTCTCATATATTTTGAAGAATGGTGAGGTTTTAAGGGTACAGTACTATAAGATTTCAAAGTTTGATGGTGTAAAGGAATTTTAGTGAGTTGTAAATATTATATGATTTTAATTGCCAATAAATGATTTCTTGTAAATTGAAATCAGATTGAATTGAAAACCCCACCGCATGAACAGGGCTACAATCCTGCTCACAGTTTACTAACTAAATGATCCTGGAGTAAGGTTCCGACGCCTTGGGTTCGGGGGCGCCACAGGTCCTTGGGAGGTTTTTAGGAAACATTACCTTCATTTATCTCCTCGTCTCAACTTTGACCTTGCTTAAGTTTTTCTCTCCCTTACTTTTCCACTTGTAGTTTTTCAAAGTTATTTGATATGTCATCTGCATCACTTAGCTCATTCTGCTTCTTGGGAGTTGAGTTAAATTTATCAAACATAACATCAATGGACTCTTCTACAACTTGATTTTTTCTTTTCGAAAACTTTATATGTCTTGCTATTTGATAAACATTCAAGAAATATTGCATCATCACTTTTGCCATCTAATTTTCTAAGATTATCTTTTCCATTATTCAATCCATAGCAATTGCAACCAAAAACATAAAGATATGAAATCTTGAGTTTTTGCCTTTCCATAGCTCATAGGGGGTCTTTTTCAAGATTGCTCTAATGGTAACTCGATTCAAAACATGACAAGTTGTACTTACAGCTTCACCCTAAACTTTCTTAGATAGTTTTCTTTCATTTAACATAGTCCTAGTCATCTCTTGTATTGTTTTATTTTTCCTTTTAACTACTTTATTTTGTTGAGGAGTTCTAGGTGTAGAAAATGTATGTAAATTCCTTTTTAATTGTGAAATTTTATAAAGTGTTTGTTTACAAATTCACCATCATAGTCACTTCTAACTGATATAATTATACCTTGTTTTTTATTTTGCACCAATTTTAAGAAACTAACTAACATTGAGAAAGCTTTATCTTTGCTAGCTAACGGCATTATCCAAGTGAACCTTCAAAAATCATCCACTGTAATAAAAACATATTTCTTGCCTTCGAGGCTCAAAATGTTGGATAATCCATAAAGATCCATGTGCAGTAATTCAAGTGGCTTCGAGGTTGAAACTTCATTTTTATGTGAAAATGACACGTTGACTATTTGGACACTTGACAAGCCTTGCGAATTTAGTCTTTATCATGTGTGAGTTTTGTTAAACCTTCTACCAAATTTTTTTCTATAAGGTCTTAATGTTTGACATGTTTATATGTCCAAGTCTTTTATGTCATACCCATGGATCATTATCAACGGCTATAAGACATTCTTCATCCAATTCATCAAGAGAAACTAAATATATATTTTCATATCTTTTACCACTAAATATTATATGATCTCCATCAAAGACATTGCATATAGATAATTCAAACATGACTTTATATCCTTTGTCATACAATTGACTAATACTCATTAAGTTGTGTTTAAGTCCTTCAACAAGCAATACTTCCTCTAAATGCATTTGAAATACCGTAAATGGTTCCCTTACCACTTATTTTATTTTTTCATCATTGCCAAAGGCAACAATTCCACCATTATAGGGTTTGATCTCATGAAATAAGGTTTTATCCTCCGTTATGTGTCTTGAGTAACCACTATCCATAAACCAAGTGTTGTTTGCTTTTACTCTAAGACAAATCTGCAAAGATAATTAAATAAAGCTCATCTTTTTTGTACTCATTTTATGGGTCCATTTGGGTTAGTAAGCAATTAGAGTCTATGATATTTTAGTTTTGAAGGCACAAATCCAATGCTCTTTGGTACCCAAACCAATTTTGCTGCTTGATTGTATAATTTTTTAATTTTATATTGATATATCTTATGAACAAACATGTTACAAAAATTGCATGCCCCATGAATTCTTTGGGTAGACTCCATGCACATTTTGGTTCCTAGTTGGTCTTCTAACTCATGCAACTCTAGTTGTTCTTGTTTTGTGCTAAGATAGATTTTCCATAGTCTGGGGTTTCACCCATTTTGGAGCATTTGATTTGCTATATTCATTTTCTTTCTTTAGCCTTTCTATTTCAGTTTTCAAGGCTTTTGTCTCATCTACTAAGCATTTGACTCTTTCGGCTAATTTTTCATTTACTGCAATGGTAGAGTCACATTGTCTCTTGTTTAGTGTATATTTGTTGCTTAATTTCTTGATTTCATTATACAATGAATCATAGGCTTGTTGCAATTCATTTAACTCAGCATATTGAGACAATCATGAGTGAAAGAATAAATAGATTTGAAGTTAGAATAATCAAGTTTATAAGTTACCTTTTCACTACTTGTGTAATCAGTTGAAGGGGTTAGTCCTTCTATCAATTCTATTGTTGTGAGGCAATTTAAGGTGTTTTCTTCCTCTATTCTTGCCATACAACATATCCTTGCATAGTTTGCAGCTTCATGATCCTTATTTGACAAGTTACTTGTTGTAGAAGTGTCCTCATTTACATATATTCCTCCGCCCTTGAGCTTTGAAAATTTTTTAGAATTGCTTCTATATTTCTGCTCTTGCTTTTCTTTTGACTTATTTTCCTCAGGTGTAAGATATTGAGCTTGCATATGTCCTACTCCTTCACATCTAAATCACTTTGTCACTTCTTACTTCTTTTTTCTTTTGTTTCTCTCCTTGAATCCTTTGGAACCGAAGTTCTTTCCTTTCCTCACAAATTTTCTGAATTTTCTTTTGAGGAGTGCAATTTCCTCATCTTGATTTTGAAAAGAGAAAATAGACTCATCTAAGCTTTGTGTAACTTTCAATGTGATAGCTTTCTTCCTTTTGTGATGTTCTTTATTCTTTTTATTTATTGGCTCATGGGACAAGAGTGAGCTGATAAGGTCTTTCAACTTCAAGGTGTTTAGGTCCTTTACCTCTTCAATAGTCATGATCTTAGATGTCCAAGACTTGGATAAGGCTCTTAGAATCTTCATTACCTGCTCAAATTCATATATAGCTTTTTCAAGCATTTCAATGCATTAGTAATGTGAAACCCAAAATTTTAAGCTTAACGAATATAGTCGGAATTTGTTTAAGGATGAAATTTGAAGGGAAAGCCTAAGTTAACATGCCCTACATGATGAATGAAGTGGATTAATGAGCACAAAAGAGACAAAAAAAAATGTGTAGAAAATGATGATTTGACATGATTATTTAATTCCACTAATTATGTTAAGTTGTGGATAATTATGTGATAAATTACGTTATTGCTTGAAAAATCATAACTTGAAGTCTATAAGGCGGATTGACGTGAAATTTGAAAGGTAGGTACATATTGATGTGCTCTACCTCATGAATGGTATGGATTATGTTAATCATGATTAAAGTATGATGATAATGATTTAATTTCATCAAATTTTATGAAACAATTTCAAATGCTTATATCTTAATCTAGGATGATCATTTTGAGGTGAAATTTTTTATGAACAGCTAAAACAAGGTATTCCATTACATGGATGGATTTGATTAAGCTAAACCTCATGAAAAAGTACTTAACTACTTATAGTTAAAAGCCATTGACTTTTTACTTTTAAAAAGTGTATTTCAATTAATGCAAAGTCAATGCATTTAATGGTATATCTGAGGCGTCTTATGAAGGGAAATTTGGGACAATTTTCTAAATTTTAAAAATTAGAAAAATGCATGGAAAAGGGGCTGCATTTAAGGAAGTTCAAGGGGCTGGAAATGGGCAGCATTTGCAGCATTTGTAACCACAAAAAACAAAAAAAGGGGCAAATGTGTGGACGTGATGCATGGGCAGCTTTTGAGCTAAATTTTTGAAAAATAAAAAATGGAAAAAAAGATATAGAAATACAGCTGGTCAAGGAGGTTTCTTGGGCAGCAAGAAAGAAAAAAGAAAAGAAAAGAGGCAGCAACAGGAGCGGGACATTCCAGCAAAGAAAGAGAGAGAAGGGAAAGGAGAGAACAGAAGGAAGGGCAGCTTGAAGATTGCTAGGGGTAACTTCTCTCCCAAAATTTAAGTATGTAGTAATTTATTAACATGTTCTAAGTTTAAAGTATGCCCATCTAAGTAGGTTCATTTATAAATTTTTTATTTGATTATTAATCAGCCCATGCTATATCTAACCCATACTCACTTTGACGTCCAAAGTTGGGTATAATGGAAGAAAAATCCTGATTTATTGAGTTAATTTTATGATTAAAAAAAGATATATTTTGAGTTTAAGAATTAAGAACCAATAATTAAGGGTTTTGCATGTATATTGAAATTAGATGCAAATATGGAAGCAAAACCTAGTAGAAATGAAATAGAAAACCAAAATATGAAAGAAATAGTAAATTAATGAGTTTTAGCATGAAAATATGTGTGATAACTCATAATATGATGATTAAGGAATGAATTAATTTTCATCTTAAAATGTTAAGCAGGTTGCAAATTAAAAATTTGAGAACATCGACCTAAACAGGTCGAACGGTTGTCAGGATCAGCTGCACCAAATAATTTTTATACAATGAATTTTGGTCTGAAAATTTTATATGGTATAGAAGACATCCTGAATATCACTAATGAAAATAAAAATTAATTTTTAGAGGGTATAAATATTCCTAATAATTAATGTGATTTGACCCATCTGAAAATTGATACTACTGTCCAGCAGAGTAAAAATACCTAAATAAATATAAATACTTAATATTTTATTCTGAAATTATTTATTTTACTTATTCAGTTAGTTTTTAAAGTATGATAGAAATTTTAGATTTAAATACCTTGATTTTATTATAAATAAAAAATTAGAGAAATTAGTGTGTTTGATTTCAGCAATATAGATAGATTGAGGAGTAAATTAAAATAAAAGTTAAATTCCAGATTTTTGAAATGAAATTTAACTTACAATAGGATATAAACAAGTATCATAAGTGATTATGAGGATTTAACCTTCTAGGGGTGAATTTTGAAAGAAGTGAGAAAACAATCACTAAGATACTTAGATATGCGAATATTAGAAAGTTAGATATGAACTTGAGAAATCTTACTTGAACATAGATTATAGTTTCAAGTAAGTATCTTAAAGAATTGAAAAGAAAATAAATGCCCTAAATTGGGATATTGAATGATAAATGAATATATGTGACTTAAAGCGATGAGAGTGTTCATCTCCAAGAAAAAATGGAATTAAGTTGAAATATTAAGAGTCACATATAAAATGAAAAGGGTTAGGAATGAGTTAATAAAAGGCAAAGCATGCAATATATGATGTTATACAGGTATATATAAGATGATCATTTTCGCTTGCCTAGGAAAAGGCAAGAAAAAGATCAAAGGCGCGAGTTGATCGCCACAAGTAAGCAAGCAACATTTTGAAAATATTGATTTCATTCCAAATATTGAAATGATTGAAAGTACTTTATAATGATGATCTATTAAACATTTTCAAAATGTTACTTTAATGTCATATATTGAAATGATATGAATTTTCTTATTCAATGTGATTTCAAGATTTGCTTACAAGGTAAGCAAGCAAACTTTCAAGAACGATGATTTTGTTTCAAGTATTAAAATAACTTGCTAATATTTATATTAATAGTTTTAGAATTGCTTACAGAGTAAGCAAGCTCAATTCTTGAAAGTATGATTTTATTCTTTATTATTGACATGTTTCAAGATGGTTTTATTTTAAGCAAATTCTTAAAAATGCTATTTTAAAAGAATTCTATGATGAGAGAGTTTCTACAAAAAGGATATTTGAAAATAAAGTTTAGGAATTCTATTCCTAAAGGGGGTTTTGTGAGAAAAATATATATATGATTCTTCATGTAATTGCATTTGTAAATAAATAAGGCTTTTGAAAAGGTCTAATTGAATGTCTTTAAATAGTTTATTTAGATGCTTTGAAATGGTCTATTGAAATCTTTTAAGTCTCTTTGAAAATTAAAATACCTTGAAAATATTTTGTATCGATGTTACAAAAAGGTTTTAAGGATGACCAACTCAATAAATTGATTTGATAACAGGTTAGTTTAAATGATGTTCAAAAGATTATACAAACTTCTCTTTATATAAGAGTGATAAAGATGTTGTGTGGACAAGGCATATAATGCCAATAAGAATGGAAGCATATGTGTTTGCATATTCTTTGTTCATAAAAAGCCCAGAAATGGGAATAAAAATGTTAACAAGAAAAGCCTGTTCTTTTCAATTATTGAAATGTTTCGAAATTAGTTTATCGAGATGATTCTAAAACTGTTTACCAGTAAACAAGCAATATTTTTGAAAATATATTTTCTCATGTACTACAAATGTTTTGTAAAATTGATTTATTAAAATATTTCTAGAATTCCTTAAGGGTGATCATCTTAACATTATGATTTGAAAATGTTTATGAAAATATTTTATTTTTAAAATGATTATGCCTAGTTCTCAATTTGAGAAGGGCTCAGTCTGAAGACTGCGATGGATTACGTATATCAAGTTTGATTTAAAAATGGCATGGTCTATTGACTGTGTTGATTTTATGAATTCATGCTAGCATGACAATGTGAATATAAATGAGTGTGCACGAGGATCATGTACTAGGTCCATAGTGGAGGTGGTTACAGACCGAGATGGTTACAGACCACGGCCCACCTCTACCTGTGGCCAAGTCACTAAGGGAAGGTCAAAGGCCGACGATGCCCTCCCTGAAATGGGAGTAGGATCATGGACGATCGCCTAGCTAACGGTATTGTCACTTGGATGATTTTTTATATGGAAGGATGATCACTTGGTAAGCGTCACCTACAAGAAGGTTGGAGACGTATGTGCATATATTTAGCTTTAAAAGCCCCAAAATGAGGTCATAAGAATATTTTAGGACATAACAATGTCCACAAAAACGATGTTTACTTAAAGATATTTCAGGACATAACAATGTCCACAAAAATGATGTTTACTTAAAGATATTTCAGGACATGATAATGTCCACACAGATAAAAAGGTTTATATGCATATGTGTTGCTTTTAAAAAGTACAAAATTTGGGATATGAAAAAGAGTTTATATGAAAATATTTGATGACATACAATTGTCCTCATATAAAAAGGTTTATATAAAAATATTTTAGGGCATATAATTGTCCTCGTATAAAAAGGTCTATATGAAAATATTTTATGACATATAATTATCCTCGTATAAAAAGGTTTATGTAAGAACATTTTAGGACATAAAATTGTCCTCATATAAAAGGTATATATGAAAACGTTCTAGGACATACAATTGTCCTAATGCAAAAAAAGGGGGGAGTTTTATGATAGGTTTTATGAAAGGTTTATATGAAAGGTTTTATGAAATATTTATATGAAAGATTTTATGAAAGGTTTATATGAAAGGTTTTCATGAAAGATTTCTTCTTACTGGTAGTTGATCGCTTGATAAGTGTCTCCTACTGAACGGCGAGAAATGAATTTATATGAAAATGCAAAATGCTTGCTTACTGAGTTTATCACTCACTTTTTGTTTTCCCAACTCTAGATAGGTTCAAGGAAGCTCAAAAGGAGAAAGGACCTGATAAATTGAAGGGAAGAATGAATAGTATTCTTTAATGTATTAACAAATTGTTAACTATCATGTAAGAATTTATATGTTTAGAGAATGATTGAATGCTTGTGTTGATTATGAAGATATTAGGTTATGAATGTTTATGGTGTACGTAAACAAGTTGATATGTTACAAGTATATAATTGCTTGTGAAATAAATAGTGAGAATGATATCTATAGGTAACATCAAGTATATATTGCTTGAAAAATGATGAAGGAAATGGAATGTAAAGAAAAAAAATTCTGCTAAACAAAATGGATTCAAAAATCTCGCTGCGTGATTAGGGCAACAATCTTGTTTCACATTTACCAATTGATTACGATCTTGGAGTAAGACTCAGGTTGTGACTGTTGGTCCCGAGTTGATGGCTAAACCTAAGAGGTGAGGGGTGAATTGGGTTTTTTAAAAAATTCTTTGGTAAATTAAAAATCTTAACCCCTTGAAAGATTAATCCCCTTTTGAAAGCAAATAGAGAGCAATTAAGATAAAGCAGTAAAAGGAAGCAGAAGACAAGATTTATAGTGGTTCGGGCAAACCTTCCCTACTCCACTCTTCCAAGCTCACACTCCGTTGTGACTTGGGTTCCACTATGTATTCCTCGAATACACTTAGAGTCTCCGCTCTCTTCTAGATTCCAGCTCTAGGGGGCATACACAACACACAGCACAAGTAGGTGATGAGTTCCACTCCAATCACACACTACTTTGCATATACTTGATCTTAGCTACCCAAGCTAAATCAAGTTTAATACAAAAAGACTTGAAATAAGAAAAACTACACTTTACAGAGATGTGTAGGCAAGTTTAGCTCGAGGAAGAGATTGTAGAAGCAGCTTGGATGAGTATCGATGAAGCAGCTTGCAACTTGAGGCTCTTTCTTCCTTTGAATGTATATGGACCACTCGAATATGGAGAAAATGAAATAGAAACTCCTTCTTGCACTTCTTTTCTCTCTTTGGACTTTGTAGTGTGTATAGTAGTGTATATGAGTGTCTTGTATATTCTTTCACGTTCATTTGAGTGTCCTTTTATAGAGTGAGGAAGATTTGAACGTTGTAGAGGTGGTTGGCGCGCAATAAATGATCTCCAACGTTCAAAAATTCGAACGTTATTTTCCAAGTCGAAGATGGAGTCGACTTGGCCTGCGACTTGGCTTCCAAGTCGCACCTGGAGTCGACCTCGTGTGCGACTCCAGTTCTTCAGATTTCCAAGTCCGAGTCTTGGTCGACTTGGCTTCAGACTTCGACTTAAGTCGATCCTGGAGTCGACTTGACTTGCGACTTGGCTCGATTTTTGCTGAAAATGCTTTGATCTTCATTTGATCTGCTTCTATCATGCTTGGCTTTCTTCCTTTGAATCATTTTCATTCTGGATGATTCCTCATACTTGTAGATCTTGTTAATCTTGAAGTCCTTATTTTTGGTTTATCTTGGATAGGCTTAAACCTCATGAATCTTTGGATAGTTTGATTCTTGTAGGACAGATTCATGTACCTTGCTTTGCTTTGGAGTTATTTGATCTTTAGGACTTGATAGACTTGATTTGATCTTGAACATGTATTCTTACTTTGAACTTGAGTGAAACTCAAGTTATCTTTGAGAATAGTCTTTGCTCCTTGATTTGGATCTTGATAAAGTTCAAGTAGGTTCTTGGAATGGGCTTGGAACTGCATTTTGAAGTCTGAACTTCTCAAGTCGAGGATGGAGTCGACCTTGTCTGCGACTTTACCCAAGTCGCACCTGGAGTCGACTTGGCCTGCGACTTGGGCAGCTTTGTGCCCCAAAATCAGGTCTGGACAGTTTTTCTCGACTGAAGTCGATAGTGAGGTCGACTTCGTGTGCGACTTGGCTTCCCAAGTCGCAAGTGGAGTCGACTTAGCCTGCGACTTCACCTGCTACTCTTCCATTTCTGATTTTGCCTTTGAGGTTCAAAGTCAAGTCGATAGTGGAGTCGACTTTGGGATCGACTTCACCCTAAGTCGAAGTCCAAGTCGACTTGGGGATCGACCTGGCTATTTCAGTTCCTTAAATCATTGAGCAAACTCATTAGTACTCTTTAATATACTCAAATTAGCCTTTGTTAATCATCAAAACTTAAGCTTTGGTCAATTTTGTTTTGTTTTAAACATTGTTTCTAACAATCTCCCCCTTTTTGATGATTGACAAAACTAAATTGAGCTTGTTCCTTTTAAGATAATTGCATTTCAAAAATAGAACATAACTGTCATAGCTTTCAACAAAATATGACTTTCAAACATTCAGAACATATCTTTTCAATCATTCATATCACACATATCAATCATAAACACATATTTGTGCATAAACAAGTTTCATATATCATTCATGTTTTCAGTTTACAATGTAAAGAAAAAATGAAAATGAAACTCCTAAATACAAACTACCTGACCCAAAACTCAGAAATTCTACTCAATTCCTATTCTATCTCCCCCTTTTTGTCAATCTATCAAAAATTTGTCAATTCGCAAAGACTTTGTGAATTGAAATTGAGAGATGGGGTATGAGATCGGTTTGATGGGACGGTTATGGGCTGATGAGTAGAAGGAAGAAGCTTGAGCGGGAGTGGGTTCTCGATGAACTGAACCCGATTCGAAGGGATCAAGTTCAGGCATGGGTCGCTTCTTGTAACGGCCTGAGGCGAGGTGGTATCGAATGGTACGCATTTCCCGATCGATTCGATCTTGTCGGGAATGCATATCATTGATAGCATTCAAGACCTCAGTCACAAGACTAGTCATCCTATCCTCTTGATGACCCATTTCTTCCCGAAGAGCCGAAATCTCTTCTTTAATGCTCTGAAGCGTGGCCTCTTGAGATGATGTAGGAGGCGCTCGTTCGGGTGCAGCAGATCCTTGAGGTGAGTAGGATCCGTGCGTCGCGGGAGATGTGGGCTCCGCTTGAGCAGGCGGTGCTTCGGGAGGTTGCTCCCCCTCAGCTTGTGCGTTGTCCTCTTGTTCGCGAGCTGGCTCACCTAGCTTTTCCCGGATTCTATCTTCTCTGAATTGCTCCAGATTGATCTTCATTCGTTGGAGCAGTGCCTTGTTGATTGCATTCGTCGTTTTGGGAACTTCAAATGGTTCCCCGTCGATGTCTACCTCGAACCGTTCTAGAATTCTAGTGATCCAGGATCCGTAAGGTAGTACGCCTCTCAGATTGTCTTTCCGGCACGCCAAGGCTTCTAGAAATAGCCTGGGAAGGCTGATCTTGACTTTATTGATTAACTTCCACAGGATCATGGCTTCTTGTGGATTCAATTGATTTCTCCCGCCCCCTTTTGGATAGATACAGTGGGCGATTAGCAGACGGAGGACTCTGAGCCTAGGAGAAAGATCCATGTAATGCAAAAACTTTGTGCCTGCATGGTACTTGTTGCTCTTTGTCAGCTCGTTGTAGATTTTGTCCATTGTCAGGTCTTTAGGAAGTTGTTCTTCTTCATAGGGTACTTGAAGAATGCTCCCGATTCTCCTTAAGGCTTCATTTTGATTTGGGTAATTTAGAGAACCCAGATACATCTCGCTTCCTTTGACATAGGCTGAGAACTTGGTATCATCCCATAAATAGTAGAAGAGTCTAGTGAGATCGGGATAGATCCTTTCGTCAGACTTTAACAGTTGTGTCCAACCTTGGAAGTCAAGCAACTCTTCTATATCAAACTCGTAGTCGCTGAGAAATTTGAAATCGATGATTTTGGGAATGAATACCTTTCTCTCATAAAAATATTTGTAGAAGCGACTGTGTTGCTGCTCAGACTTGAAGTAGGTCGTGGGCATTTTCAAGACTTGCCCCTTTTTGATCGGGATTCTTGAGGAGGTTGAGCTTTGAGGTTGACTTTCCGACCTCGGAGCTCGATCAGACGATTGAGTAGTGGTTTGAAATCGAACCCGTCTACCCGTTGATGTCGATGGTTCCTCCCTTGCTCTCTTAGCGGGTGTCCTTTGTTTTCTAGGAACTTCCTCTTCTGTGTTGGATTGGGAAGGTCTGGGCACTGGTCTTTGGGCTGGCTTTTTGACTGCTAGCTTTGGGAGTCTAGCTTTTGGTGCCATTTTGATTTGGGAGTTGGAAACTGAGGGAGAAAGGAATGGAAAATGAGAGAGAGAGCCGGTAGAGAGAGCTGAGAGAGTTGGGAGAGAGAGAACAGAGAGAGAGAGAGGGCTTGTGAGAGCGCAGAGAGAGAGAGGAGAAGAGCTGCCGGAAATGGGAGAAGAATCGCCGGAAGAAGGGAAGGTTGCTGGCGGGAAAATGGAGAAGAAAAGAGAAAAAGAGAAGAAAAGGGGAAGAGACGAGGAAGTCGGACGGTTGCGTGCTCGCGGAGTCGACTTGCCCTAGGCGAAGTCGACTTCGACCCTGTGGAGTTGACTTCGCTATAGAAGCGGAGTCGACTTCACTTTCCCAAGTCGACTTGGCGGAGTCGACTTGGCTCCCATGGAGTCAACTTGACCCATCGACTTGACCTTTTCAGATTTTAATTTCTTGTTTAATTTTTCCTAATTTAGCTCTATCATCCCCATATCATTCTTAATTTTACAAAATGATTCCTTGGCTAGTGGTTTGGTAAAGATATCAACAATTTGGTCTTCTGTTTTCACATATTCTAAACAAATATCATGGTTTTCAACAGTTCTCTAATGAAATGGTGTCTTACATCAATATGCTTGGTTCTTGAATGCAGTACAGGATTCTTAGTCAGACAAATTGCACTTGTATTATCACATCTAATAGGAATATCAAAATAATCAATACCATAATCTTTCAATTGCTGTTTCATCCAAAGTAATTGGGCACAACAACTACCGGCGGCTATGTATTCGGCTTCCGCAGTGGATAGAGCAACGCTTGTTTGTTTTCTTGAGTGCCATGAAACTAACATATGTCCTAGAAACTGACAAGTTCCACTAGTACTCTTTCTATCTACCTTATAGCCAGCAAAATCCGGATCCGAATAGCCGATTAAATCAAAGGTTGACCCCTTTGGATACCATAGTCCAAGATTTGTAGTTTTTGTTAAATATTTAAAAATCCTTTTTACAGCAAGTAGATGTGATTCCTTAGGACATGCTTGAAATCTAGAACACATACAAACATTGAATAAAATATCAGGTCTAGAAGCAGTTAAATATAGCAAAGATCCTATCATGCTTCTATAAAGCTTTTGATCGATACATTTACCGTTTTCATCTGTGTCGATCTTGATTGTAGAACTCATTGGAGTATTTGCCCCTTTGCTATTTTGCATTCCAAATTTCTTAAGCATCTCTTTGACATACTTGGACTGGTTTAGAAATATCCCTTCATTTTGTTGCTTGATTTGCAGTCCAAGGAAGAAATTTAATTCTCCCATCATGCTCATTTCGAATTCGCTCTGCATAATCTTAGAAAATTCTTGGCATAGATTTTCGTCAGTAGCACCAAATATTATATCATCTACATAAATTTGTACAATTAAAATATTTTTATTTTTATATTTAATGAACAAAGTAGTATCAACTTTTCCTCTTTGAAACTCATGATCAATCAAAAATTTATTCAACCTTTCATACCAAGCTCTTGGAGCTTGTTTTAATCCATATAACGCTTTGGTCAATTTATAAACATATTTCGATTGATCCTTTTCTTCAAATCCTGGGGGTTGTTCAACATACACTTCTTCATTCAAATATCCGTTCAGAAATGCACTTTTTACATCCATTTGGAACAATTTGAAATTCATATGAGAAGCAAATGCTAGTAAAATACGTATGGCTTCTAATCTAGCCACGGGTGCATATGATTCTTCAAAATCAATTCCTTCTTCCTGGGAATACCCTTTGGCTACTAATCTAGCCTTGTTTCTAATTACAAGTCCGCTTTCGTCCAATTTGTTTCTAAATATCCATTTGGTACCAATAATGGTATGACCATTTGGTCTAGAAACTAAATGTCATACATCATTTCTTTCAAATTGATTTAGCTCTTTTTGCATTGCAATAACCCAGCTTTCATCATTAAGAGCTTGTTCAATGGTAGTTGGTTCGATCTTGGACACAAAAGCATATTGTCCACAAATGTTTTGCTTTGATCTTCTAGTTTTTACTCCTTCATACACATTTCCAATGACTTGCTCAATTGGATGGGCATTTTTGAACTTTAAATCAGTTGGAGGTTTGTAAGAGTCATTACCTTCACTTACCTCCTCCTCCATGAGATTTTCTGGCTTGAGCTCGATTTCCTTTGGTTGTTCTTTTCCTTTTGTTTCATCTGCATCACTTAATTCATCCTCCTTTCTCGGAGTTTGGTTAAATTCATCAAATACAACATGTATGGATTCTTCTACAACTTGGTTTCGTTTATTGAATACTCTATATGTTTTGCTATTTGATGAGTAACCAAGGAATATTGCCTCATCACTTTTAGCATCTAGTTTTCCCAAGTTGGTTTTTCCATTGTTCAAAACATAGCATGTGCATCCAAAAGCATGAAAATAAGAAATATTTGATTTTCTTCCTTTCCATAGCTCATATGGGGTCTTTTTCAAGATTGCTCTAATGGTAACTCGATTCAAAACATGACAAGCTGTACTTACAGCTTCACCCCAAAATTTCTTGGATAGTTTGCTTTCATTTAGCATTGTTCTAGCCATCTCTTGTATAGTTCTGTTTTTCCTTTCAACTACTCCATTTTGTTGTGGAGTTCTTGGTGCAGAAAATGTGTGATGAATTCCTTTTTCATTACAAAATTCTATGAATCGTTTGTTTTCAAATTCACCACCATGATCGCTTCTTATGGTTACAATTGTACTTTGTTTTTCATTTTGCACCAAATTTACAAAGGTTGCAAACATAGAGAAGGCTTCATCTTTGCTAGCTAAGAGAATTATCCATGTAAATCTTGAAAAATCATCAACAATCACAAACACGTATCTCTTTCCACCAATGGTTAGAATGTCGGATGGCCCGTATAGATCCATGTGTAGCAATTCAAGTGGCCTAGTAGTGGAAATTTCCTTTTTGGTAGAGAAAGGCATCTTGGGTTGTTTTGATAATTGACATGCCTTGCAAATTTTATCCTTGTCATATTTCAATCTTGGTAATCCTTCTACCAAACTCTTTTTCCATAGGGTCTTTATATTTCTCATGTTTATATGTCCAAGCCTTTTATGCCAAACCCATAGATCATTATCAATGGCCATTAGACATTGACCATTTAGTTCATCTAGTGAAACCAAATATACATTTCCATGTCTTTTTTCACTAAACATGATATGTTCTCCATCAAATACATTACATATAGATAATTCAAACACAACTTTATATCCTTTGTCACATAATTGACTAATGCTCATTAGATTGTGCTTGAGTCCTTCAACAAACAAAACATCTTCCATGCATGCATTTGAACTACTATGTATTTTTCCTTTTCCTTTAATTTTACCTTTTTCATTATTACCAAAGGCAACTGTTCCATCATTGCAAGGCGTAAGTTTATGAAATAGACTTCTTTCTCCGGTCATATGCCTTGAACAACCGCTATCCATGAACCATACATTATTTGCCTTTGCTTTAAAACATGTCTGAAAAATAAACAATTAAATCTTTTCTCTTTGGTACCCATTTTATGGGTCCATTTGGGTTAGTAAAATAATTCAATCTTTTTAGTTCTAACTTTGAAAGCCCAAATCTTGTGTTCCTTGGAACTCAAACTAATTTTGCACCATGATCATACAGTTTCTTAATGTTACATTTATAGATTTATGACCCATTTTATTGCAAAAATTGCAAGTCATAGGTAATCTTGGAGTAGGCCTCCAAGTATCTAATGGTTCAAACGTTGGCCTTCTAGTCCACATAAAATTTTTCTTTTGTGGCTTGTATATAGGTGCAGTTTTGGTTTGATATTTCCCAAGCATTGGCACATTCGATTCACCACTTTCTTTTTGCTCAAATGTATAGTAACCAAGACCTCTTTTATTTGTTTGAGAGGTCATATTCAGAAACATCTTTACATTTTCTCCTGGATTAAAGAACTTAGCTAATGATTCATTTAATGATCCGTTCTCCTTTTTTAGCAAATCATATTCATCTTTCAATTTTTCTGCAAGTTTACCATTTACAATTATTACTGCATCACATTGTCTTTTCTTAATTGTAAACTTGCTTCCTAATTTTTTCATTTCTTCATATAATGAATCATATGCAATTTGTAGTTCTTCTAATTTAGCACATTTGAGGCATTCTTGAAAAGAAGAATAACTTGATTGAGAATGGCAAGGTTTGGAACTTACCTCTTCATTGCTTGTGTACTTTGTTGAGATGGTTTGTTCTTCTTGTTCGATTTGCGCCATGCAACATATTCTTGCACAATCTTCCGCCTCGATTTCGTCGGTTGAAGAGCTACTCGTTGTAGATTCCTCGTCATTCACGTACATGCCTCTTCCTTTATTTCTTTGGAATCTTTTGTTGTCCCCTCGATCTTTTCTTTGTTCTTTTGTCTTGCTTTCTTCGGGAGTTGGACATTGAGCTTGCATGTGACCCGAACCGCCGCATCGGTAACATTTGGTTGGTTCTTTCTTTTTCTCTCTAGAATTTCTATCTTTGAAACTTCTAAAATTTCTGCCTTTCCTCACAAATTTTCTGAATCGTTTTGTGAGTAGGGCAATCTCATCGTCATTTTGAGAGGATGAGGTGTCGTCTGTATCTTGTGCGGCTTTCAAGGCAATTGCTCTTTTGCCTTTGTGATGATCTTCATTTCTTTTCTTAATTAGCTCATGTGACATTAATGAGCTAATTAGGTTTTCTAGCTTCAATGTGTTGAGGTCCTTGGCTTCTTCTATCGCAGTAATCTTTGGAGTCCAAGATTCCGGTAGAGCTCTTAAAATCTTCATAACCTGCTCAGATTCAGATATAGCCTTTCCAAGACCTTTTAAAGCATTAGTAATTTTTGAGAATCTAGCAAACATTTCAGAAATATTATCTGTTTCTAGCATTCTAAAGTTTTCTAGTTCTCCAATCAAAATATTTCTTCTCGTCCATTGGACTTGAGAAGTTCCTTCATAAATGGAGGTTAATGTATCCCATATCTCTTTGGCGGTTAAACAAGAGGATACTCTATCATATTCAGAAGCAGTAAGAGCACAGAATAGTGAGTTCATAGCTTTGGCATTGCTCTTTACAATTCTTACTTCCTCATCGGTCCATTCGGAAGCTCTTTCGTCGGTAGGCAAGGTTACTCCATCTTGGATTGCAATCCAAGAATCCATGTCGGTAGTCATGATGAGTTGCTTCATACGAAGCTTCCAATATCCAAAATTATTCCCATCAAACAATGGTGGCCTTGTAAAGGATTGGCCTTCAGCAAATGCGGGAACGGAAGTAGATTGGGATGCCATATCGATAAGATCTCTTTGGTAAACTCAAAGACCTGCTCTGATACCACTTGTTGGTCCCGAGTTGATGGCTAAACCCAAGAGGGGAGGGGTGAATTGGGTTCTTTAAAAAATTCTTTGGTAAATTAAAAATCTTAACCCCTTGAAAGATTAATCCCCTTTTGAAAGCAAATAGAGAGAAATTAAGATAAAGCAGTAAAAGGAAGCAGAAGACAAGATTTATAGTGGTTCGGGCAAACCTTCCCTACTCCACTCTTCCAAGCTCACACTCCGTTGTGACTTGGGTTCCACTATGTATTCCTCGAATACACTTAGAGTCTTCGCTCTCTTCTAGATTCCAGCTCTAGGGGGCATACACAACACACAGCACAAGTAGGTGATGAGTTCCACTCCAATCACACACTACTTTGCATATACTTGATCTTAGCTACCCAAGCTAAATCAAGTTTAATACAATAAGACTTGAAATAAGAAAAACTACACTTTACAGAGATGTGTAGGCAAGTTTAGCTCGAGGAAGAGATTGTAGAAGCAGCTTGGATGAGTATCGATGAAGCAGCTTGCAACTTGAGGCTCTTTCTTCCTTTGAATGTATATGGACCACTCGAATATGGAGAAAATGAAATAGAAACTCCTTCTTGCACTTCTTTTCTCTCTTTGGACTTTGTAGTGTGTATAGTAGTGTATATGAGTGTCTTGTATATTCTTTCACGTTCATTTGAGTGTCCTTTTATAGAGTGAGGAAGATTTGAACGTTGTAGAGGTGGTTGGCGCGCAATAAATGATCTCCAACGTTCAAAAATTCGAACGTTATTTTCCAAGTCGAAGATGGAGTCGACTTGGCCTGCGACTTGGCTTCCAAGTCGCACCTGGAGTCGACCTCGTGTGCGACTCCAGTTCTTCAGATTTCCAAGTCCGAGTCTTGGTCGACTTGGCTTCAGACTTCGACTTAAGTCGATCCTGGAGTCGACTTGACTTGCGACTTGGCTCGATTTTTGCTGAAAATGCTTTGATCTTCATTTGATCTGCTTCTATCATGCTTGGCTTTCTTCCTTTGAATCATTTTCATTCTGGATGATTCCTCATACTTGTAGATCTTGTTAATCTTGAAGTCCTTATTTTTGGTTTATCTTGGATAGGCTTAAACCTCATGAATCTTTGGATAGTTTGATTCTTGTAGGACAGATTCATGTACCTTGCTTTGCTTTGGAGTCATTTGATCTTTAGGACTTGATAGACTTGATTTGATCTTGAACATGTATTCTTACTTTGAACTTGAGTGAAACTCAAGTTATCTTTGAGAATAGTCTTTGCTCCTTGATTTGGATCTTGATAAAGTTCAAGTAGGTTCTTGGAATGGGCTTGGAACTGCATTTTCAAGTCTGAACTTCTCAAGTCGAGGATGGAGTCGACCTTGTCTGCGACTTTACCCAAGTCGCACCTGGAGTCGACTTGGCCTGCGACTTGGGCAGCTTTGTGCCCCAAAATCAGGTCTGGACAGTTTTTCTCGACTGAAGTCGATAGTGAGGTCGACTTCGTGTGCGACTTGGCTTCCCAAGTCGCAAGTGGAGTCGACTTAGCCTGCGACTTCACCTGCTACTCTTCCATTTCTGATTTTTCCTTTGAGGTTCAAAGTCAAGTCGATAGTGGAGTCGACTTTGGGATCGACTTCACCCTAAGTCGAAGTCCAAGTCGACTTGGGGATCGACCTGGCTATTTCAGTTCCTTAAATCATTGAGCAAACTCATTAGTACTCTTTAATATACTCAAATTAGCCTTTGTTAATCATCAAAACTTAAGCTTTGGTCAATTTTGTTTTATTTTAAACATTATTTCTAACAGTGACACTTCAGGTCGGGGGCGCCACAAGTAATTTTCGAGAATCTAGCAAACATTTCAAAAATATTTTTTGTATCAAGCATTCTAAAACTCTCTAATTCTCCAATCAAGATATTCCTTCTCGTCCCTTGGACTTGAGAAGTGCCCTTATATATTAAGGTCAGAGTATGTCATATCTCTTTAGTGGTTAAGCAAGAGGATACCCTGTCATACTTTGCTACTGTTAGGGCACAAAATAGAGAATTTATTGCCTTGACGTTACTCTTTATAGTTTTGACTTCCTCCTTAGTCCACTCTAAGGCTTTCTCTCCCTGGGTAAAGTGATACCATCTTGAATAGTAATTCAAAAATTTATATCTGTAGTCATAATAAGTTGTTTCATTCTCAACTTTCCAGTAACTAAAGTTACTACCGTCAAATAGAGGCGACCTAAAGAAAGATTAGCCCTCAGCAAAGGTATAAGTGGAAGTTGATTAGGATATCATTTAACTAAGATCTCTTTAGTGCAAACTTAAATATCTTCTCTAATACCACTTGTTGGTTCCGAATTTATGGTAAAACCCTAGAAATGAGGGGTAAATTGGGTTCTTTAAAATTCTTTCGGTGTATTAAATATAACCCGTTGTCAACTAAATCCCATTTAATGAAAAACATGGAGAATGGAAATGTAAATAGAGCAAGATATTAACAAAAAAATTATAGTGGTTTGGGACAATTTTCCCTACTCCACTCCTCCAATAACACACCCTTGTGCATTGGGTTCTACTATATCAATAGATATACAATTGGAGTCCTTGCTCTCTTCTAAATTTCAGCTCTAGGGGCGTCTACAATATCCACACAAGTAGGTAGCGAGTCACACTCTAACCACACACTACTTACCTTCACTTGGTCTTGGTCTCCAACACCAAACCAAGTGGAATTACAAGAATAATGAATATAAATAAAAATCTATACTTTACAGATGTGTAGAGAAGTTTTCGGCACTGAAAAGAACATATAATATGAGTGGAGGAGTGATCGCTTCAGCTCTTGCAATGGATGTCACAATTCTTCTTCAAAATCACTTTAATGAGAACTTGAATGAATGTAGATTGGAAGGTGGAAGCTTAATCAATGTTCTAGCTAACCTTCTCCACTTTTTTTAATGTGTATTAAATAGAGGATAAGGAAATCCGAACATTTGGTGGTAGGTGGCCGCATTTAATGCGCCAACATTCGAATTTTTCTGACCGCTGCGATCCAAGTCGCACTCAGAGTCAACTTCGAGCGCGACTTCGCCCAAGTCACAAACTGGAGTCGACTTAGGTTGCTACTTCGGTCTTTAGGTCTTCAACTTCAAGTTTCATTTAGGATCGACTTGGCCTCAGACTTAGCCCAAGTCATAGGTGAAGTCGACTTAGGCTCCGACTTCACTCTCTACTTAGCTCATTAGAACTTTAACGCATCACTAACTTGATCTTTTAGCATAGATGCCCTTGTTTCTTCATATTTTACCTTCAAAAGACTTCATTTATGCATGTAGGCCTTTGAACTTCTCAATTATTTAGCTTGGTCATGTTCATTTGAGAATTCTTAGATAGTCTTGTGTCTTGGACCTTGAATCATATTGGAATAATGTTAATAGAACCTATCTTGTCACCCTTAGACTTGAAACTTCTTGATTCAACCTTATTGTGCTGAAGTTGAGAGTTGGGGTCGACTTGGTTTGCAAATTCATTCAAGTGGCATAGTTGAGTCTATTTCATTTGCGACTTCACCCAAGTTGCATGTCAGAGTCGATTTACGTTACGACTTCACTGACCAAACTCAATATCGGAAATCATAACACAAGTCACTAACGGAGTCGACTTGGTTTCGACTTCATCTAAGTCGCATGCGAAGTCGACTTCACCTGCACACCATCCACATTGTCAACACTATAGAAAAATGGCCCTTTGAAGTCGATGCTAGAGTCGACTTTAGTATCGATTTGACCTGAGTCGATGCCTGAGTCGACTTGGCATGTGACTTGACCTGTCATGCCTAAAATCATCTCGATACACATGTTATTACCTTAAAACATCTCAAATTGTATTGTTAATCACCAAAATATAGATTGTGCTTAATTTGCACATTTATTTGTAACAAAAGAGCGTTTATTCCTCTGAATCTACACTTAAGAGTCCAACTTTACGGAGTGGGGCACATAGGGAGCTTACATTTCAGAGTCATGGAAGCGCTTAGTGATCAAATGTTCCTATCGTAGAGCTTGCTACTACAGTGGTGCTCATACATGGATCTTCAGTGCCACCACTTTTCTTGTTTGACTATCATTATTTCCATCATATTAAGGACTTCATAGTTTCTTTCTCTTCCACTTTTCTATCTAAGATTTTCAATTTTTTCTACACGCTCTTTCTAGTGTATCTTTTCTCTTATTTCTTTCATCACGTGTAATGTAGGAGGGATCGAACATTGTTGTCCTTTGTAACTAACAATTGTGTTCGGCTCTTTATAACGAAATTGATAGTCTCTTTTTAGCTTCAGCAATCATCATCTAGTGACTCTACATGTGGGCCTTTCTACGCCCCCTATTGATCAAGTGTGCTTTCTTGTCATCAAACTATTTTCATGCCTTGCAAGAGAGAGAATGGTTAGGCTTTGCCTAGCCTCAATTAAGAGGTGAAAATGTTTAATAGTGTAAGTATTTTTTTGGTCAGGAAAATTTCTACCTTTCTAATGTCATTGGGAGCTGTACATGGTGTACTCAGCTTTACAACTGTTATGGAGTAGACAGGAGGTTAGTTCGGGCATTATCCCTAATGTATTATTTTCTTTCTACCATAGTGGAATCCCTTGGTGGCTTTTAGGATTTATAACTATATTTTTCTTTTTGGTTGGGATTGCAAATTTTTAGCCTAAGTTTTGTTTTGGATTCTCTTAATTCAATCAGGGTCATTGTTAGTTTGACTGGGCGGCTGGATTCATTACCTTATGGAGTTTATGGCCTACTTCATTTATCATTTGAGCTTGTGCAAGGCAGCAACCTTTGGTTGCTTTGTAGGATGTGATTTTCGAACCTTAAGCCTTAGCTAGATGGTTAGGATTCACTTGGCCAAACTATCTTTTTAGTGGGTCCAGTACCCGGTATTCTAGCCTACCCTTAGAATCTTATTTTTAGGTCATAAAATCTTCCAGATTGCATTAGGTTGGGTTTTCCAAAAATCGATCATAGAAAAGGGCATGAAGAGATTGGTTAGATGATAAGTCCATATTTTGATAACATGTTGCCATCTTTTTTTCACAAATCAATGTGGAGTGTACTCATAAGGACTTTATGAAGCTCAAAGACACTTATCTTTCGAGCACATTGCTCACCTATAGTGGCTCCCATGTTCCCCTATTGGCATGGCAACATCTAATGGTGGATGCCTTCTTCTTAACCATGCTCTTAAGGGAACTTTGGTGCTTTTCACCTAGTATGTGGCTCACGCCAAAGTCTTGACCAAGGCCGCTTCCATCCAAAGGATTTCGAGCAGGATGCCCATGCGTGGTACATTAAGGTGGCTCTTTGGCTCTGCTTTCGATGGTCAATCCCTAATCATGGTTGAAATTGATTCAAAATCAAGACTGAATGCATTACAAGATGGAACTAATGAAAGTATTGATGAGATGTGAGAGATGGTAAGATTACAAGAAATCCTGTCCACATACAACACCAAATGATAAATTCGAATTTGGTCTGAATCTCAATCTAACTAGACTTAGGACTTAAATCATCAAAGATAGAGGGTGAATGAATAAACTCAAGTTTTATGTGGAAAAGAGTGATCTATAAATACAAGGTCACCCATAGATCATGAGGCCGATTCTGGCTAAAGTTTCACTATTCTAAGTTTTTGTTACATGCAAGAAGGATACAAAAATGATTGGTGTTCCCTCTATAGAACCCTTCTTCCCTCTTACTGAAGAGGTTTTCCTTGCGAGAGGAGTCATTAGTATAATAATCTTCCTTCAAGAAAAGGCTCTTTAGGAAGAGTTGGTCAAATTGAATTAAACCCCCTTTCTAGAGGGTGTTGTGTTATTTTTATACATATTTTGGCTAGAGATATCACATGCCAAGTGTCAAATTGAGATTTGTAATAATCTAATTAAATATTTTACAAAGTGATGTGTCCATTACTTATAATTTGGGCATTGGACGAGGCCTACTACAAACAACTTATGATGACTTAAGCTAACTTTGCTTGCCAAGGCTACCAATCATTAATATTGGATGATAATGCCTCCCTTGAAGGTTGCAACATTAATGAGTTCCTTGGGTGAGAAGTAATTTGATGTCAAAGTAATGTCACGATGTCAATCCAATCATACTAAATTTTGAAAGGGGCTTAACTCTAGTTTCTGAGAGTTTTTTTTCTCAAGAGTGGTTAAATATGAAAGCTTTGGAGTTCACCATTTCTTCTAATGTCATCATGGTGTGGTGGTTCTTTTGAGTAGAGGAGTTTGGCCATTTGCTTAATCTCTATCAATATTAATTTAATTTAATTATTATTTAATTTTATTTGGTAGATTTTTAAACTAATTTCATTAAAAGATATTTTTCTGTTGTATATACATATAATTGTGGTTGAGATTATTAGAGCTATATTTACATAGAGAGAGAGAGAGAGAAATATTATTTTGTATATACTTAAAATGATTTTGTTTCATCTATGCATTTGTGATTGACATATATTGCAAGAAGATTTAGTTTTTTATTCATGTGAATTAATTTCTCTCTTAGTAGAATTAATCTTTTCTTAAAATATTTAACATTTTTTTATTAACTAAGTTATTTATGAACATTTATTTAGTACTAAACAAATAGTAGTTTCTTTGTAATATAAACAAAATTCAAACTTCTATATATTATTTTTTGAATATAAATTTTATTTTTAAAAATAAATATACAAAATTATATATTGTTTATTTATTTTATTCAATGTTATTTTTGAGAATTTTTTGATTTCATTAAGTTATATTTTTATATTGCATGTGTAGATGACTGTAGATAAGGTTATTGGAGTTATCTTTTACAATATAAAGGAAAAATCCATATACACTTGAAATTATTTTGTTTCACTTAACCATTTGTAATTGAGAGATATTGTAGTAAAATTTATTTTTTTGTTTACATGAATTCATTTATCTCTTAATAGAACTCTTCTTTTTAAAAAATATTTAATATTTATATACTAAGTTACTTTAAATAATTCGTATTTGAGTTATTTTAAATAAGCATATAGTTCTTATTTTATGTGACCTAAGTATATTGATTGATGAGGTGAAGAGCTATTGCATCTAGTTTGAAAAAATTACTTTTTTGACATTTACTTAGTAGTAAAAGTCAGACACTTTGGCAAGCTTTGCATTAGAGATAGAAGGAAATAGTTGCATGTGGTGGGAAGATCCACCTGTATACTAGATAAGAAAAAAAGCAAAACAAAATTGTGGTGTATCATATCAGGCCAGGGTTTGTCAAATCTTAATCCTACTTTTTAAATAGATCTCGAGAAAAATTTTGGCTGATCTTGGATTAATATTGGGACGATGGGTCAAGTAAAAAATACAAGTCAACTAAGATGATTTTCTGAATTTATATACCTATCTAACATAAAAATATATCTATGTTAAATTAAAATATTATATACTTAAATATTTTACTAATTAATAAAGAAAATACCATTACTAAAGAAAAATAGGAGTACATATAATGTAAATTTACTAAAATAAGTTAATAAAATATTTAGAATAAATTTTGGCATTTTTTAATATATTTACTTAAAAAATTGTATTTTCTACTACTATTATCAAAACATTGAAAAAACTACAATTATGCATAAGAGATATGTAGATATCTATATCCCTCTTATTGATTCTTATATTGTTTTTTATTGTGATTCTTATATTGTTGATATATTTAATCATAAATAATATGAGAATTTTGAAAGAAAATAATAATAAAATTTTAAAATGTTGTTATAATTTTCAATAAAATATGTCGGGTGGGTTACGATTCTTCAAGTCAAAAACTGATAGACCCATTCTCTTTCTTTTTTTGAATTCGGATCAAAATTTCTAACTCGTCCCTATATTATATTATACAAATGTTAATTTTACTTGATCAAAACAAGTAGGATGACCCATCCTCAATTCTCTCTCCTAATTTAACGAATAACCATCTGCTGGTATTACCAAAAAATAATCATATAGTTAGGAGTGAATTCATCATATATCCACGAATTTTACCCCTCATTTCACTTATATGCGCAAACTTTCAAAGTTGTCTCTTATATCTAGAAATTTTCATCCTAATTTCACATATATCCATGCAGTTAGGGATCCATTAAAGGAGTTGTTAACCCCCTATAAAATGATGAATATGTTCATCTCTAATTATGATTTTATAGCTAAAAATTTATATTATAATGATTCTTTGATAATTCTATAATTATAAACTAATATATTATTTGAATATGGATCTTTAATTTTGAACAAAGCAACTTCAAATTATATTAAGGCTTAGGTATATTTGTTATTTTATTGGAGAGTTAATAGCTCATTTAAGGATCTTTACCGTATAGGTATATGTAAAATTAAGATGAATATTCATGGGTATGAAAGACATTTTTAAAAGTTCGTAGATATGAGTGAAATTATGGGTAAAATTTATGAGCTTATGGAATTTTCCCTATACTTAAATATTGGTAAAGGCGAATTCTTTATATATCCACGAATTTTATCCTTAATTCCACTTATACCAATGAGTTCTCAAAAATTCCTCTCAGACCTATAAATTTTCATCATAATTCTACTGATACCTAACAACGTTAGGGATCTATTGAAGAGGTCATTAACTCTTTAGAAAATAGCAAATATGTTCATCCCTAATTATGACGGTATAGCTAAAAATTCATATTATAATGAATTTTTAGTAATTCTACAACTATAAAATCATATATTATTTGAAAATGAATTTTTAACTTTAAGCAAAACAATCTTAAATTACATTAAAGCTTGAGCATATTCATTATTTTACAAGGAGGCTAACGACCCATTTAACGAATCCCTAAAAGCATGGGTATAAATGAAATTAGATGAAAATTTATAGATATGAGACGAATTTTTAAAAATTTATAGATATATGTGGCGCCCCGAACCCGAGGCACCTAAACCTTACTCCAGTATCGTTTAGTTAGTAGACTGTGAGCAGGATTGTAGCCATGTTCACGTGGCGGGGTTTTCAATTCAATCTGATTTCAATTTACAAGTAATCATTCATTGGTAATTAAAATCACATAATATTTACAAATCATTAAAATTCCTTTACACCATCAATTTTTGTAACCTGATAGTACTGTACCCTCAAAACGTCATTATTCATTAAAATATATGAGAACAATACAACCTTAAGCGTCTCTAAATTGAGACTTTTTTAAAAAGAAAAACTTGTTGTACCTGTCTAAGGTTAGAAAAAAAAATGTGAGTACTAGACTCAGTAAACAAGTATTTTCATTTAAGTAAACATTTTCATTCCAAAATTTAGCATTTCATAAATAATGCACATGCAAAATCACATTCCACATCCATGCCTTAAACCTTCATTAGATGGTACACTAGCTAGGCGCTCATCAATTTGTCTATCTCCTATTTTAGGGAGAGCGCCGCCGGCCTTTGGGCCTATATCAGCGACTCTATCACCTTAGATGGGGACTTTGGTCCGCTTACACCTCTGGAATGGACCTGTACCTTTGTGCACCATGCATCATACACATACTAGCATAACTTTAAAAAATAATCGCATTCATCATTTTGCTCTTTTTTCAACTTAAGAAAATGGCATAATCATTTATAAAATAGATAAATAAATACATTTTTCAAACCACACTATGGGGATGGCCATCCTTAAATAATATTGAAAAATGCCAACAAGAAATGAATTGCAAGTCATTCAATCATTTGAAAATAAATCATTTCAAGACGTTACTTGCTTACCTTAGGATATTAGCTTTCCTCCTCAACCTTAACTTTCCCTTTTCCTAAACAAATGAAAAGGCTTACTTATATATTTGCATTATGTTTTTTCATTTAGGCTATATATTTCATTCAATACCCGTGTTTAGTATATTAAAATTTGCAGTCTTATTATATAAGGTACCCGTATATGGCCTATAACAAGATAAATCTAATTAAAATTCCAGTAATTAACATCCAAATTCCCCAATAGCTAGCTTTCTTCTTTTTTATATGATATATATATACCAACATATTAATACATTAATCATAGCTGAAACATCATGCTAATGATAATAATATATTAAATAATATATGTATATGTATAATTCCTGATTTCTGAATTTACTGAATAAAAAATTTTGAAAATGATATACCTACTGGGATGTTAAATTAGAAAAATAATTTTCATTATATACGTCCATCCACCTACTTCTAAATACATATTTATTATTTTTATATTTCTGAAATTTGTATGTTACAAGTTGTTTATTAAATTACATAACAATTCAAAATAATAAAATTTAAATAAAAGAAACGTGCCAGCCAATCTATGTACATGCAATTAAAATAAAATTCCTAAACTGATCTAATTGTAAAACCATGTATAGCAAATGACAAAATGAAAAAGGGGAAGAGCACCTGTTTGGACGTTGGACTGGAAAGAATAAAATTTTTTCCAGATGTTATCTTATTTGAGTGTACCTAATATTCCTGAAAAAAATATTCTATTATGTTGGAAATATGTGGAAAACAAGTTAAATCTATATTTTGATAATTAACAAATCAATTTGAGTAATTCTTGGCTACTAACATGTTTGTGGAAGTGATTAAGGCATATACATTTGAAGAAAGTAGAGCATGGAAGGCCAAGTCGTTCCCCAAGTCGACTCCAAGATCGACTTCAAAAAGCCAAATCCGTCCAGAGTTGAAACGGGAAGAGGAGCAGGTGAAGTCGCAGGCCAAGTCGACTCCGCTTGAGACTTGGGAAGCCAAGTCGCAAACGAAGTCGACTCCAGCATCGACTTCAGACGGGAAAAACCATCCAGAGTTGAATTTGGGACAGAAGTATACCGAAGTCGCAAACGAAGTCGACTCCAGTTGCGACTTGGGCGAAGTCGCGGACGAAGTCGACCCCAAGTGCGACTTGAGTTTTTCTAAGATCAAAGATGCAGTTTCAAGAATCAACTTGAGTGTTTTCAATACCTAATCAAAGGTGCAAGATCAACTTAAATCTCTCAAGTTCAAGGCAAAGCTCCAAGCTTATCTCAAGATGAAGAAAGTCATGATATGACAATCAATCCAAGTTCAAGATACCAAGAAGATTCAAATCTCATGGATTCAAGGATTGCAAAACTCGGAGCAAATGAAAGCAAGAAGACTCAATGATCCAAGATATGAAAAATGCAAAAGAATTGAAGGAATGGAGAAGCCTAAGCAAAACAAAGCAATCTCCAAAGTCTTCAAGTTCATCAAAGCCAACTGACAAGGTGAAGTCGCACCCGAAGTCGACTTCATCTGCGACTTGGGTCAAGTCGATACCCAAGTCGACCCGACCTGGAACTTGAGGTTGCGACGGAGAGGCGAAGTCGCACCCGAAGTCGACTCCATCTGCGACTTGGGCGAAGTCGCATCCGAAGTCGACTCCGCATGCGACTTGGGTCGCAACGGTCGGAATTTATTCGAACGTTGGCGCATTTAATGCGCGCCAACTACCTTCAAACGTTCGGATTCCCTCCACAATTATAAAAGGCATTCATTGTGGACGAGGGAAGCAGTTGAGAATCATTAAGTGTGCTTAACTCCTATATTCAAGAGCTCTAAAGAGATCAAGTCATTCAAAGAGGAAGAACTTTGCTTCAAATTGCAAGAGCTACACTTCTGAATCTTCAAAGTCTACATTACGAGTTCTTCTCTGCGCCAAATTGCTTCTACACATCTGTAAAGTGTAGACTCCTTTTGTTATTTCATTTTGTTGTATTGAACTTGATTTAGTTTGAGGAACTAAGATCAAGTGTAAGCAAAGTAGTGTGTGATTGGAGTGGAACTCATCACCTACTTGTGCTGTGTTGTGTTGAAGCCCCCTAGAGCTGGAATCTAGAAGAGAGCAGTGGCTCTAATTGTATTTGAAGAACACAATAGTGGAACCCAAGTCACAAGGAGTGTGAGCTTGGAAGAGTGGAGTAGGGAGGTTGCCCGAACCACTATAAAAATCTTGTGTGCTTGATTTATATTTCTGCTCTCTACATTATATTGTTTTCCATTTCGTTTCTTCATTAAGGGGACTAGATTAATCCGGGGTAAAGTTTCTGTTTAAGTTATAAATTTTTAAATACCCAATTCACCCCTCCCCTCTTGGGTAATTGTCATCAACTCGGGACCAACATATTCTCCGTTTGAGTGCTGCTGGACGTTCAACCTTTCCCCTCCTTTACTTCACCGTTTTTTTTTTTCTTTCTTCTTTGCCACTATTTATACCCAGGGCTTAAGCGGTCATTTAAAATGGGATTCGAACCCATCTCACGTCCATGCATTCCCAGCTGTCACCTCATACTTCACTGTCCAACTTAAACCCCATGCGGAACACCTCATTGCAATTACTTAATGCTAGAGACACTTTAATATATATACGTGGCAGAATCTGCCTATTCGTCCTAAGTCGGCTTCTTTTTTAAGCCAATTTACTAATGTCTTTGAAAAGGATGGTACTTAAGTTATCTATCTCTTAAGTATTCCGGTATTAACAAAAGAAACATTGTTTAATAATTTTCTAAACATGTTCTCTTCAATCTACTCCGTCTATTTTTTAAAGTATACAAAATTAGCCATTTATAACAAATTTTATATCAAAATGATTAAATTTGTTTAAGATATAAGCATTTGAATTTAACTAATACAATTCATTCAAATTTTAATTTTTTTATACTCATTTTTAATCATATTTTGTATAATCTAATCCATTCATCATGAAAAGTATATTAAATTAAGCTTACCGATAAAATTTTATATAAAATGGAGTTGTGTACATAAAATAAATGATATCAAAATCTATGAAAATGCATGGAACAATGCATGCATAAGAGGGTACCCACATTTGTGGACTTTCCTTGCATGAGTTGGTCAAGGCACATTTTTCAATGTAAACTTTGAAATTACATAAATGCATTATTTAATCATTTTTCATAATTCAATCCATCCATATTATAGAGCATATAAATTTAACCATCCATTTCAATTTTTATATCAAAATAATCTATATGGTTTAAGATATTGGCATTTAAAATCAATTCATGAAATCTCATGTAATTCTGGTTGTTTAAAATTTTTTAAAACATAATTTTCATGATCTAGTCCATTCATTATGTAAGGTATGTTAAAATAGGCTTGCTCATAAAATTTCATCTCAAACAGCCTTAGATATACCAAGATATTAATTTAATGAATAATTAATTAAAAATAAAAATTTATGATGGGGTTTCCGTACGTGGAAGCTCTCATGGGTTTGACTTCTGGGCACGTTTTCTGATGCACTTAAGTTAAGCACTTTAATCAATTATTTTTCATAATCTAATCCATCTAGATTAAAGAGCACATAATTTAATACTTCCTATTAAATTCTCTTATCGATCTGAGTTATACATTTTAAGATATAATGAAAGTAGTGTAGATGAATATAAGCCCTTAATTAAGACCCCGAATTGGCTCAAATTTTCCTATTTATTTTTATTTTTATTTTTCTATAAGGTCCGTGAATTTAAACAGTTTCAATTGGTAGAATTCAGAATTTTGAAATTCCTTCCTGCAAAATTTATAAAAATTCATTTTCATATTTAATCTTTATGAAATCATTATTTACCCCTTTTTCTAAATTTGTAATTTAACCTCACTTTTCTAAAATTACAATTTGGTCTTTTGTAAACATATGCATTTTTCTATAACTTTACAGCAATAATATACACACCGTACAGGCTTTCAATATATCTCACATTCACTAAGTTTCAAACAACATGGGTTTTACAATATAAGTAGAATTATGGATAAAATTTCTAGGTATATATGGAATTTGCCCTTAAAATAACAATCAAATTATCTTTATCTACCCAACTAATCAATTTAACTTTTTAAAATCATCGTCTTCCTTTGCTAATGTTTAGCATAATGACTCTTTAACGTTATCCGGGTATACAAATGGCATCTTCATAGTGTCTCCATGCAGAAACCGCATCCCTAGATTGTCCATGTTTCATGGAGAAAATTACGTGCCATGATCGAAGAAAACATTCCGTTTAGTGTTTTTTTCAATTGGTTATACAAACTACATTTTATCTATATTATAATTAAGTTCAGAATAGATAAAAGCTCTAACATTTTTTTAAGAATTTTTGGATTGGCCATTGCGTTTAATAGTTATTGCTCGGCTTGGTAAAGACAGAAACTCTACCAAAAAAACAGTCTCTCTCATTAACCTGTAAATAATAATAATAATAATAATAATAAATATGTCTGTTGCTTTTGGCGTCATGCTTTTTTCTTCCCTGGTTCCAATCATTGCATTGCTCTACCTCGTTATCAGTCGCTTTCAAATAAGAGAGACAAGCTAACCATATAAATTTCTGTGGTTAGATAGGAAATTCTGGGTGAAAAATTTTGGTCTTTTTTATTCTTTCTTTTCGGAAATTTTCTAATCCTTGTGTTTGGTTGGGGTAAAATTTTCGATGAAAAGTTTTTAAGATAGAAATTATCTAATTGATAGAAAATATTATAATATAACATGAATAATAATGATGAGTAAAGAGAATAAAGTTAAAATAGATAGGTTAATTGTGTAGAAATGATTGAAAAATAAGATAGTTTATATAGGAAAATATAAAATAATAATTAAAATAAAAAATAATTATGAAAAATAAAAAATTTTAAATTAAAAAGTTTTAGTTGATATCTTTTTACACGAACCAACGCACCCCTTGTCTGTTTGTTCGGCAACGAAGCGAATGCCAGTTTGAAATCACCGCATCCATGAAAAGTAAATCTATCCAACAGCTGTAATCATTCTCCGCTGTCAACAGACGGTTCGGATCATTCGGCTGTTTTTGGGATATTCTCGTCCGCTGCGGAGCCCACAAGGCGGCAGACGGCACCTTGTTTTTACAGCCCATAGTAGGAAAGTGGTATTTAGGCCCTTTTGTAGTGCTTCTTTTTGCTGGAATAGTACCAATACCCAGTGTCTGATTCTACCTTCTCTTCGCTTAGGATTCTGTGGTCTGCGTTCCAAATTCCAATAATTAAAAAAAAAGTAAGAAATTCGAAAAGGCAACGTGGTTATTACGGTAAGATGCGGTCTCTGTTTGATCTGTTTGTTGACCTGAGCATCGAATCATTTTCAATCTTTAATAAAATTGTGGGTGGGTGTCATTCTCCACGCAGTTTCGATCCAATGCCAAGTCATCGATCCATATCCATTTGCAGCGTATTGCCTATTCTTTCTTGGAAATATCCCATGAATGGGATTTTTTGGCAGCAACTTGGTTGGGTTAGTCATCTATATAATATTACTCATGGGAGGAAATTATTTTATGTTTCGGTGGGTGTTTGAGGTTGTGGCTGAGAGAGAGCTTTTTGTGTAGTAAGTTGCTCTTATCTATCTTTTCTGTATATGGGTGTTGAATGCTAGAGCTGAATTTGTATTTCCCAAGTTTGTGGTTTTTTTTTTCCCTAGTTTGTGGGGTTTTTTTTTTTTTTTTTGTTGGGGGCGGAGGAGGCGTTTGAGGGAGGTGATTTAGTAGCTCGTCCACAACGCTTGCTTGCAAATTCATGGTTTTCTTTAATTTGGTGATGTTTTCCAGTCATGGGATCATTTCATTTTGAGATATTATTGGATATGGCTGATAACGGGGCCTAGGTCCTTTTTACAACTTAATTTGTCAGTTTGGAGGACTTCTGATTCTTAAATATTATATGCTTGAAGATGGGTTCTTGGAATTTGTTTGAAAATTTCAAAGCTTCATGGGAATGCCCTGTTTGACGTGGGAATCATTTGAGTGGAAAGAAGGGTATTTATGGCCTAGGGAAATACCACAAGTCAGAAAGCAAAGAAAAATGCTTTTAGAAAACCTGAAAAAGCCTGTATGGTTCTCTGGTTTGGATCTATGAGGAAATAATTAAAGAAGACTGCATAAAAGCTTATCTTTTGGGCTTGAACACTAACAGTTCAGAAAACGAAGTTGGGCTAGACTTAAATTTTGCAGAGGTCTTTGCTGTGGTGTTAGATGTTTCTGTTATCTGTTGAGTGCAACTTTGTATATTCTGTGGACTAGGAGGTAGGTCTGTTGCGAGTGTAGGCAAGTCTAATGTTTATATTAATAGTATTAATGTGATGATCTATCAATTTGTATTGTTTGAGGAGCCACAATACCATGCGGCCACCCATAAATTGTGCAATTTATAGGCAGCCCAAAAATTCTTTTTTCTGTTTTTTAGAAATATATGGGGCCAACTTAGATGTTGTCCCCTTGTGAATTTTGGTAATTTTTGGAATTTGTTTGTTTTCAATTTTTGGAATTTGTTTGTTTTCTTTTAGATTTTTGAAAACCAATATGGAGGAAATAGATACACACACTCGACAACTGTAAGTTGCCTGATCTATCGGTGGCCATATGGGATACGGACCTTTGATTGAATTCACTGCATCCATGCTCTCTAATGAATTATGGGGCTATCTTGGAAAGAATGTGACGTTTGATTCTGTTGAACAGTTTTCAACAACTTCCATGAGTTTTTTATGATTAGAGTGAAATTGCATTTCTCAATGTCTCCCATTGCCTCTTTTCGTTACTTACTTAAGAGTGAATTCAGTCGTTTGCACTTTCATGTTTCTTGTGCGAAGTGTTTGCAGTGTTGTTACAGTGAACATGTGATTGTGCCTATTTTTACCCAGATTAATCCGCTGTAGTGATACCAGATTTATGAACATATTTGTTGGTTTGGAGATTTTAATGATAGTCGAACGCCATCTTCACCAAAAATTTACTGTTTTTAACAACTAATCCTTGCTATTCGGATGATAGGAAAGAAGACATGGGGCAATTGTTTTGCTGTATTCAAGTGGAGCAATCGACAGTGGCTATCAAGGAGAGATTTGGAAGGTATGATGAGGTACTCGAACCAGGATGCCATTGTTTACCCTGGTTGCTTGGTAGTCAAGTAGCTGGCCATCTATCCCTGCGGCTGCAGCAACTCGATGTGCGGTGCGAGACAAAGACAAAGGTTGGTAACTGTTTTACATTAGATGCACTATGGTCTGACATTTATGTATTCTTGGGAAACAAAGTAACCTAGTTTATTCTGATGAATCTTGCGAATCATTATGCTATTCCATTCAAACTGTGATATCATTTCTGAGATTCATGTTTTGATGTGAATTGCATCAAATTTAGCATTATATCTTTTCGTTGTCAACTCACTGTCAAATGTCTTTGTTCTTCCCATGGCTTATATGGCTCAAGTGTGGGGGTGCAAATGACTTGAGTTAATACCAGGCCACATCAACCCAACCCTATATATTATACTGAGTCAAATCAATGTTTACTTAACCCTAACCCTAATCTTCGGAAAATGAGTCTAGCCGAAATTGACATTAGTTTGGGACTTGGTTGACTTGACCCTGACCCTATTTTTAGTTCATGCCAAAGATTCTAATCTGCCCCGGTCTCAAGTTAACCAAGTAATTGCCCAACCTAAGTAAAAATGGGTCCAGTTGAGGCCGGTTCTGGGTCAAGCTGGCCCAATTTGCACCCCTTCTCTAATGGATCTATAGTCACCATCTTATTCAGCTGAGGTTTCTTTATCAAATCATTGTCCGTCATCTTGGTTGTCATCTTGGTTCTTCATCTCAATTACATGTATCAGTTCCAGACTACATCTGAATTACATGTATTTGTTCCCTTTTATCTATCTTCATTGATGAGATATTATTTTCTTAGCTAGTTTTGGATCAAATTTTATTCTTTGTGAATAGATTCCTCATCATTTTTAATCTTTTTATTGTCATGTCAAATATCAAGGATGTTGCAGGATTCTCTTTCCATTGTATTTAGGGATTGGAAATGAACTGATAGCCGGCCCGAGTCACTGGGAAATGTTGTGTATGCAATCCAAATTGCACATGAACTTGGTTCATATTTAAAACAATGAAAGTCTGAAACGGTGTCTGTAAAATTATTTCAATGCTGATGAATTTGGCTATCACAGGTTATATGCCCCTAGGGGGTGACTTGGTTGTTTCAACTTGAGTTGAGATCAACGCAGTTCTAATCCGAATTTGAACGTCTCTAGGTAAAGCTTAATCCGTTTTTTTTTTAAATAATAATAACGTCAAACTAAACCAGAATTGTTAAATTCAAATTAAATTCTGGTTTAAAACAATTTAGGAATTGGGTTGGAAAATCAAACTAAAAGTTCTCATAAATGCATTATACAATTCTTATAAATTTATTAATGATTCAAGTATTAATTCATTGACTATATATATTATATGAATAAATAACTGTGAAAAATGTTTGCAAACATTTGCAATGTTTATTCACCTCCTTTCTGTATTGGACAATGTGTTCTGCTTTGCTCTTGTTTATAAATCTTGCTGTCCTTTCTGAAAGAATGATGCCTGTATGATGAGTAGACTGAATATAAATTTATTGATCATTCTTTTATTGTTGATTCTGCAGGATAATGTATTCGTCAATGTTGTTGCATCTGTGCAATACCGTGCCCTTGCCAATAAAGCAAGTGATGCATTTTATAAACTCAGCAACACAAGGACTCAAATTCAGGCATATGTATTTGATGGTATGAAATATGAATCTTATGCTTTTGTCATCTGATTTAAATGGACAGAGAACCAGAGACTGCTGCGTCAAACAATTATACTCAATTTCACCTGTTCCAGTTGCAGTTGTAATCGATAGGATCAACAATGGGAAAGGCAGGATTGATTGTTAAAAATATAGGTAAATTATGATGAAAAACCAAAAAAAATAGTGTTAATGAAGACTAGTGGAAAAGAGAAGCATCACATCACAGTAAAAGGAATGTATGCTTTCCTTTTTTCAAGTGTTAGATGACAACATTTGAATTTCTAATAAGAAAGCACATCCCTGGTCATTTGCATCTCCATTCTTCTCTTTGAAGGTTATCAGCTTGAATGAACTGTGACATCAGACCCCTGGATTTCTTTATGACCAACATTCCAGAGGCTCCTTCTGGTAAAGGCAATTTCGCCATGGTAGGACCATGATCTTGTTTCACAGTGTAACAATCTTGGACATTTATTGACAGGGAAAAGAGAAACATCACATCACAGTAAAAGGAATCTATGCTTTCCTTTTTTCAAGTGTTAGATGACAACATTTGAATTTCTAATATGAAAGCGCATCCCTGGTCATTTGCATCTCCATTCTTCTCTTTGAAGGTTATCAGCTTGAATGATCTGTGACATCAGACCCCTGGATTTCTTTATGGCCAACATTTCAGAGGCTCCTTCTGGTAGAGGCAATTTCTCCATGGTAGTAGGAGTTCATAGTGTAACAATCTTGGACATTTCTGTATTGAAGCTGCTTCTATTACCATGGGAAAAGAGCCTTGGCTGGAACATGAAGCCAAAATCCTGCTTGCAGCCAGGAACCTGTCATAATAATTATTGATTCCATATTAGAAAAAATAATAAACTAAGTAAATCTGCTTGTTGACTTATATTTAAATCTGGGAAACTTGGCATAAATCATGATAACCAATGCCTGTTTACTACAGATGACAAATTTGAAGCTGTGAGTGAAGCTGAATTTGTGATATAACTGGATGGTATATGGTATTTTTACTTGATGAGGGGTGCAGTTTTAGCAACAAATAAATGTGCATGGAAAGTAAGGGTCATTCTTATGTTTCTTTACAGTTATTAGAGCAAGCGTTCCAAAGCTCAACTTGGACGATGTGTTTGAGCAGAAGAATGATATTGCTAAAGCTGTTGAAGATGAACTTGAGAAGGTTAATCTTGTGATTGTTAGTTTAAAATATTGCATTTATTGCACTGGTGCGTCTTTTCAAAAAAGTTTACTTCCTTTCTGTTCCACAGGCCATGTCTGCGTATGGCTTTGAGATTGTTCAGACACTCATTGTTGACATAGAGCCAGATGAACATGTGAAGCGAGCAATGAATGAAATTAATGCTGGTAAATTAACATGCTCTAATGCAGTTGCATTAATTTGCAATTGAAATATATCTATTTATGTGTTTTCAATACTATTACCTTTTAAATATTTGCAATTTAAATATCTGTTGAGTATAATTTTCTATTCTATTGCATGCATGGTGTCCATCAGTCCATAGTTATTGCAATTCTATTCATCCTCAGTATTGCGTCCACTTTCGACTAATGAAGGAAGGAGTAATGGGTGGCTAACGGTTCTGTAATCGCCTCCTGTCCTCTGGAATCTGGATTATAATCCTTGACTGACAAATGTATAATCCCGAGCAGTAACCCAAATTTAACTAGGCTAATAGTTATGATAATCTAATCTCAGTGATCAGAGTTGATGATCAGATTATTCTCAACCTTTCCAGTTGAAAAATGACTCAAAATTGAGACCACATGTACAGTTTCCAGGACTGGTTCATTTCAAGGTTTTAGTTCACCTGTGAATAGGCTTGTGTCCTTTTCCATAATCAATTATCACTATTTACAACATTCTGATGTGTAATTCATACTAATTTTGATATTCAGGCATTTTGCTGAGAAATTTTAATTTCTTGCAGCTGCTAGGCTTAGGGTTGCAGCAAATGAGAAGGCAGAAGCTGAGAAAATTCTGCAAATCAAGCGAGCTGAAGGTGAGGCCGAATCCAAGTATCTGTCAGGTCTGGGTATCGCCCGTCAGCGGCAGGCAATTGTTGATGGATTGAGAGACAGTGTCCTTGGCTTCTCTGTCAATGTGCCTGGAACAACAGCGAAGGACGTCATGGACATGGTTTTGGTTACTCAATACTTCGACACAATGAAGGAGATAGGTGCTGCCTCCAAATCTTCAGCTGTCTTCATCCCTCATGGCCCTGGTGCTGTTCGTGATGTTGCCACCCAGATCCGAGATGGACTGCTGCAGGCATCTCAGCATCACTAGTCGAAAGGGGGCTCTCTCTTGTGTGCATAGAACTCATGGATTTGCATTCTTCCTCTTCTTTCCTTTCCTGTCCAGTTTCGTTTCACATTTTGTGGTTTGCTATATTACAGTGTTTGCATAGATGGTTGTTGATATGTTTGGTCTGTTGAAGGACCTCTCTCTTAGTTATCTGGAAGTCAACTTCTTAAAAAATGCTTCAATGTTTTATTGTAGTACTCAGAGGTATCTGCTAATGTTGGCAATGCTGCAATTCTTCCATTTTTCTGGCAGTCAACATTCTAAGATGCCAATTTACAATGTCAACCAAGTACTCAATTAATGCCCTTCTCTACCTGTCTACTACTGATGTTTGGAATGAAGCATTTCCCGGATCTGTGTGAAAGTCAAAATCCTAAAATGCCACTTCAAGAATGTACAAGATTTTTTCCCACCACATTTTTTTTGTGTGATTTAACATCTTAAGTAATTATTACCATCTCTCAAACTTATATTTTTCCATCATCCTTTTCTATTGTTCACACAAAATACTTATTTTGTTGTGATTCACATTATTCCTTATAGCTCTCTTTCTTTTTTTGTGGTCATTCGATAATTTCTTTGTTTTCTCATTCCCAAATGAAATAAGGAAAATTGAAGTATCGAGAGATTTGGTAGAGGACATCTTAAAATTCCATCTACAATGTCAACCAAGCATCCAAATAATTCTGACCTGTTCACAATGACGCTGAAGTACTCAAGAGATTTGCATATGGCTTTTGTAATGATGCGATGGATACTTCATTCCTTTCACGCGCCTGTCATTGTGATATAGCACCACAACCACCGCTTTTAATAATCTTATTTTTCTCATCATTATTTTGATTCTCAATCTCCTTTGAATGCTCTGCAATATCATAATGCTGATGTTTGGAATGATGCAATTCTTATTTATCTGAAAGTCAACATCTCCACGCAGCCTCTTTTTATTCTAAAATTTTTTTTTTTTCAAATTTAAATCATTTATCCTCTTTATCCATATGCATATATGTATGATTCCTAAAATCGCATGTACTGAAAAATTCTATATATTATACATATACTTACACATATACTACACATTTTTGAAAAAATACTTTTATTCACCCTCAAAGATACTAAATTTTAACCAATAAAAAAAAAGATACTAAATTTTAACAAAGCCATACGGGATGCCCAAATTTTCTTGTTTATTATTTGTTTTTTTACAAATATGCGGGCCCCAACTAGACATTCTTTCTCGTAAAATTTGGCAATTTTTAAACTGGCTTGGTATTTTTATTTTTATTTTTATTTTTGAAAATCAATAAAATTTGCATTGTCAAACATATTCAAAATACAAAATAAATATATAAATATTTCCAAAAATAATAAAACTTAGTTTATAAATTAAATACACCTAAATGACTTCTTTATTTAAAAAAACAAGGGGATTCATGGACGCTCCAGCTGTGTTGAATCATTGCCCCATCTTAAGATGGGACTGCAATATTATCGGGTCAGATATACGGTTGACGTTTGATGTTTGGACTTTGGAATGATACAATTCTATTATTTATTTCAAAGTCTGCATCTGAAGGTCTCAGTGATCATAGATATAGAAATATTTTTGCTAAAATTGTGGTTAAAAAATGCGTTTGATGCCTTGTGAAATTTATTTTATTCATTAGGTTTGGTGCCACTTTGCCAGGTTTGAAACATTTAATTGGACACTTAAACCAACCCCACATAGAGGAAGCGATAATTTAAGATAAATAGGATGGATTCTGCAGTCGATCTTAATTAAATTAATATCAACAGAAAATTAAATTAGTGCAAATATATTCTTGTTTTCCCGACTAGCCCTTTTTAATATAATTAAGGTATTCAGAAATAACTATAACTTTACGTAATTGCAAATTAGCACATGTTAGGCATTTGCATTATGGACTCTCTAAACTTTGAAACATTTCGAAAGAGACCCTACTAACTGGCAGTGAGAAAAGAAATTAATCGAGAATATTTTAAAACAAAAAAATTGAAATTTATAGGGTTTAATCTTTAGCAATTCTTTTATAATAAGACTCTCTAGATATTTTTTCTTGATGAATTCTAGATATTATATTTCTGTGTACCAACATGCCATCAATTACCATGGTTCTGTCGGGAAAAAATTATCATGGTTACGGCTATTATTATAAATATTTTTCGAATTATTAAATGGACAATGCACCGCATTTGGTCTAGTGGTATGATTCTCGCTTAGGGTGCGAGAGTTCCCGAGTTCAATTCTCGGAATGCCCCTTTTCATATTTATTTATTACAATTTAAAGTTATATAAGTAATGATATTTACAATATTTCGCTTTAATCAGTTTTTTGTCTTATTCATATAAGAAGGATACCGATGGTTGGGACCTTAAAAATTTTAACAGAACTTCCATTATTAAATTTGGACAAGTGGGTTGACGACTTTGTTAAGCACGCATTTTCCATCTATTTATTATATCACTTAACTATTACTTTTATAAAAGATAAATGTTAATATATTAATTAAAAAAATGCTTACCTACACTAAGCGTGTTAGAGGAGAGCCAAGGCTGGCTCGTCTCACCGGATCCAAACAATTCAACGGGAAGAAAGGAGCAGTTCAACAACATAAAATCAGTGATCAGGTAGGCAGCCGAAGTAGATTCTCAAGAAATGCTTGATTTCGGAGCCATTCGGTGTTAAGAAGGCCAAAAAGCTCGCCAGGCCAAAAGAAGCCTTTAGCTTCTTCTGAGACGCTTTTAGATAATTTAGCTCGGCTTCGCAAAGCAATCGACTGAGTTCAACTAAACATTATACAAAAAAACGTGCTCGTTTGGCTACGCTTATTTAGGGCAAATTCGAAACTTCCAGCTAACCTGCATTTAGGTAAGATACCACCATTTCCAAACACCAAGCTAAACAGGGCCTCGTAGAAATCTTTCCCGCGGTAATTCACCAACCGTTCATAAAAAACAGGCTAAGTCTGAGAAAGCACGGGCGCATTCCCATTTTCAAGCGATTGACGTACATGAAGTAAAGGTATGTAGAGTGTTTATCTCATTACCCGTCACTTCAAGTTGTCCTCCATCAGCTGCCTGGTCATCCAGATGAATGACATGAGCGACAGCTAAGTACTCCAGCAGCATGCAGACGAAACAAGAAATAACCAGGTGTAAGATAGAACATGAACCACTTCCTAGATATAGAAAATTGGCAGCGGAAGGCAGGGAATTAGACAGGTTGTTGTGCCTGGCCTCGTTCGCGTAGAGCACAGCAGAAGAACTTCCTCAAAGACAGCCACAAACAAATGAAACCAGAATTGCCAGTAGCCCATGCACCATGGGAAAACCAAAAAATTGCTTCTACCCAATGTCAAATTTCCTCCTCCAACCGAGGGGAAAAAAGAGAAAAAAATCTAGGAGAAGCTTGGTGGGTCCTGTTGGCCAGAGTTATTTTTACAGGTCCCTACCGTCATGACAAAATAATTGCGTATCCTAGCATTACCATCACCATGGCTTTGAAAAGATCAAGATGAAAAAACCCAACAATAAGAGAAAAAGTTCCCTTCCTGAGATTCTAGTCTCTCTTCTTACCTTATTGCCTTCCACACCATACAAACATGTGAAGTCGCATTTCTTCGCACCACCTCTTCTAACCTGTGGCTTCTATGGCTTCAGGGCCAAAGCCAGCCCAACCTTCGCATTCTTCTCAATGGCCCGTGTGTCCACCTCTGCCGATATGGTGATAAGAGACTTGGGCCTCCACTCATGCTGAATCAGTGTGCTTGCCTTGCCGTAATTGTTGATTCGGGCCTTGACAAGAGTCAAGGGGTCAAGAGCATGATGTGTGCCAATAGTAAGTGTGTTTTCATTACTCGTGAAGCTATGGGAAAGCTCTGCACCAACAGCTGTGCTTGTCAGGGGACGCACTGTGTGATAGTAGGATGCCTTGAGGTTGTCTCCTTTGTCATTCCTGTAATTAACCCAATCCAACATAATTAGCTTCTCATTCCGTTTCCCTTCCGTTAATCACATTATATAATAAGATCAGCATTAATTTTCCAATACGAATCACAAATGGCCATTATCATCAAATCAAGAACTGAAAATTTACACTATTTTCTGATCACTGGTTGTGCTTATCCAGCCAAATTTGGACCAAGCCAACTGCTTTTGGATGTCTATTACATAGGATCAAACTAATTTTCAGGCATTGCCCCATAACAGACCAGGCTCTTCTTAGAGCCTAACTTGCCTGCAGAGCATGGATCACAGCGATTTCAGAAATGGCTGATAAAAACCCTACAGAACTGTCCACTTAGGTTTTCATGAGAAGAAGACCAATTTAAAAGACGGGGATACTCACAAAGTCAAAGAAGCTATGAGGTCAGCACTAGAGAAGTTCAGCCCAGCATTGTATTTGATAAAGTTCCCCGAACCAGTATCAAAGGACAGATCAACTCCTGCAGCAAGGGTAGGTGTTCCTACTACAGTAGCAAAATTAATGATAGGATTTGCAGTCAAACCAACGCTTGTGTTGACCCCTGCATAGTCATGCAAGTACTCGAGTTCAGCCTGCAACAATGTACAATAGGATTCAGATTTTTATTTTTTTTTCCCCTTTTTTTGGGGTCATCTCTCTTTCATTTGTTACTTAAAGAATGCAACGAGGTTAGAGATGTGGACAATTCTTGACTCAACCACTCTGCAAGCCAATTGACAGCTAAAAAAACCTTGGACATTGCAGACAATGAAATAGAGTAGAAGGACGTTTACATAGCATAGTACAAGAACATAAATGACAAACAAAACAAAATCCTATTAACCCCCATCAGTCATCTCCATATATTAGCAGAGGGTTGAAATTCATCACATTCAAAAGCCATAAATAAACCCTGCAGAGATTTGTAAATTAGACCTCTAACAATGCTCAGTGGTGCAGATCAACACAGATAAAGAAAGCAAACAACTTGATGTTTGGAATAAATTTTAAAAGCTTTGGTGTCATAAGGATTCAAGCATAGATTACTTATATTTTGAATTAGTAGATAATTTTCTTAGCAAAATTAATTATTCTTTTCATGGGTCAATTTTGATTCATGAAATCGAGCTCAATAAGTATTGAAATATCATAATTTGATTGCTTATTGGATCAGTAGACAATGGATATGAATATCACACCCAAAAAAAAAACACTGTTTCGGACATGAATAGCATGCATAAATCTGGCCAGGGCAAGAAATGAATTTTAGGGTTATTTTTGCAACTATTGGATTTTTCGCTTATATATAAATAAATATAACAGACAAAAACATGCATACATAACATACAGATTTTTGGAGAAGTTCTTTTCCCCAGAGATTGGCTAGTGGGGAATGATTTCCTTAGGTCTGATGCCTAAACCTATGAGTGATTCCTAGGGATTCTTCTTCTAATTCTATTGCCATTCTAAATAAATATAACAGAAAAAAATATGCATACATAAGATACAGATTTTTGGAGGAGTTCTTTTCTCCAGAGATTGGCTAGTGGGGAATGATTTCCTTAGGTCTGATACCTAAACCTATGAGTGATTCCTAGGAATTCTTCTTCTAATTCCATTGCTATTCTAAAGAGACTCTTCTCTTTATCTACAAAAGCACTAATTCTCAAAAGTTCACAAAACAAAACCCTAACCTTCTTGTTAATCCAAGAAGAATTTCTCAATCCCTCAGATTGTTCTGCATCACCAGGAATATTGTAAGATGGCAATACAAAAACCTTTCTGCTAACCTATCTATAAATGCCTACCTTGCACAGAAACGATCCGTGCACGGATTGATCTGTCAAAAGATCACACTTGGTCTCAAGTAAATAGGAAGATGACATAACAGAAGCAGCAATAGGTGTTATTCAATAAACAATAAAAAAATCATGCAGAAGAAACTATAAACCAAATGCCATATAGAATACAAAACCATATGTTAATTAGTACAATCAGCATGAAGGAAACACCAAACGTCTAGCAGCAGTCACAAAATAAATGAACTTTTACTCAAGATGACATCAAAGTTCTTCTTTAAATACTAGGTATAAGGAAGGGTGTTTTTTTTTTGTTGTTGTTGTTGTTTGGGGGAGGTGTTGGGGTTGGGAAAGCAAGACTGTTTTCAAATCATAAAGTAAAATAGATCATTGGACAAAGCCAGCAGAATGCCTACAGGCACAATTTATAGTGACTTGGTAAACAGAAGCCCAAAAAAACAAAAACAAAAAAAAAACACAGAAACACACTAAATGCTGGACTAATCCAAAAGGAACGCAATTCAAATAAGATTCCTATAAATCCAATTGTAGGAAAAAATTATGCTTAGAGCAAGGCATAATCTCCACTGCAAAAGACTAAAATAGATTATTGACCAGAACATGAAATTAGAAAATATGAAGAAAAGAAATTTTCTTACCTTGCCAGACTTTTGATCAGGAACGGTGAAGCGAAAAATTGTCTTCAGACCAGGTGCAGGTTCATCAATCGTAATGGTGGTAAAAAGCTGAAATATCCAACAACCATTAATCAAATAATACATTCATTACCATATATTTTCTTAACTTCAAATTACCTTCACTGAGAAGGTGAGATTAGGTGTTTTTCTATTACTCCTTCCTCAGGTGGGTATGCAAAAATGCAAGCGACGGCAACCACACCAAGCACGGATGGCATGTTATTGGTTGACTTGTTCATAGTAATTTTTATTCAAGGCTGAACAAATAAAAATCACTTCCAAGGGTAAAATATAGGTAATAGATAATGAAGTTTTGAACACAGACATACAAAACCAACTATACTTGTTTTGCAATCAGAATATTTCAGGAAAGTGCAGTAGATATGAAACTTATCATAGTTATCAAGATAATAGAAGTAGATTGCAAATGAAAGCCTACAACATTCACAGCTCTTCACAAACAACATCAACCCTCGGCTGGTGGCGTGCTGGTAGATCTTATTAGATCAAGTAATAAGAAATGGTACAGGGAAACTTGACTTCACTTTAAAGTTGCAGTCCACCCATCCAGCACTAGGATCATTTTCTTCTTTTTCTGTCTTTCTATCCCCACCAAATACAGAATGCAAACGTTTTTGAGTGTTTGCTAAAAGAGGGAGTAAAGATTTGTACAGTTTCACTATCAAAAAGATGAGATTACCAGAGCAGATGCCTCTTACATTAGAGTTTGTGTCCACTTTCACATCAGTAGTGATATTCTTGTTCCTCAGCTGAGTATTGATATCAGCTAAAAACAGGTCACCTTTCTTCACTCCAGTTGAAGTGATTGCCTGCACATGACCAGTGAAAAGGCTAAATATAACAGGCAGAAAACAAACATGGATGTACTTGATAAAGAAAAAATTGGGAAAAATATTTCTTTCCCTTTGTGAGTTAAAGAGAAACATTTTTTTTCCAATAGAATGATAAACAAATAAAAATGAAAATCAAGTTTGATTTGTCAGAATTGCACACAGATACAAAAAATACAAGAAACCGGGAGCAAGAGAAATAAGATTAATATAAAAAGAAAAGGATATAGTGCATAGATTTTATACTGTATGTTACCCAGTCATATGCAACATGGTGTTGTGTTGTGGATGCACGTAACATTAGATAAACTTTCAAAAATTGGCAATTGCAAGTATAATGTCTTATGAATGAACACATTATCAACATATATTCAATCATCAAGATAAACTTGGAAATGCCCAAATTGATAGTATTTTAAGAGATCCTAAAACATCCCAAAAGAGTAATTAAACAGTCAACTATTTCATAATTAGACATTCTAATCAACAAGTCATTTTATCCATATGGCCTAAAAAAGAGAGACAAAAATCTGCTAGAACTCTTCATTACTTTTCACTAGAACATGGGCCTAACAATCAACTTTCTAGGTTCTCTTGTAGGAAAAGAATGTAGTTAAATCATGAAAACAGATGCGAAATTTAAAAATAACAAAAAAAAAATTCCTAAATACTTGAAATTAAGACTGTTACTCTAGAACTTAGAAATGCAAATTTTATCAGCTGCTAATGCAGTGTTATTGCTATGTCTTTCCCAATCATGTAGACAAACCAGAAAGTATTTAAAGTTGTCCTTTTGTCTAGTGAAATCAGCATTGCAACAAGAACTAATTGCAGCATGCAGCATCAATTCCTGCCAATTTGTGCCATCACATGATGCAGGTTAAAACACTTATTTTGTACTTTTGATCGCCTCCACCATTCATATCCATGAATTTTACACGCAATAGGTGCTAACACAGAATAGATTCCAAGCCAAGCATGCACACAAGCAGCTTCCACAGATTTGGAATGCAAGAGGAATATGTCCCTGTTCTTGAAATAAGAATAGTTCAACATGCATGACATTACTACTAACAACCACATTAGCTGGCTGCAGACACAACTTCATAATTCTAGATGATAACCAGTGCGACAGTCCAAAAATGAAAGCGTAGAAAAGCAATAAAAATGGCATAGAATATGTGAACGTCATATTAGTAGGGTCTACTTTCAAAGAAGTCAAAGCACACAAACTCCTTCCTTATCCATATTTTGCACTCAACGGACCATGAAAAGCAATGGCTTACTAAAATACATAACGACGACAATTTTCAAATGTTGCAATTGCACAACAAGGTATATCTCATCCTATTAGTAGACTTGTTGCTTCTCAGAGTGCTGCCCTCTGGAACACATGCAGTTCTATGCCTGGTTAATCAAGTGCACTTGATAGTCGATACCATATCCGTAATAACCATTCAACTCTTTTGCTCTTAAGATCATTTTACAAGTCACAGCCACTCTACTGCAAAGTATCAAGTCGGCATATTTAAAACCCAGAATGCCAACTGGGGAGGAATCCGTGGGGCAGTTCACATATACAGCAAGCTCCAGCATCTGCCAATGCACGCTCCTTTTTCCCACAACTACCATCTTATCTACTAGAAGCCTTTGAACCAAAAAGGACTACAGCGCACAAGCTGGACTTCCCAGTCAATGAAAAGAACACATAAGGGACCATATCATTGCATCATGCCAGGGAGATAAAAGCAAACACTTGATAGGCATCACGAAAGAGACAGCTAAAAAAGCTACTTCGAGATTTGTGGGACTAACAGAATCAGATGGGAACGCGAATAAAGTCCTTTCCAGTTCAAACAAAAAATCTCAAGCAACTACAAGTTGAAACAGACAACGAGCGCAAGGAACTGTCGTATTGCCGTGGGCAGCGCAAGAGTAGAGTCAAATCGACAGCTCAAACAACGAAACCAGCAACGGAGGAAACAGAGAAAGCTTACGACGCCGGTGGAAGTGTAGGTGGTGAGAGTGAATTTGTGATCGCTCTGGTAATCCTTGTAGAGAAGATCTACCCAAAAGAAGAACGAAACAATTAGAAAGACGTGATTGCAGAAGAAGAAAAGGAAGAGAGAGGGAAACGAGGAAGATTCAAACCTCTAGTTTTCTTGCCGATGTCGGTGTAGAGACCTGGGCCCTTCACCATTTTTCGCTTCTTCTCTTCTTTAGCTAGCGAGGCGAAGGGAGGAGGAGGAAGAATCGGAGTACGAATGGAGGAAGAGCAAAAGAAAGAAACCCTAACCTATATAAAAAGTCGCTCCAGACTTGGGAGAGAGAAAATGCTGCAAGGGTTTGTATGAAAAATCTGGACCGTCCGAATGCGGCACTTTAACCCCTGCAGCCTGCCTGGTCCGTTGATTTATGGCTTCGACACTCCCGGATTTGAGTAGGGCTACGATTTAAAAATGGAAAAGGAATTGAAGCAAAAAAGAAAAAAAAAAAAAAAAAAAAAAGAAAGAAAAAAAAGACTGTATTTTGCATCCTTTTTCCCATATTTTGTGATTTGATAACTTATTAATGATTCAATACTTATGTCCGTTTCTTTTCCCTCAAGGAAACAAAAAAATATATATTCATTACTTATGTTGAGCATGAAGGCTCGGTGCTTACTGTTGACTTTTTTTATTTTTAAAATATATACCTTATTTATTATATTATGTTTTCTTATGTTACCAAAAATAATTTTTATTAAAAATTTCTTTCTTCTAAAAAGGTATATTTTGAGGAATATATAATTAGTAAAATGTTTTTACAATATGTAGCAAATGTATAGTGAATAAAAGTTTACCGTTCATCCAATTGGATCATAAATAAAAATAAACATAATAAATAGTTTAATTTTAACATTAAAAATTATCTTTTGAGAAATATATAATTAACAAAATGTTTTTAAAATATACAGCAAATGTATAGTGCATAAAAGTTTACTATTCATACAATTAGAGTCATAAATAAAAATAAATGCAATAAATAGTTTAATTTTAATATTAAAAATTAAAAATAAGTATGATAAATACAAAATGTTGTGGGTATACAATGAATTAAGGGTAAAAGTTGCGGCTGTATGGATATAGAAGTATATTAAAGCAAAGAGACCAAAATAAAGAATATTTTGTTAGATATACTTCTGGGCTATGGAATGAAACAAGGTAAAAGTATCTAACAACTAAAAAAGAAATGCTATCTACTATTTTATGCATCGATAAATTTCAAGAAAATTTATTAAATAAATAATTTTTATTAAGAATAGATTGTCGAGCGGCCAAGAACATTATTCAAAAGGATGTTAAAAATTTTGTATCAAAACACATGTTTGCTTGATAGCAAGCTATGTTATCCTCTTTTAACTTCCAAATAGAATATATTAAAGGAAAAAATAATGCACTTCCTGACTATTTATATCGAGAAATTTTACAGGGAAAACCTTCAACTATCTCAGCCAATTGCTGCTCTCAAGAGCCCAAAAGATAAAGCATTATCATCATCATCCTCGGCTATTCTCCAGAATTATAACTTTGTATATTATACAGATAAATTTATTCTTAATCTAGATAAATAAGATATTGAAATTATAAAATCCAAACAACTCCCTTATCAAATCTCATCAGGAGAAAAAGGAGAAAAAACTATTCAAGAAATCACTACTTTATTATATAGAAAATATTTTCTCAAAGATGAATGGTTTATATCCTATGCTCCTGAAAAAGATATTAATTATTATGAAATGATCCTCCTGCAAACTTATTCTATCTCTATAGAACATGTGACTAAACCACTTAAAGATGACTAGATTTTATATTCGAAATTACATATTAAAAGAATTATTCCCTTAGAATAATGATTTTCTCATAACCCCAATACACTATTCTCTTTTCCTAACCAGTCACTATAATCGAAAGATCTAAATTTCGACCAACTATGATGAAATATAATTATTGGGATTATCAAGAGGCTTGGCAAAAATTATTTTTTAGATAAAATTATTTATTCTCTCACTCATGGTGGGTTAGATTTATTTTAAAAAACCCAAATCAACCAATTCCCAATTGGTTTCTTGACAAATTTTGGTATTTATTGGGTTTCAATCCAGATATAATACCAAAAGACTTATTGAAGGTTCTCTCTCTAGAGATTTTATCCGATAATACATTTGCCTTATTAAAATTCGTTAGAGAGGAAAATATTCCTTGGATTATCATATGGGACTTTTCATTCGATACAAAGTCTACCACTTAACCCTATATGACTTATTCTTCTTATACAACATGGTGACCAAAATTTTTCTATGAAGATATTGTTGCTAGATGCCTCTGGTAGAGGAGACATATAAGACAACAAAAGGAAAAATTCAAATCCGAGTCTATTTCGCAGATGCCAGCCAGATCTGAAGTCATTAAAGAAACCCTCAAAATAGCCCTATCTCTTATTAAAGAAGATTTTTCAAACTTATCAAAACGAGAACAACAGGCGAAAACCTTTGAGCTATTATTCAATAGTCAAGTAGATTCAGATTAAATGAATGTCTCGTCACAATCTCTTTCCAACCGATGAGACCCATTATCAAAAGTAGAGCGGAGAATCTTACTATTCAAACAACTTTATTACTATTCCAAGATTCTGAAAGACAAAAAGAACTATTCAGATATGCTAAAGCAAATGCTTTATTAAAGATGTCTCTTAATGGGCTGCTTGACTCCATCCATATCCAGGACACGACACCCAATTGAGAAGACAACGAAATTATACGCCCCTTAAGTCCGCTTCAGACTTCAACCATTGTAAAGTTTGTCCCTTATAAATAAGTGTGTTAAGTATTGTAAAGGCATCGAAGAGTCTTCGAACCTCTTAAGTTTGATTCAAAAGTGTGAGAGTGAGTAAGAATGTTCTAAAGCTTTCTACATCGCATGTAAGATTGATGTCAATATCTATGTAACTGCTCAGCTTTAATGTTTGAAGTTCCTTTTTCTTATAACGAATGGATAGAGTACAATATTTTTAGATTGTCGTTATGAAATGCTGATTATTTAATTAATTATAACAAAATTCTGTTTAAAATAAAAGTTCAACTGAATAAGTATTCGAATCGTATTACACATATTATTACTAATGAGACTATAGTCTGTGTAGAATTAGAATGGGGAAACATTTCTGATGAAGATTAACTATGCCTCTGCCATTTCAGGTAAGACATCTAAGTAAAAGATTAAAAGACTTAAAACAAAAAGAACTCTGATATGCTACATTATTTCACAATATGATTATACTCACTGTCTTCATGATTATATTATCTACTGAGAAACTATTTAAGCATTAAAATTGGTTCAATTTGCAACTAATAAAATAGAAGAACAATTTATTATTTATTAGCATGAACCCTTTAATTAAAGAATTAAAAGAAGAATTAAAATTTTTAAGAGAAGACAGAGATAGATATACTAAAACTATTAAAGAATTAAGAACTGAAGGAAGTCCATTTGCTCTTAGATTAACAGCTTAGTTAGAGCGATCTAGTAATTATGACATAGAAGCTATAATAGCATTACAAAAAAGAATCAAATCTCTCCTGGGTTGAATTTTAAATTTTAAGTAGTATTTTCAACGTTTAAATCATTTAAATTATCATGAGTATGTAGATAAATTATTCTATAATGTATCAATATATTTTAATATATATGTAAATAGATCTAAGTATTTTCTATAATTTACATGTAAACGTGCTAATTTTTTATCAAGTATAGCACGTGCACAAATTACATTTTGATAAAACTTGATCTTGTGGCTAAACAAATGATATTAAATATAATGAATAGATTAAATTTTTATTAAACATCAAAATTTCAAAAATAGATGGGTTACATAAAACTGCTTTTATGTAATCCAGTTATATAAAAGCATTATATATGATACTTGATAAAAAATTAACCCGTGTATCAATGATATTTTAGATGATTTAAATGTAAAATATACAATTTTCAGATGATTATATAAATTAAACAATCATAAACGTAATAAATAGTTTAATTTTAATATTAAAAATTATCTTTTGAGAAATATATAATCATCAAAATATTTTTAAAATATATAGCAAATGTATAGTGCATAAAAGTTTACTATTCATACAATTGGAGTCATAAATAAAAATAAATGCAATAAATAGTTTAATTTTAATATTAAAATTTAACAATAAGTATGATAAATACAAAATCACTTATCTACAACTTCTACTTCATAAATACTAAAAGTGTATTTGGATATACCTAAAACTTTTCAAACAAAAACTTAAAATTTAAAACTTTTCACTCTCAACAATTATCTTATTTTTGAATCATTCATTCATATTTTTCAATATTATTCTATTTTCCAATTATTTCTACACAATTAACCATATAACCAACCTATCTATTTTAACTTTATTTCCTCTACTCCTCATTATTATTCTTATCTATCATATCTTTTTTATTTTATAAGTTTTATAGAAAAAAAAATTCTTCTAAAAGTTTTAACACTTTTGTATAACACTTGCTAAACAAATTTTATTACTTTTTAAATATACCTTAATTTTACAAAAATGGTTTTTCATTGAAGATGTATTTAGAAATTGATAAAACTTTTGGATGAAAAATGGTATATTTGGGAAAGGATAAAATTTTTGTATGAAAAATGTGTATTTTGGACGATATAAAACTTTTAGATGAGAAGTTTTTGATATAATAATCTAGTTTAAAGAGGATAAAATTAAAATACTTAGATTAGCTGTAAGGCAGTTATGTAAAAATGATTTTAAAAATAAGGTATTTATATAGGAAAATGTTGATAAATAATTTTAAAATATAGTAGTCGTGGGAGTGAAATGTTTTGCATTGAAAAGTTTTAATTTAAAATTTTTTTGTTAAAAACAAACGTGGTCTTAATATAAAAGTTTTTAAATAAATAGAAAATGATATGGTAAGGTATAGGTAATGATGGTGAGTAAATAGAATAAAGTTAAAATAAATATTTGATTGTATACGTATTCTTTTAGAAATGATCAAAAATAAGGTAGTTAAAAAGGAAATTACGAAAAAATGATTAAAAAATCAAATAGATATGGAGAATGAAATTTTTACATTGAAAATTTTTATTTTGAAAAATTTTTATCTTTTTTTTTTAACTAAAAAAATTCTTATCGCAACCAAACATATCCTGAAGTCAAAAGTTTTATATGAGTAATGATTTAATATTCACAGAAGCTTCATACCTATCCTTGTTTTTTAATTTTAAAAATATTTTACACTTTAATAATTTGTTGCGTTTATTTAATTATATTTATTTATGATTCTAAAAATTACATTTATTAAAAATTTTATGTACTATATTTATGTTATATTTTTCAAGAATTTTAAATTAGTTATACATTCACTCTTAAAGTATATTGCGTTATCATTTACCGCATATAAGTTTTCAACATAAAGAGAAACACAAATAGCTCAACAAAATAATCTGAACTTTTCTTTTATAAATTTTGTCTTAACTTGGACTAGGTCAGGGTTGGGATTAATCTTCAGTATTTTTAAAGTTGGCAAAAATAATTGTCTTGAATTCAACCCAAATTGCAAATTAAGTTGAGATACGATTGAGTGAATACGGACCAATCAGAGTGCAACTTTGGGTAGCCTTCAACCCCAATACCTACAGCCTTCTTTAGCCACAATTTTTTTTTCTACTTTCGTAAAATTGGTTAGATAAATTGAAACTTAGGCTGAAGAAATCGGTTGTCTGATCTAAAATTTGAGAATATCCGAATTAAAGCGAAATACCTCGTAATTTTTTTTACAGCAGTCTCATGGTTTGATTACTATGTAATCCCATTGGATGCATGTCAATCTTGACTTCTTTTAAGGTGTGTTTGGCAATGCTTAAAAAATGTCATTTTAAAATTTTCAATCTAAAACTTTTCTCTTTTCATAACTACTTTATTTTAAAATCATTTCTTCACATTTTTCTATATAATTATCATACTTTTCAATCATTTCTACACAACTACCAACACAACTAACCTATCTATTTTAACTGTATTCTCTTTACTTCTCATTATTACCCCTATTACATCACATCATTTTACAATTTTTACTCCATAAAACTTTTTATCAAAAGTTTTATACATTGCCAAACACACCCGTAAATTAAACTTGAGGAATGCCCCGCTGCAGCTAGGCTACATTCTAGTCAGGGTAATGCCAGCTTCAAATGCGACACACATTGATTTTATATTTAAAATTTTATTATTTGTACGAGTTAATGACACATCATGGTGTCAAGTTGTCACATTTTCTTAAAAATATACACATTTAGGTGTAAATTATAAAAATACCTTTTTTATAGTGAGATTGATATACCTCATTTAAAAACCACTTTTCACATTGACTATGTGATAATGTGAGACATGAAAAAAGTGCATCTATATCATTAATACAAAATTTTCACTGTCTTTACAAAGAATTTTATCAATACATTTTGATGGTCTACCTACCATGAAAACTCGCTACTACTACATTAAGAAACATACTCATCTAGATAAATGGGTAGTTTGGCTACCATTGAGGTGCTTGAACTTCATGTAACCTAGATGCATAGCGACATCCCCAATCTCCTTTATGATAACACTTATGTGCGACATCACATTTTCATCATATCTAAGAAAATTTATCAAGACCATAAAATCACTCTCCCCATCTGTGGTGCCCCGAACCGAGGTGCCTAGAAGCCTTACTCCGGGATCGTTTTGATTGGTAAATGTGACTCAAGATTGTTGCCCTGATCACATGGCAGGATTTTTTTTTATATTATCAATACAGGGAAAATTTCCCTCTTTCATCCAACATGAAATATATTTCACATATCACAGATAGAATCATAACCTGTTCATAAAATTTCATTATTGAAAAGATATTCTTTTCTAATTCAAAATTATCATCATTGTCTTTACATACAAATTTACATATACCACATTTATATCAAAAACTACATAACACTTGGCATGCTGCCTTCATCGTCATTTCCTGTCTGTTGTTGAAAAAGCATGAGTAAGTAATAATACTTAGTAAGCAAGTCATACATAATTTTTCAATCATTTTCATGCATTTCATAAATTGCAAATGCAATGCATACATAACATTCATGACATTCCTTTAGATGCGACGCTAGTTAGGTGCTCATTCCATACATGCTCCCATCTCAGGGAGGTCGCCGCCAGCCTGGGCCTATATAAGCGACTTGGCAATAGTGAGAGAGACATCCGGTCCACTTACTACCTCAACTATGGCCTATTCCTCGTGCATATGCTCATTCACATACACATGCCGACATGATATTTGCAAATCATAAACAATTTATAAAAAAAGCATTTAATAATCAATTTAACAAAACGAACTTCAGTTCATGTAAAGCAGTTATAGGTATGACCAACCTTAAATAAATTTTATAAAGCAATTCACAAACAATTTCAAGCATTTTGGAAATAATTTGCAAAATATATAACTTGCTTACCTTATCAATGGTTGTCCTCGACTTTTTTCTTTCCTTTTTCTATTCAAGAAAAAAGGATATTTCATTTCTTCTATTCAAGTTGCTTCCCATGCATGCTCTATATTATTTGGGCATTATTTCTTTATACGGATATTTTTATCCAGAAATTCTTCAAAAATTCCATCCTTAGATTTAAATATTAATCTCAAAATTTCTCCAAAATTATGCTATTTACTGTAGGAAATTACTATAGCAGATTACAGTAGCAGTTACTGTTCATCCGAGGTTACCGTTCACAGTAACGTGGATTACTGTTCATGGGTTCCAAAAATTGACATTTTTTCCAAAAATAAAAAATACCATGACATAGCTTATGCTTAGTATATCATAGAAAAATTTATAAATTTTGAATTTATCATCATTTACTTGGCTAGAAAAATCACTTTCTCCATATACTAAAAATCAACATAAATTCACTTGAGCATAATCCTTAATTCTAAAAATTATGAAATTAATATATCATCATTATAACATCATATTTATCCATCATAAATCATCGTTTGTCAATTTGGAGCATTATTTACACATATCATATGTTATCTTCCCGAATGTTCTATCTTTGCTCCAAATTTTTGATGTTTTGGCATAATTCCAATTAAGTATTATATCTATACTTATTTTCTCATGCTTAGGAATTATCGAAGCATGATTTTACCCTACTTAATATTCAAAAAAATTTTGGGTAGAAATCACTTACCCGAAGTAGAGATATCCCACTTTTTCTCACATTTTTTCTCTCTAACCTTCTCCTTTTCTTCCTTAGACGTGTGGGAGGGTTTTGGGAGCTGAAATTTCTCAAGTGGAGCTGGGATTTTGATGCCTTGGATGTCCCCCCTGCTGCCCTATTTATAGGGCTTGATCTTTTAAGAATTTGGAATTTACCCCCTAGCTTGAGGTATTTAATTATAAAAATGTATTTTTTTTATAATATTTGAAAATTCATTGAGCCAAGAGCTGCCACCCTAGGCCTGCTCCAGCCCACCCTATGCAGCCCTATTTTCCTTGATTTTTTTATTTTTAAAATTAATTAATTTAGGTTAAATAAATCCTAACCGTTGGTTGATGATGATGATGATCATGGGCCATTGATTTGGTCAAATTTTCAGCCACCCTATCCTGCCACGCCCTTGCTGCAGCTGCCTTTTTTTTAATTTTTTAATTGTTTATTTTAAATAAAAAGTCAAAAGTTAATTAATGTAAAGTTGAGTTACTTTTTGATCTTCATTTGACGTGTCATCCTGGCCCTTGATTTGTGATTTTTATCACATCTTAATCCATTCATCATGTTCATCATGTTCATCATGAATTTTTAACCATCTATAAAAAATTTCATCGAAATCCGACACCCGAATTGCAAATTATGAATTTTTCTTTATTTTCCCACTAAAATCCAAAATTGGATTAAAATAACAAAAAGAATTGTTATTTCATCCTGTAGTGATTAAATCTATATTTTGTCTTTTTGTGATTAGGTTAATCCAAGTGATTAACTCTTAATCATATGTCTTAATCCCTAATTACTATTCACGTGCACTATTCATGGGCACTATTCACGTTGGTTAAATTCCTAATTGCATTATCTTATTCTTCAATATACATATCCATCAATATAATTCATGAATTTTCATTTATCATAAAAATAATTACAAAAGAATCTAGGGTTACAATCTCGAAATGACGCGGATATGGTTGGGGTTTCACACCGTCAATATCATGGCTATATGAATCTTTAAGACATCAAATGCCTTGCAACATGGCCTTTAATTTTCATAATTAAGGGCTCCTTCACACCAGTAGTTGAACAACATTTAATCGCTATAAAAATATCCATCACATCTTGTAGGACAACACCAAACCCTATGACCTCCATGCCTTTTATCCTTCTAGCATCTACATTTAGCTTTATTCTTCTAAGTACTTGTCTCGTCCATCTTACCAGACTCTTCCATCAACATTCTAGTGCTAGAGATTGATTTGGCTTCATTCATTATTCCCAGTAGCCTAAATGCTACTTATGCTCTTCTTTCATTCCGATTTTCTTTCCTTTCATACATAAGTTGTTCCACGAGCTCCAAATTCTCCAACAAATTAAAACGAAAAGAGTCAGTTTGATAAGGGACCTACTTCTTGCCAATTTTTGAAAGATATCCTTCACATCGTTATAATTCTCTACCTTGACATCATCAAACATAGGGCTCCACCACGCTGTTCAAGTTAGTCTACACTTTTCAGAAGATGTGAATAATATCTTCTTCCCCATTTTGACATAAAGAGCACCTGAGGCTAACATGGATGCCTCTACTATTTAGGTTAGCTTTGTTGGAATGAAATTATTCATCACCCTAGCAAAAAATCTGAATCTTTAGCCAACTTCTAAATGGTAAGGGATGGCCAGGATGAATTGTATGTGTGGGGTGCTTGCATGTGTTTGGCTAGGGAGGTGGGCCTGGCCTGGGCCTGTAGTATAAATAGGCCAGAAAGGAGAGGAAGAGTGGTTGTTGTGAGTTTGTGCTTTAGGACTCAAGATAGCTTTAGGATCGTTCCATTTTCACTAATGGCCATTGTAATTAGATCTTGAAGATGTATTCTTCATTATCACCAATGAAATTCATGGATTCTACGTTTGGATCATATCAAAGGTATTAGAGCCCTTTTCAAATCGCTATGATTTCAGACTCTTCGGGGTTGAAATTCTAGGCAACACCTTAGAGAGGGACATCGTCTTCTTGGTTGATCTCCAGGTTGAAAGAATAGATTGTAGGCGAGCAAGCCTTTTTGGGGAAATTACCAACTGTTCGAATGAACATGGGTTTAAGAAAGAGAGATGGTGACGACCCTCACTAGATCGAGTCGGCATTAGTACCGATAGAGGTATTAGATGTTGTTGCAGACGCGGTTAGTCTTGTCACCATCCCCATCCTTAACGCCAATGCCATTGTAGCACAATCAGATGGAGATGGCGAGAAATCAGCATGGGAGAGGAGGATCAACTCTTCGTCGGCTTTGTTGAAGGATGGCTCATCGTCAGCTTTGAGGACATTCGGCGGGTTCACACGCGTTAGGACTTGTAGAGTGTGTTTCGGAATGGATAAAACTTTTGATGAAAAGTTGTAGAGAGTAGAAGTTGTCAAATGATGTGATATGATAAGAGTAATGTTAAAGAGTAAATAGGATAAAGTTAAAATATATAGGTTAGTTGTGTAGAAATGATTGAAAAGTAGGATAATTCAGTGTTATTAAAACCGGACCGGACCGGCCGGTTCGACCGGTCCGACCGGGAACCGGTCCTCAATCCGGTTTAATCTCGTACGGTTCGGTTCAATACATGTAAACCGTAAAAACCGTCGAACCGGCGGTTGGACCGCAGCATACGGTCGGACCGGTTCAACCGGTTTGTTAGAAAAAAAAAAGAAAACAGGCGCAGCGCACGAAATGGCAAAGTCAGAAAAGAAACAGCTATTCTAGCCTAGTTCTTTGCGTCTGTGAATGCCCATCCATCTTTATAATTTGTCCGTATCTGTCAATGCTTTTTCCTTTCATGGGTGCGACGAGGGTTTGCATCAGCTTTAGCCTGTCCCAGTTCTCCTGCATTTCTCGCCTGTACCTCTCCTTGAATCCAGTCTTGATAAACCTGCTAGAGAAGAAATCACGTACACCCAAATAAAGACCCTCCATCCGTGGAATATTCTTCAATTATTGCGTATGTGAAAAAATGGAAAGAAATATTGCAACTCAAGCTGAGATAAAAGAGGAAGAATTTAAAAACCAACAACTAAGCAATAATGGTCATAGCTTATTATAAGTTTAAGTCTTTCAGGTAAGTTAATGTAGTTAATTTTTTAAAACTCGCTATTAATTTTTTTTCTGCATGTTTTGTTCTTATATTGTGGTCCTTAAAATCTAACATATATATTTAGGATTTATAAAAATATAATTTTATTAATATATTTATTTAAAATTTTAAAAAATTTAATATTTATGACATCATAAATATATCATGCTGACATCACCGGTTCGAACCGGTTTGATTAACCGGTCGAACCGGTTCGAACCAGACCAGTTACTTCACCGGTTCAATCACCGGTTCGGTTCTGACAACATTGGGATAATTGTATAGAAAAATGCTAAGACATGATTAAAAAATAGGGTAGTTGCGGAGAGTGAAAAGTTTTAAATTGAAAAGTTTTAACTTGCCAATTTTTACTCATTAACAAACACACCCGTAATTTGCCATCAATCCGGTAACACCTCGAGGTGATTGTCATTATGCCAAAGAGAGCAAGGCCACGCAACCGAGAAGATTATTAATTAGGGTGGATGTGCAAGTGTTTATTTGAGCACTTGGCCATATTTGTGAAAGAACAGGGGTTGCAGTTCACAAGCTGCATGGGATCCAAGTGGCTGTTTATAGGGTCGGTTAGGGGCAACCATCCATGGTGTGTGGGACCCAGGGGGGGTGACAACTGCTGCGGCTATTTATGCTTGAATCTAATGGGTTTGGGACTCAGGAGATTCACATGGAACAAAGGCTTATGGACCTTGTACCTCATTAGAGATGTTTTGATAGGTGCTGCTTGGTTATATTTCGATATTGTGTCGTCATCCATGGCCTGAAACACCTCAATTTATGCTACAAGTCTACAACGAATAATGATTTCTTTTTCTATATTCCAACCAAGATTGGTTGCTAAAATTAGTTTGCTTCTGCTGTTTGAGTACCTGTTCTTTTCAGCCTTCGGTTTTACAAGTTAGAGTTGCAAGGTGGAGCTAAGGCGGTCCATTCCCGTTGGACATTGGACGATTCATCTCACTATTTAACAATTTTTTTCAATCTTTGGGCATGGTTGTCTCTTCTCCTTGCCATTGTAAATAATTTTGATTCCTCCACCTTGTGGGCAAGGTGGATTTTAAAGAGAGCAGAATGATAGGGTTAAATAAGGGATGACCAGGATGAATTGTATGTGTGGGGTGCTCGCATGTGTGACTACCTTTGCTAGGGAGGTGGGCCTGGGCCTGTAGTGTAAATAGGTCAGTAAGGAGAGGAAGAGGGGTTGTTGTGAGTTTGTGCTTTAGGACTTAAGATAGCTTTAGGATCGTTAAGTTTCTGCTAACAGCCATTGTAATTGAATCTTGAAGATTTATTCTTCATCATCACTCATGAAATTCATGGATTCTACATTTGGATCATATCATGGTTCTTTCGACCACTTTCGTCTGCTTAGTTATAGTGCTCTTCTCCTAAATTAGTGTCTTTAGCACACTTACTTAGAGCTAGTCTATATGTTGATCCGACGTTGAAACTTTCATTTGATTCTAATCTTCATAAGATCCTATCCTCTTCCTCGATCACTAGTAAGGGTACCTCTTTGATTCATGTGTAAATTATAAAAAAATACTTAAATCCATTTAATGATGTATTAGGATATAATAATACTTTATATTTATATATATCAATTGTTTATTCATGTGTGAACAATGTTTTAGATGATTTAGACATTGAAAATATAACTTTGAAATTAATTTTTGAAGCATACCATTTTTTACATTGATTTTGTACATTGAAGTTTTGCACATATTTGATTTAGATGAAATTTGATCTATAATGAAAAATTTTAAAATAAAATGAGTAAATTAGATTTGTACTATAGGCTTTTACACATTTGATTTAGAGGAAATTTGATTTGTAATGAAAATTTTCTAAATATAATGAGTGAATTAGATTTTGATTTTATCATTAATACAAAGCCTATTTGCAATTAGTTGCCGTGAAATTTTTCCATAAATTTGAAACTTGTGATTACACTTAACAGTATTTGTGTTTTTCATATGTTCTCTTCCTTTTTCACGATGTATTTAAAGTTTTGATTTTTTGACAAACATTTTAAATAATCTAACTTGAATCCTTATTAATAAATAGAGTTTGTGGCACTATTGAAATTTTGATCTTCTATGATTGGCAACAATTGACCCCTAATTGCGTTTGGTCATTTAACATATTTTTATTTTTTATAAACATATTAATTTAGGTGCCTTTAATTTGTAATCCAAGTTTTATTATTTAAAATACCTCTGTATTTAAAATTCAAAAAATATATACATATTCAAAAATAATAAAACTATTTTATATATTAAAGATGCCTAGATTAATATTTTTATAGAAAAAACAAAAACAATTGACTTGGGGCCGACATAATGATCAGTCGTCATTGAAAATTTAGGATCGATGCATAACCTCCTTTGATACATGTTCTATGGATTTTATTCTTTGACGCACTATTTTCCTTCTATAGTTTTATGTGCAAGATGGGTCTGATTTGGGCGTTCAATTGTGAGTCTTCTAATGGGATGTGGAAGTAGTTTGGGGATTTTGGGGATTATATTGGCTGGGTAATGAAAAACATTTCATATATTAGAATAACATACTTGAACATTTTTTGATAGACTAATGTTTGAAAGCCTATATGCCAATCATCTAAGTGATTCAAGATAGTTTTTCGTTTTACCTTGTATGAGAAATGATTTTTACATGTGCACAATCATTATGGACATGTATTTCACATTATATATATCTGTAATTATATTTTACTATAGGTTGAATTTAATTTTTGGACAACCCCCTGTGAGTATTTGATGATCTTTGGAAATGTTCTTAGGATATCAAGGAATACATATGTTATGAAAGAAAATATTCTTAATGTATAAAGCGACATGCATGAATGCTTTTAGATAGGATAATGTTTGAATGTCAATGCGTTAATCGTCGAAGTTATTCAAAAAATATTTTTTTATTTTCCCTTGTACGAGAAATGATTTTTACATATTCAAAAGCATTATGGGACATGTGTAATATTTGATATGCCCTTTGCTTATTTCACATCCAATGATGTGTATATATCTATAATTGTGTTTTACGGCAAGATGAATTTAATTTTTGGTTGTCTCACTGTGAATTGTCTAATGGAATGTGGAAATGTTCTTAGGATTTTGAGGATTTTGGGGAATACATTTATTGGAAAAGAAAAAATATTCTTAATGTACAAAGTGACAATGTAAATGCTTTTTGATAGGGTAATATTTGAATGTCTATATTTCAATAGTCCAAGTTGTTCAAGTGCTACTAAAATCACTAACCTTAAAATTTTGCATGTCTACTTATGCATTCTTGTTTACATCTATGGAATTTAATATGTTGATTATCAATATAAATCTCAACTGAATGTATGAGCTATATGAGAACTGATTTTTATGTATGCAAAATCGTTATAGTATGATTTATGAACTATGCTTGACAGGGCATTTACCCGTTTGACACTCAATGTTGTGTGCATATATGTTTTACATGGTTGAATGAATCTTGCCCTATTAGTTTCCTAATATAACAATCTACTTGTCATGTTTTCTTAAAAAAATGTCCTAATACAACAATCTACTTGTCATTTTTTCTTACAAACTAGTTGCAATAGTGAGGACTCATCAATAATAGTTTACCAAGGAAGAGTATAATGTCATTCTAGCTTAATTGAGAACTAAAAGATGATATGACATGAACAAAAGCGAAATGTCAACAATGATAAAAGGAGGTGATTATGGATACTAAGAGAAAATAGGCCATCATTGAGGAGGATGAGAATGTTGAATTTGAAGGTAGCAAATGAGAGAGTTTCAAAGGAAGAAGCTTAGCAAAATTTGTTGTTGTTCAAAAATAAAGACCACACAGTGTAAACCATCTTGTTGAAAATGGTTACAAGGACAATTCTTCATATCTAGCCTTTCTATATATTAGAATTTATGCCCATGAAAGCTCTACTCACTAGAGCTATTCCATCGAGGGAATAAGCTCCCACGTCAAACCAAATGGTTATCTTGATGAGGGAATATCCTTTTATATAGGAATTCAACATAGGAGAAATCCTCAAGACTCTCCACCCCTATTATAAAAGAGCTATCTAGGATTCCCTTTAAAGCATGTGAAAAACCTAGAGCTCCTATTCTGAAAACTGTAGGTACTTAAGTGGTAAGATTAAGGTTGGTTCCGGCCTATGATTCCAATTTGGCTAGATAAGAAAGCTAGGTGATCCAAAACTTAAGACAAAGCATCGACCCGCTTTCACAACCTTACTAGCATAATCTCCTAAGAAGTAAGTCACCTCATTAATTTATTTGATTGTTTTGATCATCAATTTTCAACATTGGTATCAGAGCCATTAGGCTACATCTTGATTTTTCAATTATTTATATTAATTGTTGGAGCATGATTATATATACCATGATGTATTTTAAGCTAAAATAAAACATTCGTTTATTTCATTTATTTTTATTTTTATTTATTTTTCTTTATAAATATTTTTTCCTAATTGTATTTAATCCATATATCAAGTTTTTTTATTTTACAATACTTTTACATATTTATTTTTATTTTTAAAAAAACTAATTTCGAGGACATTTAAGTCATTTGCACCCGTTAAAATATTTGATTTAAAAAAAATAAAAAATAAATATATAAAAGTATTATAAAATGAAAAAAAACTTTGTATATAGATTGGAATACACTTATGAAAACATGTTTATGAAAAAATAAAAACTATAACTAATTATAAAAATAAATGAATGTTGTATTTTAACATAGAATACATCATGATGTATATAATCAAGCTTCTTAATTTTTTGGTCTGCATATATCAGTAGACGTAAATATATTAACATGCATAATAGAATAAATAAATATGTGGATATATATATATTTGCGAAAGCATGAATTAATGCTGGCTATTCATTTAGAATGGTCTACCAAAATGTATCGAATTTGTTTGGCAAGAGAGAATTAAATCTACAAATGAATTTAGTATAAGGCATAAATTAATAGGCTTTATTTTAAAGTATAATTATGTTAAAATATACTCAGGCTATCTTATTTTGATCATGGGATTTTTTTTCTAAAGAAGGTGAATGGATGCAATTTTTCAATCCATGGATGCTTGTGATCATAATAAAATTTTTTTTAGACAAGAAGTACACACAAGCCTTTGGTCATACCAATTTAAATGTTGAATGTTTATAACAATTAAATGCAACATGCCTATATGTTTCTGTATGGTTTATATGCAATGTATTAATGAATCTCACATCATAACATGATGGTTGAATTACTAGACCTATATGTTCTTGTGGTAATTTTTTCTAGAAAAGATCATCACGTAAATGATTGCATATAATTATCATTATGATAATAGTTAGATATTTTTCTGATATAATTATGTTGATTATATATGCTAATTGCATAATTATAGATTTATTAAATGTATTGGATCATAAATAAAATGTGAATGGATTCAATATTGTTAAAATGGGTCGAGATGCACTATGCATGTATTTATCATTATTGTAAAGTGTACTTAAATGGGTGTCATCTAGCATATTCCAAATTATAATCAATTTCTTAAAAGCTATGTATTTAAAAAGAACCTTGTTTAATTTCTAATAAAATCATGCTCTCAATCAATATAGTCAATTAAATTTCAACAGTCTAACCCAAAATAAAGAATGTTACATATTGGATATCATTGATGATTTACTAATCTGCGATACAATCCTTGAGCATGAACATATGAAAAAGTTAACTAATTTACATGATGTTAAAAATCCTGATAGAGTAGGAGTTGGATAATATGAGCTTTGTGCATCTGGTTGAAGACATAAAACTTAACGTTGATTGCAAGATAACCCAATATGTGTGTGTATATATATATATATTATTTGTTAGTTTTTCTTTATAGGTCAAAGTTGCAATGTTTCAATAAATGTAATATATCGGTCCAGAAAACAGATCTCGAGCCGTGTATTTAATGCAATTCTCAAGATCAATCATACATTTATGATAAAATTAATTATCATAATTTCATAAAAATTTCAAAATTTCACTTCCACAAGTCATGTTCCCATTATTACATTAAGGCACAAGAAATTTTTTTTTATATGTCTACCATTCTCAATACATGTCTTTGAAATAAATAAATAGAATTAAATATTCTTGAAAATCTTCACGTAAATCCAAAATGCTAGGGTCCCACCTGATTGGTACACGTGAAAAAATAATGGGTTAGTCCCAACATGACTAGCAAGTAGAAAATTATTTGAAATTGGATTATAGCCCAATTAAAACTTAATTAAATGATAAAAATAACCATTTAATTTAATATCTCAAAAATTTGGCCTCAAATACAAAATAAAACCATTCTATTGAGTTCAGAAACATCAAAAACATAGAAATGGACTATTTGATAATTTAAATCGGAGTTCAAATGAATAAATCATAAAAAAATGAAATGAATAACCCACATTAAGCCACATCATCATAGCCTTTACTGTAGGTGGGCCCCACAAGGGCTTTTCTACCCTTATTGTTGTAATGACCTACACACCAAATTTCAAAAACACATGGACATCAGAAGCATAAAAAAATTAAATGCATTAGAGCATAAAAAACAACGAAATTTTTTTTGTTGCAAATACAAGATCAATATCTCCAACCAGGATTCTCTGACGAATTTCTTTTCGGCTAAAATTCTTCCTAGAATGAAATTTCTTCCCTCTAGGTTACAGAGCCAAGCACGAATTCAGGAGTCCGGACGGGATTTAAATGTATAGATTTAATTATATACAAAAATCAATCCCATGCATACAAATTAATATATTACCGAAATCATCATGCTAATATATATAACTTTTTCCACAATAAGTTATTATATAAATTAATTTGTAGATAAAAAGCACAATAATATTAATATAGGTATTTTAGGCTTATTTTAAGGTATAATTTGTCTACACAATTTTATATCCTTGTAAATTTATGAGAATTTAAAATTAAATTATACCAAATATATAAAATCCATAGCCTAAAATAAAAACGTATTATAAATGTCATGTACAATTAATTGAAATAATCCAATTAATTGCTCAACAATAATAATTAATTATGGAAACCATTTTACAACTTTAAATAAAATACTACTTGCCTTACGTAGCTTTCTGTCATTCTGCAATTCTATTTTCCCCAAACCTTTTTTACGGATACATAAATCCACTAACTCCCCAAACCCAATTTATAAAAGGTCTCCAGTACGTTTTTTAAAATTTTAGAGAAGGAATAAAAGATCCCTTTTAACTTAAATTTCAATTCTAATCCTATCTTATCCGGTGGGATATTTATCTTATCTTATCTTGTGGGGTCCACATGTCTGGGGAGGCAAAAATGTAAAAATTAATTATTTTTTCTGCAGAACCCTCTACTGGAACCCTAGACCTCTAAGTCCACTTGGACCATTTGTATTCTAATCGAGCTACACGGGTTGCTGAAATAACATTTAAAAATAAAAATATAAATATAACCCGCGACATATTTAAATAATAATTGGGCAAGACTCATTATTACTCATTTGGCCCAGGTAGTCAAAAAGTCTACCCTTACTACGTAGGATGCCCTACATGGATTTTGATCAGTCAACTTAAATTATTATTATTTTTTCAATATTTTACAATAGAATTTCAACCAATTTCCTACTATCTTGTCCTTATCTCTTTGCATTTTTTGGATTATGTACGTATAACTAAAGATAATAGCAATTAAATTAGGAGGAATGGACTGTCAAACTTTGAAAAAAATAAAAAAATAAATTAAAAATAAAAAAGAGTAAATGAAAAATTTTGAAAATTTAAAAAGTACAAAATAATAGTTAAAAATTTTAAAAATATTATTATATAACTAAAAAAGAGTATAAAGATAAAATCAAAGTGCATCTATTATGTTTGCTACTAAGCAAGCTGTAATTATTTATATTTATAAAAATATTTTCATGGTACATGTAAATTTATTAGTATTTTTTTTGACAAAGTAAATTTATTAGTATTGATTGCACCTGCATGCTAATGAAATTAGTGGAAATAAAGATGATATAATTTTTTCCTCTCGTCCAGGTAAGTAACCTTCAATATCATGATGGTTAATAGTTGTAATCTCAAGTAAAAATAAATATTCTTTAAAGAAAAAATTATTAAAAATTCTTAGATATCCTAAAATATAGTAAGAGAACAAAAAATTTAAAAAAGAGCAAAAAGTATTACTTAGATATCCTGAAATATAGTAAGGGAAAGAAAATAATAATAATAATAATAATAATAAAAAAAATAAAAGAAACTATTACTATCATAATTTTGATATGAATGTTATTTAGTTTGGATGAATTAAAATGAGTTATTTATCTCATGCTTACTTGTTCATTAATACACATACACATGTGCTATGTTATTTTACATGCATCATGAGGTATTTTTACTTATTAAACTAATGAAATTTTTATCAGAAGCTAACCGTTAAAATTAGTATTATAGTGAGATTTCAAAACTCTAATTATTTGCTTTGCTAGGGGATTAGTAATGTTTAAGTTGGGGAAGTGATGAATCACAATTTTTTGCTTAATTTCATATTAATCACATCTTTAGTTATGAAAAGAACAAATCAAATACATGTTTTATATGAAATTTTATAAAAATTATATTTTTTTATAAAATCTTTAAATTTGCTATAAAATGGATTATCTTGCAATAATTTTTGAAATATAAAATATGATGACAATTTATTTTGCTATAAAATAAAATTACATATGCTAAGAGAAATTAGACAAACTCAAAAATACCTTTTAAAAAGTTATTAGCCTTTTAATTTAATTTGGGCAAATTTATAGAATGCTTTAATGAGAAAAATCATACACGTACATATGATTATAAATGTATTTTAAAATTTGGAGACAAAGAGGGTACCACACATTCATTTTTTGAGAAAGATAGATTTAATCAATTACACAAATCTATTGAATTGAACCTAAATCAAATCATTTTAGGAATGTTTGAGTATTTATTTGGTTATTAAAAGAATAATTAAATTAAAATATGATCAAATTAATGTCATTATGCATTATTTTCTAAATATGTGTTTAAAAAGTGATAAAACTTTTGGATGAAATATTTTTAGTGTAAAATTTTTTGAAATGAAATAAAATGATACGATATCATAAGAATAATGATGAGGAGTATGAATAAAGTTAAAATAATAAATTAATTATAGAGAGGGTGATCCCATGTGTTTAGGTGCATGGGGCCCCCCATACATCCGACCATGGGACCCCCTCCAAAAAAATATTTTTTTAATTTTTTGTATATATGTAGAGCTAGATGTATTTAACCTATAAACTAATTTTTACCATTTTTGGATGCTTCTAAATATTTTTTGATTTTTAAACGCAATGACTTTTTTCGTAATTTCTATTTTTGTAATTTTCTAAGTCAAAAATTTCTAAAAATGGCATTGTGTGAAAAAATAAAAATACTTAAAAGAATCTAAAAATGGTAAAACTTAGTTTATAGGTTAAATACATCTAGCTCTACACGTTTATAAAAAATAAAAGAAAGGGTTCTACGACCGGACATATGGGGGTTCATATGCGGCAGGCCACATGAGATTAACTCTCGTAGTTATATAGATAGTTGTATAGAAATCATTAAAAAGTAGGATAGTTTTCATAAAAAGATATGAAGAAATAATTAAAAAATAGAGTAGTTGTGGAAAGTGAAAAGTTTTAGACTAAAAATTTTATTAGAAAATAAACATACCATAAGATATAAAAAAATTTCACTAATTGTTTTAGCAAATATAATGAAATTTATTAGTTTTGAAAGGATGTGAGTATATCTAGCAGCTTACTGAATAATCCAATCATAATTAGTAGACATTTTAACGGTGCAGTTGAAGTAAGGATGGTCCGTGTGAGCACAATGTTTGCAAACCATTGGATCACTGAATAGATGCACCTTCTTCTCCAATTTATCCCAGCACACACGGCAGCCTCTATAAGCCTAATCACCATTTATTTCAATTGAATTTTCTTTATCCAATTGTTGCCAGATCTAACCATTCTTCTTTGGTTTCGTCAATAGTGAAGCCATGTTCGGCCATCTACCACCATCCAAGTGTTGGTCCCGAGTTGATGGCTAAACCCAAGAGGGGAGGGGTGAATTGGGTTCTTTAAAATTTCTTTTGGTAAATCAAAAATCTTAACCCCTTGAAAAAGTTAATCCCCTTTTTAAGCGAATGGAGAGCAAATAAGATAAAGCAGTAAAAATAAGTAGAACACAAGATTTATAGTGGTTCGGGCAAACCTTCCCTACTCCACTCTTCCAAGCTCACACTCCGTTGTGACTTGGGTTCCACTATGTATTCCAAGAATACACTTAGAGTCACCGCTCTCTTCTAGATTCAAAGCTCTAGGGGGCATACACAACTAGAGCCACTTGCTCTCTTCTAGATTCAAAGCTCTAGGGGGCATACACAATCACTTGCACAAGTAGGTGATGAGTCTCACTCCAATCACACCCTACTTTGCATACACTTGATCTTAGCTACCCAAGCTAAATCAAGATTTATACAACCAAATAAAGAAATGAATAAAAACTACACTTTACAGATTTGTGTAGGCAGTTTTGAGCTCGAGGAAGAAATCAAAAAACAGCTGGGATGATGATCGTTGAAGCAACCTGCAGTTTGAAACTCTTTCTTCCTTTGAAACACTCAAATATGGAGAAAAGGGATTTGAAAGTCTTTCTTGCACTTCTTTTCTCTCTATGATCCTTAGAGTAGTGTTACTTCCTACCTCTCACGTTCATTTGAATGTCCTTTTATAGATTGAGGAAAATATGAACGTTGTAGAAGTGGTTGGCGTGCAATAAATGAACTCCAACGTTCGAAAATTTGACCGTTATACTCCAAGTCGAAGATGAAGTCGACTTGGCCTGCGACTTGGCTTCCAAGTCGTACATGGAGTCGACTTGGCCTGCGACTTGGGTTCTTCAGAAACTCAAGTCTGAGACTTGGGTCAACTTGGCTTTCAGACTTTAACTCAAGTCGATCCTGAAGTCGACTTGGGTTGCGACTTGGCTTGGTCTATTGCAAAACGCCTTGATCTTCTTGAAATGTCTTGAATCTTGCAAACCATTTGAAAGCTTTGAGTCCTTGCACAATATATGTATGTTCCTTGCTTTGCTTTGGACTCACTTGATCTTCATGACTTGGGTATTACTCCATTTGGAAGCTATCTTGAAGATTTTGTTTTGAGCTTGATAGACTTGATTTGAACTTGAACTTGGATTCTTGCTTTGATCTTAAGTCACTTTAAGAATAGTCTTTAAAGCTCATTTGTATGTGAGAAAACTTCAAATGGATGTCTTGGATATGCTTGAATCTTCATCTTGGACTTCAAAACTTCTCAAGTCGAAGTTGGAGTCGACCTGGTTTGCGACTTCGCCCAAGTCGCACTTGGAGTCGACTTCGTCTGCGACTTCGCATCTTCGGGAGCCAGATTTCAACGCTGGACATTTTTGTGCACTTTGAAGTCGATGCTGGAGTCGACTTCGTATGCGACTTGACTACCCAAGTCGCATGTGGAGTCGACTTGGCCTGCGACTTCACTCGTCAGAATTCCATTTTCAACTTTGTCCAGTTTTGGCTTGTTTGAAGTCGTTAGTGGAGTCGACTTCATTATCGACTTCACTCCCAAGTCGAAGTTCAAGTCGACTCGAAAATCGACTTGACTTCTCTGCTTTCCTTAAACACTTGGCAAACATATTAGTCATATATATATACTCAAATTAGTTCTTGTTAATCATCAAAACTTAATCCTTGGTCAATTTGTTTTATTTTGAACATTGTTTCCAACACCAAGATCTAATCACTATTGCATCTGGTCATCAGGATCCCAGTTGCAGCAAATAATAGCCATAGTAGCAACCGAGCATCCATGGAAATTACAGTTGGAAAGCATCGAACTTCATCCACCCCCAATCAAACCTGCCAACAGCCTTTATTTATAAATCCTTAAATCCAGTAGGTTGTTTTTTTTTAATAAAAGAATTACTCTATCCCGACACCCTTTCCCTTTGAAATGGGTTCGGAGGAGAGTAATCCACGCAATTCATTGCTAAAAAATTGTCTGTACAAATTTTCCCTATAATCGCTTGAGGGGGGTTTCCCCACCAAGATAGGTGATCCACATCAGAAAAAAAAACCAACTCGGCCAGCGAATGGGCAACTGCGTTACCCTGCCTTATAAATCCTTAAATCCAGTAGGTTGTTGCACCTTTCATTTCCTGCCTCCTCCTATCCAGCATGCCATCGCCACCAACCGGCTCCTTTACAAATACGGCAACAGCCCAATCTAAATTTCAAATTAAAATTAGTTTATATCGAGTCAAGCTTCAAATGATCATCATAATCCAGTAGGGCCCCATTGATTGAGCAAAGTTTGGGCCATAGTCGCGGTCAAAGCCGCACCATGAAATCCCATTGACAGCCTAGTTGATAAAATCATGGCAGAGAACCTAATAGCTTCAGTCTTCATCATCTCTAATTCATCACGTAGTAGCTTCCAATCAGAAAAAAGCACAGCATCCATTGTAACAGCCACTTAATTCAACTAGCACCTAGAGTCTCCAAGCAAATCAGAAATTGATGCCCCAAAACTTACATCCAACAATCTAGTTGGCCAAGCAACTGTTTACAAAAATTCTAGTGGCCCCTTCTGCATCTCTGATTGAGCAAAATAACTTCAATTCTAGTAAAACTTGCCATGCACCTGCTCTCTTTAAAGTCGTTAATTAGCCTAATATCAGTGACAATTATATCAAACTGGTGGAAATTTAACGTTAGTCCTAATTCGGTACAAAGTGTCCTTCCTCGTTATCACCGCTTGCAGCAATTAGAAATCCTCCATTCAAGCAAAATTAGCAACAACATATCATAATCCTCATCACCAGAGCACAACATCTAATTTGTATAATTTTTTTGCTAAAATTGACAGTACCCACAAAATTAATCTAGTCGATAGTAGTTCATCTGTTTTTGCACTTGGTACAGAGTTGCGCTAGTTGACAACTCTTATTTATCAACACCTATTTACAGCAAGTGTGAATGAAAACTACAGTAATAGGCAAAGGGTAGAATGCCACATCAGATTTCATTCTTTACCATAAGGTCCCTCATAAGCATAAAAGGGGACCCCTCCCTTCAAGTGGGACACCAAAAAATGCAACACAAAAGGCAAGTAATAAATAGCCACACGGTATAGATTTACTATTCGCTTGTGTGATATAAATTTTTACTTTATTGCTTTGTAGTTATTTTTTGCTTCGTAGTTCCTAAATTTTGTTTGTAGTTTTAATTTTAATTTTCTATTTTCTTTCATGTTATGTAATATTTAGAATAAATTTAATGCATTTTCTTTCCTTTTTTAGATTAAATTTTATTTCTATAAATATTTTTTATTTTCTTAGATTAGATATAATTTAAGTTTCTATTAATTAGTTGTGCTTTTATTTTTTCTTCTTTCTATCTCCCTTTCTTTTCTTTTTTCTCTATGTCCTCTCTCTAGCTTCATTCTTCTCTCTCTCTCTGTCTTTCTCTCTTTTCTCATCTTTTCTTTTCTCTTTCCTCTCTCATCCCTATTTCTTAATGCATGTGAATTTTAAATAATTCAAACTTTATTACCTTTCTGTGAATTCAACCTGACTCATCATTTTTCTATGTTATTTTCTATATAATGTTAGCTTTAATGTATTTCAGTTAATTTAATTAAATTGGTGATCATAGTTCTTTTAATGACAAACACTTGGTTCGCATCATATATTAACACATCAAATGGTTGCCAACCTATTCATGAAACCAATACCCAGAGATATATTTTTATTACATATAAAATCTTTCGGATTGCATAGATTATGATGCATATTGGAATATTTAAAATTTCTAAAACATTTATTTACATTTATTATTTGCAAAAAATCTAGCATGGATGGATGACCGAGGGGCTGTTTGGCATTAAAGAAAACTCTAGGACGTTTTTTATAGCCAAAAACTTTTCATGCATTAATTGCGCATTGGACTATTCAGTGACTAACTATTGATGCATTAATCGCACAATAATCCAAAATCTACACCTTGTCGGTGTTGTAAGTAGTAGTGTGATGCATTGCATTACCAACGCGGTGGCGGTAAAAAAATCTCAGATGCATCAGAATCGTTGAAAATGGATGATACGGTGGTTATAGATGGTGGGATCATGTGAAGTTTGAAATATCCTACTGGAAGTTCTAATTGATCAAGTTTGACCACATGCAAGCTCAGTGATGGAGAGAATAAATACCTATGATGATTTCAAAATGGCAGTGGTTGAAAGGACAACTTTGCACATTCTCTCCCCAACTTTGAAAAGTTTTACATGTGCATACAAGTTTTCTTAAATGTCAAACAGACCCTGAATGTGAAGAAATCAATTGGAAGTATGTCAACAAAGTCAGAGATTAGCTCTCCTACATTAATAATCACCTTTGATGTTTTGAGAAAGTGCAGAGATGAGACAACTTAAGTTATATGGATGCTCTATGTGAGCATGAAACTTAATATATTTGTTTCCTCAATAAAAGAATCAAGATGAGGATGCATTATATTAGATCTTGACCACATTAAGAGCTTCATTTTCCATTGGACTTTGTTAAAGTCAAATGTGAGACCTCAATTAGTGACCAAAGAAGGCGAGTACTTTTAGGACCCAGGATAGGTGCTTGATAGAGACCGAACTATGGTTTGTATGGCATTAAAAGGTTAATGACATATACTCTTTATCGATTAAGAGTTCTTTTACCATAGTACAAGTCTTATACCATGTGTGCTTACTGACCTATAAGGACTAGGATAATCTGTGCTTCCTCACTATAAGAGCATTTGAAGCAAGAATTATTTTGGCTTTATGTCCTTTGTGACTTTTGACTATTTTTTCGAGATTATAGTTTAATGTTGCTACTTTAGGATGTTGCTTACAAGTCATAAGTGATACAATTTTGCAAGACATGTCTAACAAAGCAGTTAGTTTATAATTAAGGGATATATGTGAAGGGAAGACTATTTTATTTTACATCATATGCTTATTGTAACGCCCTGCTGGCCATAACCTCGGACCAGCTGTCGCTATGGAGAGATCTGGAGGCATCTCCCCAGGATTTGCCATAGTTTTGAAAGCAAAGGACCACATTATATAAAAATTCACCTGTGGCAACCTTAGATATCCATAACTAATTCATCAATTAGACATATGACAACAAAACCAATTAAACTACAATCATTTCCATCATTTGCTTCTTAGCGGAAGTAAAATATAGTTATAATTCCTAAACACATTAATAAGGCCTCAACAAGTCATACATCCATAAACCATATCCAATATATGATATACAACTCCTTATTCATCATATAATATATACACATGCATATCTCACATACACATCACTATATAATACATACAAATATATCTCAGATATACGATAACCTTAAATGACCATAATTCAGAACTACACAACTTATACTTGCCACGAACTGTCTCAACTCGAGACCAAAGCTGACCTAGTTCATGGCTAGGCTCCTACAATATTACTCTTGCTAAAAATGTCAAAAACAAAATGTGAGTCGAGCAAACTCAGTAAAGTAGGCACAATTGGTAACCACAAATGACAAACATATGTCAAAACATTTGTCACGCATCACGTGCAATGCACACATTAGGCTCTCACTAGCCCCACACAATTATGCTATGCCTCACACACATATGAGACCCAACTAACTTCATGACCAACAAGGGCCATGAACAACCTTGTCTTCATGCCCATAAAGGGCCATGAACAACCCTATGCAAACCATGCATATGCAGCACTCATGCCATATGCATTGTGCTTATGCTAAAATCATGCCTCGTACTCATTTCAAACCATGCACCATTAATTTATCAAAACCATACACAACCACATAGCCAACAATACTAAACTATTTTTAAAGGGCTTAGCCCAATTCAGTAATCAGCACGCGGCATGAAATTCATCACAAATTTCAACATACGTCCAACCATATCCTAGAAAATAGAATCCAAGCCCCATTTCAATTCATAAAAGTCATATTTATAAAGTCCATCACAAGTTCCATTCCAAATAATTCAATATCATATACGCCCCCAAGTATTTGCAACACATTATTCACATCACTAAGGTTTTACATACACATTTATTCATCATTTTTTTGCCTTTGGCCTAACTTAGGTATGTCATCGAACACATCATAGGTATTATATGGAAATCATTCTCGACTCACTTTAAATCCACGAGATTCTATCTAACACATCATAATATCATGCAAAATTACTTCTAAACACTTCAATTTTATCCTTCATATGCATTTTCATCAAAACCCCCAAATTTTCAACTTTCTAAAAGTCTCTGCACAAGTTCCATACAATCAAAATAAATTTAAATCATGAAATCAAATACGATATCGCAAACAAATTAAAAAACACATGATATGTAGCTCAAATTCATCATTTCTTTCAAAAAAATCAACTTACTTACCTCAAATTTGATTTTCTCGGAGAAACTCCAAGATCTCTAAAGCTCCAAGCTTTCTTCTTGATTCATCATGCCCCTTGATGTGAATCATGTAAAATCAAGCACTTTTAGGTGGATTTTCATGGGGGTAATAAACTAGGGTTATCTAGAAGAAAGGGGATAAGAAAACAGGATAGAAATGTGGTAGGTTTAGACCTTTCCTGCTTAAAATAGCATCCCACATGATTTGGCCCGTGTGATTTTGGAAATCACACGGTTTGGCTCGTGTGGGCCTATAAACGGCTAGATTTCAGCTGTCTTGCACCATTTTACAAATAATTTTCTCTAGATAACTTCGATTGAAATGATTCTTTTTCTGTTGAATTCCTAACTTCAAGTAATATCCCTCCACAAAATTTCGGCTCCAAATTCTGTCACCAAAAATTTGGCATGCATGTTTCTACGCATCTTTACTGACACATTTCACCCGTTCACAAGATAAGTGGTCATAATATGTCAAAATACTTCTAACACCAAATCAATGATTCATACACATCTCTTATCATCATAATACCACATTCGGGTCTTTTTTCTTAAAATATGTCATATATAAAATTTGACCCGTCAACTTAACTCTTTAGTCGTTTTGTCTCTACAACTAATTTCATTGGCCTAAATCACATATATCACCTCTAATGCCTTCAAAATTGCTTCTCACACATCACATATATATCTAGCATCTCATCTATGCTAGAAACTATCATGTTACATATCATTTCTAAAATTTCACCCATTAAGTTCATTACTTACTAAATTTTCACTATTAACCTCAAATGACTCAATTCTCAAAATTATCATATCAAGTTTATTTCCAAGCATCACAATATATTTCAATCATATCTAGAATCATCCCCATGCAAATCATTGTTCTCATCAATGATCCCCAATCATTTTCATTATTACAATTCTTTTGAGTTTAACTACATAATTAGGCTTATTTTTGTCATTCATTCAAATCTAACTTACAATCATATATATCCATTTTGAACATGGTACAAATCTCACGCATTCCCAAACACATTTTAAAATGAATCAACTTTAAATAATGCCCCTTTTCTGGTTCAAAATCCACACGAAAGTCAAATCTCAAACATTCATCATTTAATCAAATCAAGGGTTCCCACATTTCCAAAGTCATTTAATCAACATGTATAAATCCATCCTAAGCTTATATCAAGCTATTTTCAAAATTTACTGATAATCTTTCACATATTCAACCCCTGATTCATCAAAATCTTACTATTATCGAGTTTCTTAGGCTAAATTATACATAACACCATTAATTTACATAGTTTTTAATACCTGGGGTATTACACTTGTACTCACTGGTTGACTAGTTATATTCGTTTATGTAACTAGGCTATGTGCCCAGACATAATTGTCATTACAATGCAACAGAGAGATAGTCAAGTGTAGCATTTATGAGGAATTAGATATACTTCGATTATATAACAAAATGAGTCTAATGCATAGGTAGGCTCCCAAATTGCAGGTTATACTTGCTAGTCAAACAACCTATTTACCTATATAGATAGTTATAGAGTGGAGAATGATGATGCAACCCCTCATGTGCAAGAGAGAGAAATTAGAATTTGCGTCCATGAGGGCTCTTCTCAAGAGAGTAAACTGAATGGTTATCTTGATTGGAGAATATGCTTTTGTATAGGAATCCAATATAAGAGAAATCCCGAGGACTCTCCACTCCCCCCCATTATAAAAGTGCAATCCAAGATCCTCTTTAAAGCACATGAAAAGCCTTGAGCTTCCTGTGGCGCCCCCGACTCGAGGCACTAGAGCCTTACTCCGGGATCTTTTTAATTGATAAATGTTATACAGGATTGTTGCCTTGTTTATGCGACGAGATTTTTGAATTGGAACTTGTCCAATTTTTTTCGTTTCCTTCCTTTTTCCTTCATCATTTTATCTCTTTACATTTCACTCCATCAATTTTACAGGAAATGATATACTAGTAATTCATTACACATAGCATTTTCAAAATACTACTTGGTTCCTCTTCCTTATATATATTTTCATAATCTCACCTCCTGGTACTTGTCATCGATTACACATATCACTCATAAAATTTCATCTTGATCTCTTACATCATTGATTTTGTTAACCTGATCATGCCATAATCATATAAAATATATTCATTGTCAGATATTCTACATATATACTCGTATACATACATTCTACCATCAATTCACAGTACAATTATTAGCAAGTTCGTATACATTAGTATTCCTTAAAATTTCAGTCATACAATTCCATACAAGGTAGCTAACTATTTTAGCATGCACAAGAATACCAGCTCATACCTTTCTTCAAATACTTAGGTTCTTTACCTCTTTAGCTTCCTTGTACCTGTCTAAGGTTTGAAAAAATAAAACGTGAATGAGAACTCAATAAACAAGCATTTTCATCATCAGACAAATATTTTTCCGTAAAGTTTTTATAGAAATCTTTTCATATAGACCCAATGTCTGGGCTTTTCAAAGGCGATGCATATGCATATAAACCTTTTTAGGTAAACCCTTTTTTTCTTACGTGGACATTTTTATGTACCAAGACATATTTCTTATAAATCATTTTTCATGACCCCATTGGGGCTTGTTTAAAAACAAAGCATATGCATGTATCCATTTTTCATGTATGCATTTGCATAGAAATCTTTTTATCTAATCCTTGGTATATACACCTTTTTTGTAAACACTTTATGACCCCATTTAGGGTAAACATTTTCATATAAATCATTTCATATTCCAGTTTTTGATTTTTTAAAAAACAAAGCATATGCAAATGCATTTCTTCCAGTGCAGTAACAACACTTACCAAGTGATCATCTACCTTTTGGAAAGAAATCTATCATATAACAGCACGCTCGCCAGGCGGCTGTTCATTGAACCTGCTCCCATCTCAGAGAGGGTGCAGCCAACCTCCTGCCTTCCTTTAGCGACTCGGCCATATGTAGAGGGGGCCTCGGTCCATCTGCGACCGTCTTTACAATTGACATATTCCTTATTCTGGTGCACAATACATTAATCATATATATCCACATGCTAGCACGATTTCATGAAACATCATAGACATTAGTCCGTGTTTTTTTTTTTAACTTGAAAAGTGGGCACTACCTACTTTAAACATGTTTTCGTAATCATCAATTTAAATTTTAGTTTGAGGATGACCACCCTTAAATAATTTTAGAAGTATTTAAGTAAAATATTTTAATAAACATTTGCAGTATTTGAGAAAAACAATATTTCTAAAAGTGTTGCTTGTAATAAATTCTAAAATCATTATAATAAAAGAATTTTGAAACACTTCAATATTCAAGAAGAGAAAGTTTTTCTTACTAACATTTTTGTTCCCATTTCTGGGCTTTTCATAGGTAAAGGATATGTAAACACATCATCTTCCTTTATCCACCCTGGATCATATATTTTGTTCACATGTTATTCTTATAATTTTTTTTTGTAGAGAAGAGCTTATATAATCCTTTGAATACTATTTTAGCTAATAAAAATCAAATCATTTTATATAACTAACTTATCGAGTTGGTCACCTTAAATCCTCTTTAGAAATATCTGTATAAAACATTTTCAAGCATTTTCAAGGTATTTTTATATTTAAAGAAATACAAAATTTTTTCTAATAAATCATTTCAAAACAAATAAACTATTTCCAAAACATCGATTGTTTCCAAGTATTGTGTTAGGGAGTAATCAACCTTTTTCTACAAATCAAACCCCTTTTTTCTTTCATAATTGCACTTGCTTTTCACAAAATCCTGTGGAAGTAAAACTCAAAAACTTATTTGCAAATATTATTTTGTGAAAAAGTCAAAATCGCCTTTTTTCATAAAATCCTTTAGAAATAGCATCTTAAAGAGCTTGCTTACATATGAAGCAATTCTGAGGCATTGCATTAAAGCCATAATTTCAAGACTTGAGATGACTCACTTGTAAGAAATTCTTAGAAGCATCGATATAAAACAATTTCAATTATTTCAACAATTGGGATGAAATCAATATTTTTAAGACTTTGCTTGCTTACCTGTGGCGATCAACTTGCGCCTTAAATCTTTTCCTTGACTTTTCCTAGACAAGTAAAACCAATCATCTTATATACATGTATAGCGTTATATGCCTGCATGCCTTGTTTTTATTAACTTATTCTCAACCTTTTTTATGATTTTATTCAATTCTTCCTTTGAGATAAACATTTACATCTCCTTAAGTCACATGTATCCATTTTTTCTAACAGTCAATCATTTTCTTAGTTTAATACCCTAATTTAGGGCATTTAATCTCTTTAATCACTTGAGATACTTACTTGAAATTATAACAAACTAAGTTCAAATAAGATTTCCAAAATTCACATCTACCCTTCTTAGTCATCTACATATATGAAAAATTATCAAATTTCAACTCTTATGGTCATATTAAGTACTTATTTATAATTTATGATAAGCTAAATCCCTCTCAAAATTTCTAAAATAATCAACCATTTCCAAAACAACTCCACATATCATTCATTCATGAAGTATCATTTTCACAATTTGCACTTTTATGTCTATATGTGTGGTTACCAATCAACAACTCTTGATTTCAAGAGCTCTACCATTCATTTCTTCTTCTTTTTCTTTTCCTAATCATATACAATGAATTACCTTATATATTTTAACTCATCATATCAATTCGGATAATTATTCTTTACGTTTCAAATTTTGTTTTGATTATTCCTTAATTTGTCCACATTTGCTGAAATCAGACACATTGATCTCTTTTAATCTTGATTTATAATAAAATCAAGGATTTTAAATTTGAAATTTCTATCATGCATTAATAACTATATGAATTAACCAAAAATAATTAATTTTTGCACAAAATATTAAGTATTTATATTTATTTATATATTTTTACTCTGCTAGACAGAAGTATCAATTTTGGGATGGGTCAAATCACGTTAATTATTAGCCATATTTATATCCTCCAAAAATTAATTTTTATTTTCGTTAAGTAATAGTCATGATTGTTGGAAATATGTGGAAAACTAGCTAAATCCATATTTTGATGATTAACAAATCAATTTGAGTATGTCTTGGCTACTAACAAGTTTGTGAAATGTTTAAGGAATATACATTTGAAGAAAATCAAGTTAGGAAGGCCAAGTCGATCCCCAAGTCGACTCCAAGATCGACTTCAAACATGCAGAACTGTCCAGAGTTGAAAACGGAAGAAGGGAAGGTGAAGTCGCAGGCCAAGTCGACTCCACCTGCGACTTGGGTAGCCAAGTCGCAAACGAAGTCGACCTCACCATCGACTTCAGTCGAGCAAATCCTTCCAGAGTTGAATTTCGGAGCAGCAGAATATCGAAGTCGCAGGCCAAGTCGACTCCAGTTGCGACTTGGGTGAAGTCGCGAACGAAGTCGACCCCGAAGTGCGACTTGAGGTTTTGGAGATTCAAAGATACTGATTCAAGCTGCTTTCAAAGATCAAAGATGCAGTTTCAAGCTCCTTTCCAAGAACAACTTAAGACATCTCAAGTCTAAAATCAACATGAGTCTCTCAAGTCCAAGACAAGAACTTCAAGCATGTTCTTAGGTGAAGTCACAAACCCAAGTCGACTCTAGATGCAACTTGGGTATGGCCTTGCTGAAGACTTCGAAATCTCAGAGTCAAGTCGCCTTCCAAGTCAACTCCATCATGCGACTTAGGTGAAGTCGCATCTCAAGTCGACTCGAGTATGCGACTTGGGTAAAGTCAATGTCCAAGTCGACTCAAGCCTACGAATCAAGTATGTGGCTACTCTATAATGATTCAAAAACATCTTGTCAAAGATTGGACAACTAGACCAAGAAGAAATAGCTATCATGAATAAAGGCCACACGAAAGAATTTTTCAAGAGAATAGTGTATTGCTTAGTTTAAGCAAAATAATGTATATCAAGGACATCCAACGAAAATCAAGAGAAGAAAGGGGATATACACAATATAAAGATCACTTGCAAGACCTCGAAGTTCCAAGATAATTAATGGCTGGTGAAGTCGCATCCGAAGTCGACTCTACCTGCGACTTGGGTCAAGTCCGAGGCCAAGTCGACCTGAATCTAGAACTTAAAAGTGGAAGACAAAGACCGAAGTCGCACCTGAAGTCTACTCCAGCTTGCGACTTGGGTGAAGTTGCACTCGAAGTCGACTCCGCCTTGCGACTTGAATGAAGTCGCATGCCAAGTCGACTCCAAATGCGACTTGGTTCGCAACGGTCGGAAAAATTCGAATGTCGGCGCATTTAATGTGTGTCACCTACCACCAAATGTTCGAATTTACTTCTCATTATATAAGGAGCATCAAATGAACGTAAATGAAGTTGGAAAAATATTGAATTAACTCACATTCCACTCTCTCTTGCATTTAAGTTGGTCTACAAGAAGATTGAAGAAGAACTGTGCTTTAAATATGCTGAAAGCTGCATTGCTCAATCAACTTCTGCTTCCATAAGTTCTTCTAAGTGCTGTAAACTGCCTACATAAATTTGTAACGTGTAGATTCTTTTCATTTATTGATTATTTATTTTTTCCACTTGGTTCGATATTGAAGATCGAAACCAAGTGAAGGCAAAGTAGTGTGTGATTAGAGTGAAACTCGTCACCTATTTGTGTTGAGATTGTACAAGCCCCCTAGAGCTGGAATCTAGAAGAGAGCTGTTGCTCTAAGTTATATTGAAAATACAATAGTAGAACCCAAGCCACAACGGGTGTGTGCTTGGAAGAGTGGAGTAGAGGAGGTTGCTCGAACTACTATAATTCTTTATCTTCTGAAGTGATTTGATTGCTTGTGTTTTATTGCATTATTTCTCTCCAACTTACTAATCGTTTCATTGAGGGGATTAATTCCACAAAGGGGTTTTCTGTTTAAGCAGAGAATTTTAAAATACCCAATTCACCCTCCCCTCTTAGGTAACTGCCGTAAACTCGGGACCAACAAGTGTTATCAGAGCCGGTCTTTGAGTTTAAACCAAAGAGATCTTACTAATGACATCCCAACCAACTTCCACCTCAGTATTTGCTGAAGGCTAATCATTCACAAAGCCACAACTTTTAGATGTAAGTAACTTCAGTTACTGGAAGTTGAGAATGAAACAACTTATCATGGCCACGGACATAGATTCTTGGATTTCTATCCAAGATAGTATTGTCTTACCAATTGATGAAAGAGCCTCCGCATGGTCTGAGGAGGAGGTTAGAGCCGTAAAAAGCAACACCAAAGCCATGAACTCCCTCTTTTGTGCTCTTACCGCTTCTGAATATGATAGAGTATCTTCATGTCAAACCACTAAAGAAATTTAGGATACACTAACATTTATCTATGAGGGAACTTCTCAAGTCCAAGGGATAAGAAGAAATATTTTGATTGGAGAGTTATAAAGTTTTAAAATGCTTGAGGCCGAAAACATATCTGAAATGTTTGCTAGATTTTCGAAGATTACAAATGTACTAAAAGGTCTCGGGAAAGAAATTTCTGAATTTGAGCAAGTCATGAAGATTCTGTGAAACCCCGACCATATACGCGTCATTTCGACCGTATACGCGTCATTTCGATATTTGTAATTTTGTAATTATTTTATGAATAAATAAAAATTCATGAATTATATTGAAGGATATGTGTATTAGAGATTGAAATAATGCAATTAGGAATTTAACCCCGTGAATAGTGCATGTGAATAGCAAACGGGATTAAGACACATGATTAAGAGTTAATCACTTGGATTAACTTAATCACAAAAAGACAAAATAGAGATTTAATCACTACAAGAAGAAATAGCAATTCTTTTGGATATTTTAATCCAAATTTGGATTTTTGTGGAAAAATAGAGAAAATTCATAATTGCAATCCGGGTGTCGAAATTCGATGAAATTTTTTATGGATGGTTAAAAATTCATGATGGACATGATGAATGGATTAAGATGTGATGAAAATCACAAATCAAAGGTCAAGATGAAGCATCAAATACAAAGTGAAAAAGTGAATCAACTTTACATTAATTAAGCATTTGACTTTTAATTAAAATAAATAAATAAATAAATAATAAAAAAATTAAAAGCAAAAGCAGCTACATGTCAGGTCGTGCAGGGGGGTATCTTGACCAAAATCAATGGTCAAAATTCATCCTAATCAAAGATTAATGGCTAGGATTAATTTAGCTTAATTTAATTAATTTTAAAAATCAAAAAAATAGGTAGAAAATTAGGGCTGCTATAGGGGGGATGGAGTAGGCCTAGGGTGGCTGCTCTTGGCTCAAGGCATCTTTGGAAATTAAAAAAAAATACATTTACAATTTTACACCTTGAGCTAGAGGGGGTAAAATGCAAATTCATGAAATTTGAAGCACTATAAATAGCATGCCTTGGACGAATTCATAGCCATCCCAAGCTCAAAAATCACTTGAGCAACTTCATTTCCCATCCCCACACATTTTAGCCTTGAGTAGAAAGAAGAATAGAAGGTTGGAGAGAGAAAGTGTGAGAAAAAGAGGAGTATCTCCACTTCGGGTAAGTAATTTCTGCTCGAATTTCTTTTGAATGTTAAGTAGGGTAAAACCATGCTTAAATAAGGCCTAAGCATGAGAAAATAAGTATAGATATAATGTTTAAATGGAATTATGCCAAAACATCAAAAATTTGGAGCGAAGATAGGGTATTCGGGAAGATAGCATATGATATGTGAAAATAATACTCCAAAATTAATAAATGATGATTTGGGATGTATGATTATGATAAATATGATGTTGAAATGATGATATATTAATTTCATAATTTTTGGAATTAAGGATTATGCTTAAGTGAATTTATGTTGATTTTTAGTATATGGAGAAAATGATTTTTTTCGCCAAGTAAATGATGAAAAATTCAAAATATATGAAATGTCCTATGATATACTAGGCATAAGGTATGTCATGGTATTTTTTATTTTTGGAACTCATGAACAGTAACCACGTCTCTGTGAATAGCAACTCGGATGAACAGCAACTGCTACAGTAATTTGCTAAAGTAATATGCTATAGTGATTTGCTACAGAACACACAGCGTAATTTTGGAGAAAATTTGAGATTAATATTTAAATATAAGGATGAAAATTTTGAGGAACCTATGGATAAAAATATCCATATAAAGAAATAATGCCCAAATATTATAGAGCATTCATGGGAAGCAGCTTGAATAAAAGAAATAAAATTATCCTTTTTCCTTGAATAGGAAAAGAAAAAGAAAAGGTCGAAGACACCCACTGAGAAGGTAAGCAAGTTATATCTTTTGCAAATTATTTTCAAAATGGTTGCAAATTGTTGTAAATTGCTTTATGAAATTTATTTAAGGTTGGCCATACCTATAACTGCTTTACATGAACTGAAGTTTGCTTTGTTAAATTATTTATTAAATATTTTTTATGAAATGGTTTATGATTTGTAAATATCATGCCGGCATGTGTATGTAAATGAGCATGTGCACGAGGAATAGACCTTAGTTGAGGTAGTAAGCGGACCGGATGTCCCCCTCGCTATTGCCAAGTTGCTTAATAAGCCCAGGCCGGCGGCGACCTCCCTGAAATGGGAGCATGTATGGGATGGGCGCCTAGCTAGCGTCGCATCCAAAGGAATGTCATGAATGCTATCTATGTATTGCATTTGCATTTTATAAAATGCATGAAAAAGATTGGAAAATTATGTATGGCTTGCTTACTGAGTATTATTACTCACCCATGCTTTTTCAACAACAGACAGAAAAAGATGATGAAGGCAGCATGTAAAATGATATATAGTTTTGATGAAATGTTGTATATGTAAATTTTATGTAAAGATAATGATGATAATTTTGAGATGGAAATGAATATTTTTGTTTATGGAACAGTTTTGGGTTATAATAATGATATGTGAAATACATTTCATGTTGGATGAATAATGGAAATTTTCCATGTATTGATGTTGTATATATATATATATATAAAATCCTGCCGTGTGATCAGGGCAACAATCCTGAGTCACGTTTACCAATCAAAACGATCCCGGAGTAAGGCTTCTAGGCACCTCGGTTTGGGGCGCCACAGATTCTAAGGGCTCTATTTGAGTCGTGGACTCCAAAGATCACGGCCATTGAAGAAGCAAAGGATCTGAACACCCTAAGGCTGGAGGATCTCATCAGCTCACTCATGTCACATGAGCTGATAAAGAGAAAAAATGAGGAGCGGCACAAAGGCAAAAGAGCAATTTCTTTGAGGGTTGCAACAAACTCAGATGAGTCCACTTCATCTTCTCAAAATGACGACGAAGAGATCGCCTTACTCACCCAAAAATTCAAAAATTTTGTGAGAAAGGGAAGGAATTTTAAAGGATTCGAGGAGAGAAACAGAAAGAAGAAAAAGAATGAGACAACTAAGTGCTACCAGTGTGGTGGAGTTGGACATATGTAAGCTCAATGTCCAACACCGGAGGAAAATAAGACAAAGGAACGACGAGAGAAGAAAGACCGAAATGAAAATCGAAATTTTCAGAAAGCTAAAGGAAGAGGAATGTATGTAAATGAAGAAACGTCCATAATAAGCAGCTCATCGAATGAAGACAATGAAGCTGCAAACTGTGCAAGGATATGTTGCTTGGCAATGATGGAGGAAGAAAATAACATGTTCTGCCTTGCTGCAACAGAAATTTTAGAGGGACAAACCACCTCAACAAACTATACAAGAAGTGAAGAGGTAACTTCTAAACTAAACACTCAGTCTATTTTCTCTTCTACAAACGAGTGTCTCAAATGTGCTGAATTAGAGGATCTATAACAAGCATGTAATTCATTGTATGATGAAATAAAGAAATTAAAAAATAAATTCACAATAAAGAAAAGACAATGTGACTCAATAATTATTGTGAATAGAAAGCTAGCTGAAAAGGTCGACCACCTAATAAATGAGAAGAATACTTTAACAAATGAGGTGGAAAGACTAAAGAAAGAAATTGAATCATTAAATGAATCATTAGCAAAGTTCTCTAATCCAGGGGAAACGTAAAAATGTTCCTACATATGACAGTCCAGAACAACAAAAGAGGACTTGACTATTCCACATTTGAGAAAGGAGAATGCAGCAAATCTAATGCTCCAAGGATTGTTAAAAACCAAACAAAGCCCATTTATCCTAAACAAAAAATGAATCATGTTGCTTGGACAAAAAGAACAATTTGGGAACCATCCACTACATGGATTCTCACCCCAAGACTTCTAGAGGCATGCAATTTCTGTAACAAAATGGGCCACAAGATTTATTAGTGTAAAATAAACAAGTTACATAACTATGGTGCAAAATTAGTTTGGGTACCAAAGAGCATTAGATTTATACCTTTCAGAATAGAACAACGTAGACTCCAATGACTCACCAACCCAAATGGACCCATAAAATGGGTACCAAAGAGATAAGCTCTATATGATTTTGTTTTATAGGTACGTCTTAAAGCAAAGGCCAGCAACATGTGGTTTATGGATAGTGGCTGCTCAAGACATATGACGAGAGAAAGATGATTATTCCACAAGATCAAATCATGTAGTGAATGGACTGTTGCATTTGGAAACAATGAAAAAGGTATAATTAAAGGTAAAAGAAATGTTTATGGAATTTCAAATGCATGTATTGAGGATGTACTATTTGTTGAGGGACTTAAACACAACTTAATGAGCATTAGTCAACTGTGTGACAAAGGTTATAAAGTTGTATTTGAATCCTCTATATGCAATATTTTTTATGAGGATCACATAGTCTTTAGTGGTAGAAGACATGAAAATGTGGATTTGGTTTGCCTTGATGAACTTGATCGAAAATATCTTATAGCCATTGAAATGATCCATGGATATGGAATAAAAGGCTTGGATATATAAATATGTCAAATATTAAGACTTTGTGGAAAAAGAGCCTAGTGGAAGGATTGCCAAAGTTTAAATATGACAAAGACAAAATTTGTAAAACATATTAATTATCCAAGCAACCCAAAATGTCATTTTCCACCAAAAAGAAAATTTCAACAACTAGGTCACTTGAACTACTACATATGGATCTTTACGGGTTATCAGACGTTTTAACTCTTAGTGGAAAAAAGTATATATTTGTCATAATTGATGATTTTTAAGGTTTACATGGATAATACTTTTAGTTAGCAAAGATGAAGCCTTCTCGATGTTTGTTATTTTCTCAAATTTGGTGCAAAATGAAAAACAAAACACAATCATATCTATTAGAAGTGATCATGGTGGTGAATTTGAAAATAAACAGTTTATAGAATTTCGCAATGAGAATGACATTTACCACACATTTTCTATACCAAGAACCCCCCCAACAATATGGGGTAGTTGAAAGAAAAAATAGAACAATACAAGAGATGACTAGAACAATGCTAAATGAAAGTAAATTATCCATAAGATTTTGGGGTGAAGCAATAAGTACAACATTCCATGTACTTAATCGAGTTATTATAAGAGCAATCTTGAAAAAGACCCCATATGAACTATGGAAGGAAAAAAAACCAAATATTTCATATTTCCATGCTTTTGGATGTACCTGCTATGTGCTAAATAATAGAAAATCAAACTTGAGAAAGTTAGATGCTAAAAGTGATGAGACAATATTTCTTGGTTATTCATCAAATAGCAAAGCATATAGAGTTTTCAACAAAAAAAATCAAATAGTAGAAGAATTAATACATATTGTATTTAATGAATTTAATCCAAATCCCAAAAAGGAGGATGAGCTAAGTGATGCAGATGAAGCATTAAAGAATCCAGAAAGGGAAAAGCTAGAACAACAAGAAGAAGCCGAAACAAAGCAAGAGAATTCCACGGATGAAAAGGTAAGTGAAGGTAATAATTTTTATAAACCTCCCACAGATTTAAAATTCAAAAGTGACAATTCAATTGAGCAAGTTATTGACAATATATATGAAGGAGTAAGAACTAGAAGGTCAAGATATAATATTTATGGAGAATTTACTTTTGTGTCTAAAATAGAACCAAACTCTATTGATCAAGTTCTTAATGATGAAAATTGAATTGTTGTCATGCAGGAAGAGCTAAATCAATTTGAAAGAAATAAAGTTTGACACCTAGTTCCTAGACCCAAGGATTGCACTGTCATTGGTATTAAATGGGTTTTTAAGAACAAATTAGACAAAAGTGGACTTGTAGTAAGAAACAAGGCCAGACTTGTAGTCAAAGGATATTCCCAAGAAGAAGGAATTGATTTTGTTGAATCTTATGCTCCTGTGGCTAGATTAGAGGCCATACGTATCCTACTAGCTTTTGCTTCTCACATGGACTTTAAATTGTTTCAAATGGATGTGAAAAGTGCATTTTTGAATGGATACCTAAATGAGGAAGTTTATGTTGAACAACCTCCTGGATTTGAAGAGAAGGATCAATCAAAATTTGTTTTCAAATTAACCAAAGCATTATATGGACTTAAACAAGCTCCAAGAGCTTGGTATGAAAGGTTAAACAAGTTTTTGATTGATTATGACTTTCAAAGAGGAAAAGTTGATACAACATTATTTATCAAATATAAGAGTAAAAATATTTTAATTGTTCAAATTTATGTAAATGATATCATATTTGGTGCTACTAATGAAACTCTGTATCAAGAATTTTCTAAGATTATGCAGAATGAATTCGAAATGAGCATAATGGGCGAGCTAAACTTCTTCCTTGGACTGCAAATTAAGCAATTAGCTGAAGAAATTTTTATAAATCAGTCTAAATACGTCAAGGAGATGCTCAAGAAGTTTGGAATACAAAATAACAAAGGAGCAAACACACCCATGAGTTCCACCATCAAAATTGACAATGATGAAAAAGGTAAATCTGTTGAACAAAAATTGTATAGAAGCATGATAGGATCTTTGTTGTATTTGATTGCTTCTAGACCAGATATTTTGTTTAGTGTTTGCATGTGTTCAAGATTCCAATCATGTCCTAAAGAATCACATATAATAGCTGTAAAAATAATTTTTAGATATTTAATCAATACTACTAATATAGGATTATGGTATCTAAAGGGTTCAACATTTGATCTAATCGGCTACTCGGATGCGGATTTTGCCGGTTACAAAGTAGATTGAAAAAGTACTAGTGGAACATGTCAGTTTCTTGGAAACATGATGATTTCATGGTTTTCAAGAAAACAAACTGGAGTTGTTCTATCTACTGAGGAAGCCGAATATATTACCGCCGGGAGTTGTTGTGCCCAACTACTTTGGATGAAACAACAACTTAAAGATTATGACATTGATTATAAGGATATACCAATTAGATGTGATAATACCAGCGCGATTTGTTTAACAAAAATCCTGTGTTGCATTCTAGAACTAAGCATATAGATGTGAGATATTATTTTATTTGGGAACATGTTGAAAATCATGATATTTGCTTAGAATATGTTAAAACCGATGACCAAATTGCAGATATTTTCACCAAACCATTGGCAAAAGAACCATTCTACAAAATTAGAAATGACATGAGTATGATTGACATTGATTAGAAACATGAAATTTTAAATTTAGATAGGGGGAGCAAACTAGAAAGCATATAGAATCCCAAGTTGATGGGGCCAAGTCGACTCCAGTCAGCCCGAGTCGAATTCACCGAAGTCAACTTCAAGAGGGCGAAGTCGACTTCGGTTAGGGTTCAAGTCGACTCCGGCGCGACTATTCATCTGCCTCGTCTAAAATGCGAGAGCCGGCGCCCCTTCCTCATTCTCTCTCCCATTTCTCATTTCTCACTTCTCTTAAACTCTCTCAAGCTCAAGCACTTTGAAGCTCTCTCTCTCTCTCTGCCTCCTTAATCTTCTTTGAATCATCCATTCACATATCCAAATTTCATTTCCCCAAATCCATGGCACCTAAAGCCCTTTCCAAACCCACCAAACTCTCGGTTTCGAGGCCGTCTCAATCTCATACTAGAGAGGAAGTGCCACGACGGCAACAGACTTCATCTAAGCGGGTCCGGGAAGAGACCACAATATCCTCGAGGCGACGGGTACAGTTCCAAACAGGTAACCCCTCCACAGCTGCTCCCAGAGAAGAGGAAATGAATGAGGAATCGAGTAGTGGCTTCGATTTGGGTGGAAAGTGGAAAGGCACACTCACTCAGAAAGGCCAAGTTCTAAAAATGCGCACTGATTATTTTAGAACCGAACGACAACACAGTCGGTTCTACAGGCATTTTTATGAACGGAAGATTTTTGTTCCCAAGATTATTGATTTCAAGTTTCTGAGTGAATATGAATTTGGGATAGAAGAACTCTTAGATTTTTAAGGATGGACGGGTTTGCTCAAAGAGGATGATAGAATATATCCTGACTTAACCAGACTGTTCTATTATTTGTGAGATCAAAAATATCTCAACACGTATGTAAAGGGGGTTGAGATAGATTTGGGATTAGCATATGAAATTTGCAGAAGAAATGCTACTGACAGAATAACCAGCATTTTAGGAGTGCCAGATGTGAATCAACCTATCCCAGAGGGTCTGTCACTAACACAAATGTACAATCAACTTACAAACAGCAACAAGTACCACTCTAGGATCAAGTGTTTGCACTACATGAACTTATCTCCATAAGAAGATGAGATCTTGTGGAAAGTGGCTAATAGGGTCAAAGTCAGTTTCCCTAGATTATTTATGGAGGCCATAGAACTTAAGAAGGATAATCCACAAGGAGTTCTACCATATGGGATGTGGATCACGAAGATTATGGCGCATTATGGTGTTGACTTAGATGGGGAACCATTTGAGGTTCTAAAACTGACGAATGCCATCAACCGGACCCTCCTGACCCGTATGAAGATAAATTTGGAGGAATTTAGGGCTGAAAGGCTAAAAGAAAGAATGAGAAATGCATTTCAAGAACAACTCGAAGCCGAGGGTGCTCGTCCTGAGGGGGAGGACATACCCCACCATGAGCTAGTTCCTTCTCCGCCTCCTGTACCGGCAGCTCCCACGTCACCTCAGTTCCACGGGTCATGCTCATCGCACGGATCGCCGGTTACAGACCACCATGCTAGATCTCTAGACCAATCCATTTCCTCCCATGCCATTTTGGATTATCTACATCAGATGGAGGATCGGATGTCATGACAGTTAGGGTCTATTCACACAGCCTTGATGGAAATGCACGGTCGCCAAGACAAAATGGATCGAGAGTTAACGATAATCAAGTATCGTCTAGCCTCGGGTAGTCGTCGCGGCCGACCTATCCCAAGTCTCCCTGACTTTGATCCGTACTGGGACGAGTCTGTGAGAGCTGAACCCACCGTTCAGGCTCCCTCGTCTCCATTTTCATTAGCTTGCACCCGACCCATTCCTCCTACCTACCCAACTACCTACCCTATTACCGCATTCCAATTTCATAAATCCTTCTTCCCTTATATCCCATTTTGATACATTGACAAAAAGGGGGAGAGAGATTAGGACTTAGGGCTTAGGGTTTAGAATTTTTATTGGGATTGGGTAGCATGTATGTCATTTTCTTTTTAGAATCATTTTGTATGAATGATATGAACTCGTGTATGAATGATATAAACTCGTTTGTGAATGATATGAACTTGCAATTGTTATTTTGAAATGAACATGATTACATGATATGCAATGTTATGAAAATCTTGAGTAATCAAAACAACATGTTAATTCTAAATGCCAAAACAAAATATGACATACCATTTATGAAAGAAAGTGAAAAGACTATCTCAAATTAGTTTTGTCAATCATAAAAAGGGAGAGATTGTTGGAATTCAAGGCAAATTAAGCACAATCCATGTTTTAATGATTAACAATTCAATTTGAGAAATATTTAAGTTCTAATGAGGATGCTAAGCATTCCAAAGGTATAAAAATTCAAGATTCAAAAGATAGCAGGTCAAGTCGCAACCCCAAGTCGACTCAGCCATCGACTTAGGTCAAATCGATACCCAAGTTGACTCTAGAATCAACTTCAAGTGCAATAAAAATGTTAGAGATGAAATTAGGACTTGGAGACAAGTGAAGTCGCAGTCGAAGTCGACTCCGCTTGCGACTTAGGTGAAGTCGCAAACCCAAGTCGACTCTAGATGCGACTTGGGTATGGCCTTGCTGAAGACTTCGAAATCTTAGAGTTAAGTTGCCTTCCAAGTCGACTCCATCACGCGACTTAGGTGAAGTCGCATCTCAAGTCGACCCGAGTATGCGACTTGGGTAAAGTCGAAGTCCAAGTTGACTCAAGCCTGCGACTCAAGTACGTGAATACTCTATAATGATTCAGAAACATCTTGTCAAATATTGGACAACTAGACCAAGAAGAAATAGCTATCATGAACAAAGGCCACGCGAAAGAATTTTTCAAGAGAATAGTGTATTGCTTAGTTTAAGAAAAACAATGCATATCAAGGACATCCAATGAAAATCAAGCGAAGAAAGGGGATATACACAACATAAAGATCACTTGCAAGATCTTGAAGTTTCAAGATAATCAATGGCTGGTGAAGTCGCATTCGAAGTTGACTCTACTTGCGACTTAGGTCAAGTCCGAGGCCAAGTCAACCTGAACCTGGAACTTGAAAGCGGAAGACGAAGACCGAAGTCTCATCGAAGTCGACTCCAGCTTGCAACTTGGGTAAAGTGGCACCTGAAGTCGACTCCAGCTTGCGACTTTGGTGAAGTCGCACTCAAAGTCGACTCCACCTTGCGACTTGAACGAAGTTGCATGCCAAGTCAACTCCAAATGCGACTTGGTTTGCAACGGTCGAAAAAATTAGAACGTCGGTGCATTTAATACGCGCCACCTACCACCAAACGTTCGAATTTACTTCTCATTATATAAGGAGCATCAAGTGAACAAAACGAAGTTGGAAAAATATTGAATTAGCTTACCTTCCACTCTCTTTTACATTTAAGTTGGTCTACAAGAAGATTGAAGAAGAACTGTGCTTTAAATCTGCTGAAAGTTGCATTGCTCAATCAATTACTGCTTCCACAAGTTCTTCTATGTGCTGTAAACTGCCTACACAAATCTGTAACGTGTAGATTTTTTTCATTCATTGATTATTTGTTTTTCCACTTGGTTTGATATTGGAGATCGAAACCAAGTGAAGGCAAAGTAGTATGTGATTGGAGTGAAACTCGTCACCTACTTGTCTTGAGATTGTACAAGCCCCCTAGAACTGAAATTTAGAAGAGAGTTGCTGCTCTAAGTTGTATTGAAATACAATAGTTGAACCCAAGCCACAATGGGTGTGTGCTTGAAAGAGTGGAGTAGGGGAGGTTGCCCGAACCACTATAATTCTTTGTCTCCTGAAGTGGTTTGATTGCTTGTGTTTTATTAATGATTTTTCTCCAACTTACTAATCGTTTCATTGAGAGAATTAATTCCACAAAAGGGTTTTCTGTTTAAGCAAAGAATTTTAAAATACCCAATTCACCCCTCCCCTCTCGGGTAACTGCCGTAAATTCGGGACCAACAGGTTTCACACTTCCATTCCCAAAATTGTAGGCAATTAGGCCATGAGATTGAGGTTATTTTTTGATCTATGATTCCAATCTGGCTAGGTGAAAAAGCTAGATGACCAAAAACTTGAGGCGCATCATTGATCGCACTTCTGCGGCCCTACCAATGTAATCTCCTAAGAGGTAGGTCACCATGTGATTTATTTGATTGATTTGATCATCAATTTTTAGTAACTTGGTATCATTGACACGAGGGCATACTTCTGAATGGGGATATTTAGACGTCCATGTGTGGAGTTGTCTGAATTTTCTATGTACAACATTTAGGCTTATTTGAATCAACCTGATTTTGAAAGTGGGTTAATTCATGTTAAATAATTGTCAACTTGAGCTGATTTCATATGTTAGTGTAAAATATAATAGATTTTTTAAAAAATAGCCATATATTAGCACATAATACATAGCCATTAACTAGACATCATTGCTTTGAAATAAGATTACTAAGTAATTGTGTTACTAAATTGAAAGGTATATCTATGAAAGGGATTAATTAGTATTTTTATACAAATTTATATGAAAAATATATTTAATTAAGAAATATATTTTTAAATATTATATATTTATTAACTTGATTTATAACCTGAATCGAACCAATTTGTATAGGTTTAATTTAGGGTCAGGTTGAAGTTTGAAAAATAAGATTGGATGTAGGGTTGGGTTAATACGTTTACGAGTAGGGTTAGGGTTGAAAAGACTACAACCCAAGTTAATTCTACCTAATTTACACCTGTATATTGAGTTAGACAAATAGTTTAATTCTTTTGAATCTAAAAATAAATTAAAAAAACAAGCATCACGTACTAAAAAAATAGAATGACTTGGCCAACTACAACAAGTGAAATTCACAAGTAAAATACCATAGTATTTAGAAGTTGATATTCATAGTCATCATAGGTAATAAATTACGTAACCCATTATACGTACAACAATAATGGCAACCTCTCAAAATGTGTGTATCGAAAATGAGGAAAATGCACACCAAATTAAAATAAAAATGTAAAACCCCTAATTTCTTAATTTTTTTTAAATTGATGCAATATGAATAGTTAAATTAAGCTTTGATAAGTATATAAATTTAGATGTTTCCATATTTCCAAGTTACCAATGGGTTGATTTTTAATATGTATAAGAATTAGGGATAATTTTATAATTTTAATTAAAGTACAATTTTGGACGTGAGTAATGTTAAAAATTAACGTAACTTGAAGAATTATATTTATTCTATTATTTATTTGTGGGTCAAATTATTAGCGAGCTTGTGAGCTTGAAATACTCAAATTAGATAATAAATAGGCTTTAAGTGGGTTTAAGTTTTTTATTAGTTGGATTTGTAACAACAAGTTTTAATTGCTTTAGTGGCTAAAGCTATAGGCTTACCACGAGGAGGCCAAGTGTTCTATAATAGAGTCTATTAAGAAAAATATAAATTTATTTTTGCACAAATATCATACATGGGACCCACAAATGGAGGTATGAATTCGAATTTGCAATCTCTCTCATTAAAAGATCGTGAGATAAGGGGAACAATCGGTAGCAATCATGTAGAGAGAGAAAGTAGATAGATGCGATTTGAGGTACGAGATGGAGATGGGTGGTGATAATTTTATAAAAAATTTATATGTAGAGATGATAATTAGTATATTAAGTTATCTAAATTAATTTTTTTAAAACTAATAAAATTAGAAAGGATGGGATAGAAATTTAATTTAATAAATGTGACGAAATTATTATAAATGAAATATACATATATAATTATATATACATTATTTGAATGGTTATATAGAGGCTTGAAGAAAAGGAGCATCAGAAACATCACCTAGCTAAATGATGGAGAGGATTTTCGTTCGTCTATTTAAAAAGTTAAGAGATTAAATGGAAGATTGAACCAAGATGTATTGAATCGTTACAGGCTTGATGCGAGAGTTAGATTTTCATTGAAAATAAAGAATCAAGTGCAATTATAGAGAATGATCAGAGGGTTTCCCATGCTAATGAAAAGCATCAAGGTATATTGGTTTATTTATTTTTATTTTTCGCTACTAATTATGAATGGTTAAAAAAGGTATGCTGGTTTATTGATATTATTTTGTGAAATATAGTAACTACAGATTCTCGATGAATTTTCGATCTGTTAAATATGCATAGAATCATTATTGGACAATTAAAGCATTTTGATTTTCAACCAAGTGAGGTTTTGTGAAATTCAAATTTGAAGAGGGATTCTGGATCCCTGAATAATTGAATGTCTAGGTAGGTGTTAATAAGGTTAGGTGTTGATTTCATTCCAGTTAATATGTTGATCGAAATTTCTTAGATGTAATTAATTGAAAAGCCAGATGTTGGCATTTGAATTGGAGGGTTCTTTGAATATTATTTTAATCCAAGATATTTAGTGTGGTAATCTGAGCAACCAAATAAATATATAAAATTCAGTGGATGTCTGTGGATGTCCGGGAGCATTTTCGATTGGTAAACGTGACTCTGGATTGTTGCCCTGATCACACGACAGGAATTTTTTTTTCATCAATACATGGAAAATTGTCACCATTCATCCAACTTGAAATATATTTCACATATCATAGTCATAACCAAAGTCTTATTCATAAACATCAACATAGAAAAGATATTCTTTCCCATTCCAAAATTTTCATCATTGTCTTTACATAAAATTTACATATGTAATATTTATATCAAAACTACATAATATTTTGCATGCTGCCTTCATCATCATTTCCTGTCTATTGTGGAAAAAGCATGAGTGAGAGTAATAATACTCAGTAAGCAAGCCATATATAATTTTTCAATCATTTTCGTGCATTTCATAAAATGCAAATGCAATGCATTCATAGAATACATGGCATTCCTTTAGATGCGACGCTAGCTAGGCGCCCATCCCATACATGCTCCCATCTAAGGGAGGTCGCCGCCAGCCTGGGCCTATATAAGCGACTTGGCAATAGTGAGGGGGATATCCGGTCCACTTACTACCTCAACTATAGCCTATTCCTCGTGCACATGCTCATTCACATACACATGCCAACATGATATTTGCAAATCATAAATAATTTCATAAAAAATATTTAATAAATAATTTAACAAACGTACTTCAGTTCATGTAAAGCAGTTATAGTATGGTCATCCTTAAATAAATTTCATAAAGTAATTCATAAACAATTTCAAGCATTTTGGAAATAATTTGCAAAATATATAACTTGCTTACCTCCTCAGTGGGTGTCCTCGACTTTTTCTTTTCCTTTTCCTATTCAAGGAAAACGGATATTTCATTTCTTCTATTCAAGCTGCTTCCCATGCATGCTTTATAATATTTGGGCATTATTTCTTTATACGGATATTTTTATCCATAGGTTCTTCAAAAATTCCATCCTTATATTTAAATATTAATCTCAAATTTTTTTCCCAAATCACGCTGTTTATTGTTCATAGTTACTGTAGCAAATCACTGTTCATCCGAAGTTACTGTTCATAGTGTGTTAGTTACTGTTCATGGGTTCCAAAAATTGACATTTTTTCAAAAAATAAAAAATACCATGACATAGCTTATGTTTAGTATATCATTGAAAAATTCATAAATTTTGAATTTACCATCATTAACTTGGCTAAATAAATCATTTTCTCCATATACTAAAAATCAACATAAATTCTCTTAAGCAAAATCCTTAATTTCAAAAATTATGAAATTAATATATCATCATTTTAACATCATATTTACCATAATCATACATCCCAAATTATCATTTATCATTTTTGGTGCATTATTTACACATATCATATGCTATATTCCCGAATGCTCTATCTTTGCTCCAAATTTTTGATGTTTTGGCATAATTCCAATTATGTATTATAACTATAATTATTTTCTCATGCTTAGGAATTATCTAAGAATGGTTTTACCCTACTTAACATTTAAAAGAAATTTGGATAGAAATCACTTACCCGAAGTGGAGATATCCCTCTTTTTTTCACACTTTCTCTCTCTAACTTTCTCCTCTTCTTCCTTGGACATGTGGGAGAGTTTGGGAGCTGGAATTTGCTCAAGTGGAGCTGGGTTAATGTGGCTTTGAATGTCCACCCCTGCCCCCTATTTATACTTTTTAATTTTTTATCAAATTGGAATTTACCCCCCCTTGCTTGAGGTATTAAATTGTAAATGTATTTTTTATAATTTTAAAAAGGTACATGGAGCCATGTGCAGCCCACCCTATAGTTTCTCCAGCCCCCCTATGGCAGCCCTATTTTTCTAGATTTTTAATTTATTAAAATTTATTTATTTTAAGCTAATTAAATCCTAGCCCTTAATTTATGATGATGATGAATTTAGACCATTAATTTTGGTCAAATCTCCCAAATACCCCCTTCTCATGCCCCTGCCATAGCTTCTTTGCATTTAATTTTTTAATTTTTTAATTTTTTTAATTTTCATAAAAAGTCAAAAGTAACATTAATGAAAAGTTAAATTACTTTTTAATCTCCATTTGACGCTTCGTCTTGACCATTAATTTGTGATTTTCATCACATCTTAAACCATTCATCATGTTCATCATGAATTTTTAATCATCCATAAAAAATTTCATCGAAATCCGACGTCCGGATTGCAAATTATGAATTTTTCTTTAATTTTCGACTAAAATCCAAAATTGTATTAAAATATAAAAACGAATTGTTATTTTGTCCTGTAGTGATTAAATCTCCTTTTTGTCTTTTTGTGATTAGGTTAATCCAAGTGATTAACTTTTAATCACGTGTCTTAATCCCCGGTTACTATTCACGTGCACTATTCACGTGGATTAAATTCTTAATTGCATTATTTCTATCTCCAATACACATATCCACAAATATAATTCATGAATTTTTCATTTATCATAAAAATTATTTACAAAAAATCTGAGGGTTTACAATGCATATATTGCCTGAAAAGGCTGGGTTTCAGAATGTCTAATAAGGATGGTCATGGGATAGATTATAACACATATGACAATATTTTATTGGAAGCATAGATGGGAAATTTAGGAAGCATTTGAGATGATGAGTTTATATATAATATAATATGATAATAATATTTTGAAGCAATGACAATAATTATTTGAGTAAATTTTGTATAGGAATAAAAATAGGACCTGATTATCTGTCAAAAATGGGATTTGATTTTATAGAATGAACAAACATTTATTAACATGTAATTGAATAAAATTAGAGTTTTATCATTTAATATTAGATTTTGGTAGTCTTTGTAGTAAAGTTGATTTCATTATATTTTGTTGGAAGAGTCGAAAAATAGAATTTGGACATAGATCATTTATATAGCTTTGAATTTTGGTAAAAAACACGTATATTAAATATTAAAATTTTATTAATGAATTTTTATGTATTTTTGGGTAAAGAATGCGATGTTTGAGTTTAAATGTTTGCATTCAAGAAGAAGTACTTGGTTGCAAATATGAGATAAGTAAGAGTTTCGAATTAAGTCTTAAGATTTTCTATACATTTTATGTGACAGGCCATGCCGAAGCATTTTGATATAAATATGATTGATTTTAGTTTCAACAAATTTTGTGGGAGTTGTTTGGTATTTATCATGTTTGAAGTATTTGCACAACAATTTTAGTTTATAGTTTTGATTTGTATTTGAGAAAACATAGTTTAGCATGCCTCGAGCATTAATCCATGTGCATATTTAAGTTTAAATATTGACGTTCAAGAAGAAGTGTTTGGTTGCAAATATGAGATAAGTAAGAGTTTTGAATTAAGTTTTAAGTTTTTTTAATACATTCTTGTGTATGTGACAGGAAATATTGAAGCATTTTGATGTAAATATGATAGATTTTATGTGGGTTATTTGGTATTTAATATATTTGAATTATTTGCACAACAATTTAAGTTTACAGCTTAATTTGTATTTGAGAAAACATAGTTTAGCATGTCATGAGCATTAATCTATGTGCATGGCATGGGATAGATTACTTAATCTTAAAGTTATAGTTAAGAGTCGCATAGATGCGATAAGAATGATTTTGGTCCGTAGATAACTTAGTTAAAAAGAAAGTAAAGTTAAATGACTAAAAAGCATGAGCATGAGTTGTTACATTGTAGTGTGAACATGAGCATTAATGAAAGTTTCAGTATTTCAACCGGATGTTTTAAGTAGATCTTTAGTATTTGGTATTTTTTTGGTTTCCTACCTATTGAGTTTACTCGGACTTTTCTTAGTTTTCTATTTTTTTAGTTAAAAAGAAAAATAAATAACGACCTTCAAATAAAAAGAAAAGCAAATAATGCAGGTGTAACACCCCACAAACTAAGTCAACACATTAGTGCAACGACAGTCACAGACTATGAGGACACTCGATAGCTAATATTCCATGATCAATATTAATGGGAAGAACAATCACAAACACTAATATAGAGCAAACATCTTTTGTATGAAAGTTGATTTCATGCACCCGAGTGCATATAGCTTTAGTGCACCTAGGTGGATTTAACCATTTTTGACTATATTTTTTTGAAAATCTTTTGACAAGATTGTTAATCTAAGAGTATATTTAAATTACCAAAATACTATTGATTTGAAAATATCAAAAATAAATATCTAAAAATCTTCAAAAATGTAAAAATTGAAGCACATGTTAAATACACTTAGATTAACAAAATCGTAAAAAATTTCAAAAAAATATAATAAAAAATTAGTTAAATCCACCTGGGTGCACTTAACTATGAAATCAATTTTCCTTATGTATATGATTAAGATGATTAATGTATATATATATATATACATTCAATTCCAAAATTTATATACATAAGCGTTTACCCACAGAGAGGTCAAAACTTAAGTAATAAGTTTTGCATCTCTATGTCCTTGTCCTAGCTAAACTACCATCCCATTGGTGGTTTACACCTATGGCTCTACCATCTAAAGTAAAAGAAAAGAAAAATTATATAAATCCAGGCAAACTTAGTAAGTAAAGCATATAAGTAAAAATCAATAAATTTTTTGAAAACAATATATTTATAGGTCGTTAAACAAAAATCTATTTTTTTTAAAAAAATCTAAATCAAGCTTTGAATCATATGGAGTACATGTTTATGCCTAAGCATGTATTAATGTATCATGCATATGTCACTTTTCAAATCAATCCAACAAAGTTCTCAAATCCAATAAGGAAAGTTTGGTATTTCATCCCAAAGTCCAACCATTATACAATCAAATGACCAATGTAGCATAGCAAGAGTGGCCAATTTTGCCTAACATGAATGACCAAACTAGCATAATATAGGTTAACCAGGAAACACTTGTATCCAAACTGGAGGTGTATCTGATACCCTCATGTGCTCACCATACAGCCGCAGCCGCGCCAGTGAATGGCTCTGGCCAATTATGTTGAGGGCCTTTAGTCTTATGGACCGATGCATAATATACATTATCTAAATCATAAGAGTTAGATAAATTAGGCTTGCAGCCCACCAAATACATAATGGCCAGATAGATAGGTTTAAGCTGATGCCACCCAGACTATCACATCCTAATGCCTAGTTAGGTTATGTTAATGGTTATCATCAATGGTCCAATAACAACTCTTTACAGATCCACAACTACAACCTTAGCTCATAGATAGCCAACATTCCAAGCAATATATGCCAAGGTTATAATGCATAATGCTAGTATGAATAAAGGTAATGCTTGAAATCATAATAAATTATTATAACTAATAATATTTATTCTTTCAAAAATAAAAAAACAACGACATCCAAAACATCCATGACCATAGTCATACATCACAATACAAAGTCGAAAAAAGAGAAAAGAACTCTACTTACCTCGTATAAACTATATATGATATTTTGGTTGTAATTCACTTTAATGCTCAAAATGTTACACTAAAAAATGAGAGTTTAATATAATTAATATATCTCTACCAGTCATCATCATTTTATTATCAAGTATCCAAATTAATAAAAGCAACTATATAATTACATTCGGGTATTCCTTGGAAATTTACATATTACCTATTTAGTTTCAAGTTTATATTTTCTAGATTATCTAAAAGAATTTTCTTATTAAAATAATCAATTTTCATCATTAAATATCATTTCTATATTATTGATTATCAATTAGTAATTAATTCAATCTCAAAATTTAATAGGGGTTAGGTGAGCTTTTCCTTAATCACATTAACTATTGACAGTACATCTTATTCAATGAAATTCTTAAAATTCTCCCAATATCGTATGAAGATTTTTCTCATGAATTAAGTTAATAATTATATATTCTTGCTAATTTTTTATTTTTGATAATTAATATTTGAGTTTAAAATTTCATTTTAATTATTCTTCAATTTGCTAATACTTGTTGAAATCAGACATGCTGAGTCCTTTTGATTTTTATAATCAAATCAAATATCTTAAGTCTAAAATTCTTATCGTAAATCAATAACTATATGGATTAACCACACTAAATAATTCCAGCACAAATATTAACTATTTATATTTATATATATATTTTTATTCTGCTGAATAGGGGTGTGAGTTTCGGGATAGTTCAAATCACGTTAATTTTTACCTATATTTATATCATTAAAAAATTTATTTTTATTTTTGCTGAGTGATATTCAGAATATGTTCTATATCATACAAAAGTTTTAGCCTTAATTTCATTGTTATTATAAAAAATTAATTAATGCAGCTAGTTTCGGCAGTTGTTTTGCCTTGTTTAAGCTAATTTTCTAGGATTTTTAATTTACAATCTCCTAAACATTTTAAGATGAAAATTTCGTCGTTCCTTAATGATAATATCATGAGTTATACTGAAAATTTTCATACCAAAAATTATTTTTTACTATTTCTTATATATTTTTCTTTTCGTTTCCAGATTTACCACGTAGGTGGTGTAAATTAAGTTATAAACAATTATAATTGTTAGTCTAATCCACTAATCACAACTCTAATCATAGATTTAGCGCATATATTATAGAAAATAACTTATTTAGTCTTAATCCAATAATTTAGATCAGAAAATTATTTTTTTAATTATACTTTTAACAGTTTAGATTAACTGGTTATACTTTCTACTAATACAAAGATTATTGAGACAAAGTTACAAATTCCCAAATTTAATTATCCATCAAGGTGTCTACACACGATCTAACATCATATTTTTATGTAAAATTAAATTTTACATTCATCTAATGGTTTGGATAAATTTTACATACATCTAATGGTTTGGATCATCTAGATTATGTATTGAATCATGGGTTGAAGGCCGCGATCATCTTCTTGTTGTCTAATGATACATGATCTATTTAGGCTCACTTTAATCACAATTTTAGGCAGAATTTTTCCAAATAAAAGCCCTAATTATGGCCCCATACCTAAGTATCAAAATTTTTCATCATTAGGTTTAAACTAAGCACAATTAGATTTAATAAATCTGATATTTATGGATAACAAACTACATCTTTCAATTCTGAAATTTATCTCCAATTTCAATAGTCCAGATTGATCTTCCTTTTCTCTTCCTCTCTTTATATTTTGATCTAAGATGGGCCACCTCCCTAATTTATAAGTCCTAGAATTTTTCAATAGCTGAGCAACCAACCGCCTCAACCAGTGACCATAATTATGTTAATTTTTATTTTAATTAATTATTTAATTATCTTAATTATTAACAAGCCATGTGCCTCTTCTAGAGGAGAGAATATTGACTTTGGCCAATGCTAATCAAATGACCTGTGCACAACTGATTTTTTTAAATTTTTTATTATTTGCACCTTTTGTTCTTATATATTTTGTACACACAAATTCCTGAAATTTGCAATTTCACGCCCGATTTATTGTAAAATATCAAAATACCCATATTTTTCTTCCAAAACTTTTAAAATTAATAACGAAGACATATTTTACTGTACTTTACACATTAAGAGAAAAATTGAAGTATTTAAAACATGTATTATCATAGAAAAGTTTATAAAAGAATTTATTTTATATTTATTATATACACATATTTGGAAAAATACAAATCTCCCTCCAATATTTTGACAAAGTGTTTAAAACAGGATATAACAAGTCTTATCAAGACAATGAATGTTGGGTTAAATATTTATTTAGATTTAAGTATATTTGAAATTAATATTTATATTTAGGTAGTTTGAATTTCTAATATATTTATATATTGAGATAGAAAAGAATTTTAATAGACATTAGGCAAGTTGATATAAATTTTCATAGTTATCATTGAGATGTAAGTATTAATTTAGTAATGCTTTTGTTGTATTATAATTGGCTATTTACCATTAATAATATTAATTTTCACCATTGTAATTATTTACGTGGGCCTAATACTCAAAAGTTTCTAATATACATTTTCCATATTCTCGCAGCTTGATTGATCCTAGATTAGTTTGGGTAGCCTCATTAGTGTAGAAGGTTTTGGCTGGAAAAGCGTCATTAAAAACTTCACAATCCAAAGCATGAATGAATCATATAAATTCCCCAGAACAACTCGAACAAATTTTGAATAAAAAAAAAGAGACTAATACTTCCAACCAACCACCTTAAAAATATAGGGATTCAAAAATGAGAGAATGTATGCTTGCTCAGTTGGGAAGTTAAAGCGCGCATGCAGGAAAGAAAGTTAACAACGAAGTCATCGCCTTATCTTCTAAATCGCCAAGCATCGAATATGATCCAAAATTTTCACAATTCTTGGTACCAACTTATCAGTCCATGCAGCACTTCTCACCCTCCTCTTGTGAAAAATACAGATTATCATTCTTCTTATCTCTTCAAAATACCGCATATTGGCGTTGCTCTTGGCTATATTATAAATTTATTCCAAGGTTTCGCAACATTGTTATCAATATGATTTGAGGGAACATCATTCGGAAAACATGCTTTGTACTAAAACTTTTCATGTATCTCATTTATCTAATCATACGCTTTGAGATTATATTAGTTAATCTCATTTATATTTTGCTCAAAGTCTACATGTGTGTATGCCCTTCTGCTTCTCAGAAATTTGACTCCAATTGGTCTCCTTTACCAAAGAATTTTTCTTTAGATCTTTTGTCAAGTGCTTCATGCAAAAACGCTATCTACATAGAGGAAAGATGCATTAAATAGCTTCTTGCAAATCTTTTTGCCTATCAGACGTGATTGTATATGAACCAAACCCACCTACTCCGAGTAAACCTTCTAAGAACCATGATTAAGTTGAGAAGTATTCAACATACATGATCCCCACGACAAGCAAAATGATGCTATGATCTCCATCTAATATAATAGCAAATAAAATAACGCCAACATATGTACCTCTCAAAAATGCCCCATCCAAGCCTATGAATGGCTTGCAACCTCGATGGAATGTATTTGTAAATGCATTTAATGAAACAAACATCCTTTAAAACAACTCATCAATTATTACACTATACTCAATAATGGTGTCTGGATTACATCTCTTCAAGGTTTAACAATAAGAAGGAATCAATTCATAAGACTTCTCAAATGAATCATAGACTTTTTTAACTACTTTCTTGGCACCCGCCATATCTTGTGATACTTAAGGTTGAGTCCATATTCTTTTTGGAAGTTTGTTGTACTGTTGTCAGAGTGGGTTTCTTTTTACTCATGCTTTTACTAAGAATCTTCTCTACTACCCATGAATCAAATGCACTCTTCTCACCACTACCTTGAAATGTTGAGCATTTATGTTGGTCATTAAGAGTTGTTATATGCATTCTAACTTCATCTTATTCTACCTTGGTATAAACCTATGTTCACTTAAACCAAGTCAAAATGATTGCGAATGACATGCTCCACAAGCGCTTGTTCAAGTAACTGGGTGGATGGAAATTACAAATCAATTGATAGGGTTGGATTAGATAAGTTGACTTCTTTAAATCTCATTCTATGTTTCAATGCTTTTGCTCTCGTTGGTCACCATCACATGTTTCATCTAACTTAAACCCTGAATCATTCTCTCCTTCATATAACGGTTTGTCATCAAATTCTTTCTGTAATGGTTCATTTGTGGGCTCAATCTAATTGGAATGTATGTTGTTGCGTTCTACAAAATATATAAAAAAGATCACATTATAGAAGACATTGAATGCGATATTAATGTGTAAATGATGATAACAGAAGTATGTCAGCAAGGAAAGATTCACCCTTGGCTACAACCATTGTTGCTTGTGTTGGATGTACTTAATTCTTCTACTTCTTCATTCGGTGGTTCAGTTGCATCCACTTGTATCTCTTGGTGAGATACAAATAACTCGTTTACAAAGAATTCCTTTTCAACTGCTCCATCTTCACCAACTTCACTTTATTGATTAGATCTACTCTATCAAAGTTTTCATCCAAGGCTGCACAGAAAATAAAATATCAATTGATGCATCAGAAACATATTTATATTTACTTATATCTATCATGAAAGAATATGAAAGAGAAATATAATAAGATTCCATCTGATACTGTAAATAATAATGAATTCTTAAATTAAAAATATGGAGAATTTGATAGTACCTTGGGTTGCACAGTCTTAGACTCCGTGGTTGAAACTAATATTGCCATCGAATTATGTATTGATATCCCCCTCTCCAAGAAGCACTATTTCATGATTGGTTTTCTTCCTATATATCTTCTTCACAATTTCAAATCTCTTTCTTCTAAGCTTAGGACTCTCTACAGATTACACTCCACTAGATTCTGCTAACTTATTGACATTTACTTTTTTGTTTTGAGCTTTCGATCCTCCAATACTAGAAGAGGACACATATATTGAAATCTCTTTTAGTTTCCTCCAATTTTGCAAGGAGGTGTACATGTCAAACATTTGCATAAATCAACATCTGTTTTTAGCTGTCCAATTACTACATGTAGATCTACCTTTGGAAACTCGTAACTTAAGTTAATCTTATATTGTGGAATTTTTGCGATCTCTTATATTGAGTCTAATTTATCTAACAAATTATACCTTTCTGGACAGACCAATTCATAATAAACTTATCCACCTATGTACTTCACTGACTTTCACTTCCTATTAAAATCTTTATGTACAGGCCCGCCATAATGATAAGCTAATCTTACTCTACCTGCTTCCATGACTATACCTATATAAGAAGTATGAGTTAATGTTGGTGTCTAATAAAAAATAGGAATACAATCACATACAAAACAATAATATAATGACGAAGAAGCTAAGATTATTTGATATGTGCATACAAAATTACCATAAAATCTACAACTGATTTATAAAATGTACACATTGTGGGTAATCACAAGCTAAACTAAAAGAGATTAAAGATGGACAGGAAAATTCACAAGACTAGTCCTCATAGTTTATGCAGGGGATTTTTTGCATGTGCTCCATACCTCTTAAATTACTACATATATTCCATTTTATCCCATCATCGATCTTGAACTTAAAATTAAAATATTACACCAAGCTATTATTCACTTTCAATAGCACTCAATATGAAACTCATTCATGCATTTCAACAAAATGCAAAATATATATCTCTCATCATCGGTAGCACTATTTACTTAATTAACACCTTTTTAAAATTCTTTTTCATGATCTTTTGGGATGTGATTCAACTGTAAAATTACCATATAGCTTGAATACTGAGAAGTATCTGATTTAAGGTATGCTAGAATAATATATATGATATTAATGTTGATATTAGTTGAGCAAGAATGTTTCTGTTGCTTTTGATTCAGTGAATGCTTTTTTCTCTTACTTGGGTAGTAGTAAATCTAAAATGTAACAACGCAGATTCTGAAATGAACAAAGTGCAAGACCACATTGTGGTCCCTATTCGAAAAAGGCATGTACTCCTCTTTCCTATGCTATGTATACTTGCCTAGTACTACGACTAATAATAGATAGATTTTTCATTCAATAATAACTCCCACTACAGCCGAACACAAACATGAAATTTTCCATTCAGCAGTAGGACCCACCACCCACTAGAAATCTATAGGACAAACACCATTATTCTATCTAATACAAGTCTCACTTCGATCTCTATTCCAATTATAAATTCCCTACCTCAGTTTACCATTTAAGAACCCCAATCACAATTGAAATCAACTGCTTCCCCTTTCACATCATTGATCCTCTCCCATTCAAAAATATTCAAATGTAACAAATCTTATCCCATCTAAAAAATCGAACACAAACACATATTTCAATCATCAATAACATGCAACTTCAAGAACATGCATCTTTAAATTTGTCAGGAACAATGCAATAGAATAGTGTAATAAAAAATAACATGTAGCTGGATAATGATATAATGATTTTGAGAGGAAAGAACAATCTAATGGTGAGTGGCATTCGGTGACGGGTGAAGCTCAAAATGGAAAGGGGCGAAGGGGCAACAATAATAGCAGTGGTGGATCAACAAGGGGAGAAGGGGCAATAATGACAAAAATGGGTCAGCGGTAAGGAGAGGAGAGAATGATGTGATGGAAACATGTGGAAAATAAGCCAAGTCTATATTTTGATGATTAACAAATCAATTTGAGTAAATTTTGGTTACTAACATGTTTGTGAAGATGATTAAAGGATATACAAATGAAGAAAATGAAGCATGACAGGTCAAGTCGATTTTCAAGTTGACTCAGGCATCGACTTAGGCCAATTCGATCCCCAAGTTGACTCCAGTAGCGACTTCAAAATGTCATTTTTGTCCAGCATTGAAATCGGGGAGCCAAGCTGCCGAAGTCGCAAATGAAGTCGACTCCGCATGTGACTTGGGTGAAGTCGCAGACCAAGTCGACTCCGACATCGACTTCAAACGTGATTTTCTGTCCAGAGTTGAAATTGGGGATGAGAGCTGCCAAAGTCGCAGACCAAGTTAACTCCGCATACGACTTGGGTGAAGTCGCAGACCAAGTCGACTCCAGCATCGACTTCAGGTGATCCGCACACGTTTTGAAGAGCTAAGTCGCAGACCAAGTCGACCTGATGCTAGACTTGAGTGAAGTTGAAGGCCAAGTCGACTCAAACATTCGACTTAGGCCAAATGAAGATTAAATCAAGTCCAAAGCAAGCAAAGTTGCATGTATTCATCATGGAAGATCAAGATCACACATTTTGGACTTCTTTCATGTACTCCAAGATTCAAGGATTCAAAAGTTGTAAGTCATGGAGCTAAAGGACATCAAGCTAGGATGATTATACTGAGTTCCAAGAGATATAAATCAAGGGAAGAACATTAATTTGAAGAAAATCAAGTGATCAAAGTCATCTCCAATGATTTCAAGTTCATCAAGCAAGCACAGGAAGTGAAGTCGCACCCGAAGTTGACTTCACCTGCGACTTGGGTCAAGTCCAGGACCAAGTCGACCCGAGGAAGAACTTGAACAGCCTGACCATAGCCGAAGTCGCACCCGAAGTCGACTCCACCTGCGACTTGGGTCGCAACGGTAGGAAATTTTTCGAACATTGGCGCATTAAATGCGCGCCACCTACTTCCAAACATTCTGATTCCCTCGCCATTTATATAAGGCATTCAATATGAACGTGGAAGGCAGCTGAAACATCATTGATTGAGCACAACTCTCATCTCTAAGAGCATTAAGTGATCAAGCCAACATCTAGAAGAAGAACCTTGCTTTTAAATTGCCAAGAGCTGCTCGTTGAATCTTTCAGACTTCTTTACAAGTTCTTCTCTGTGCCAAATTTGCCTCTACACACCAATAACGTGTAGAAACTTTCTTTTATTCTTTCTTGTTGTATTGAACTTGATTTAGTTTAGGTAACTAAGATCAAGTGTAAGCAAAATAGTGTGTAATTGGAGTGGAACTCGTCACCTACTTGTGTTGTGTATTGTTTATGCCCCCTAGAGCTGGAATCTAGAAGAGAGCAGAAGCTCTAGTGTATTGATATAATACATAGTGGAACCCAAGTAACAAGAGGTGTGAGCTTGGAAGAGTGGAGTAGGGAAGGTTGCCCGAACCACTATAAAAATCCTGTCTATTGATTTATATTTCTACTCTTATTGCTTGCCTTTTGTTTCATTGAAGGGGATTGAACTAAACCGGGGTAAAGTTTCTGTTTAAGTTGAAAAATTTTAATTACCCAATTCACCCCTCCCCTCTTGGGTATTTGTCATTAACTCAGGACCAACAAGTGGTATCAGAGTAGGTCTTTGAGTTTTACCAAAGAGATCTTTTGATATGACATTTCAATCTATTTCCGTTCCCGCATTTGCCGAAGGCCAATCTTTCACTAGGCTACCATTGTTTGATGGGAACAATTTTGGCTATTGGAAGCTACGTATGAAACAACTCATCATGGCTACAGATATGGACTCTTGGATTGCAATTCAAGATGGTGTAACCTTGCCTACTGATGAAAGAGCTTCCAAATGGACCGATGAGGAAGTAAAAACTGTTAAGAGCAACGTTAAAGCTATGAATTCACTGTTTTGTGCTCTTACCGCTTCTGAATATGATAAAGTATCCTCTTGTTTGACTGCCAAAGAGATATGAGATACACTAACATCTATCTATAAAAGAACTTCTAAAGTCCAATGGATAAGGAGAAATATTTTGATTGGGGAATTGGAAAGCTTTAAAATGCTAGAAACAGAAAATATTTCTGAAATGTTTGATAGATTCTCTAAAATTACTAATGCTTTGAAAGGTCTTGGAAAAGCTATCTCCGAATCTGAACAGGTTATGAAGATCCTAAGAGCTCTACCAGAATCTTGGACTCCAAAGATTACTGCAATAGAAGAAGCCAAGGATTTGAACACGTTGAAGCTAGAAGACCTCATTAGCTCATTAATGTCACATGAGCTAATCAAGAATAGAAATGAAGATCACCACAAAGGAAAGAGAGCAATTGCACTAAAAGTCACTCATAACTCGGATGAGTCTACCTCCTCATCTAACAACGATGATGAAGACATTGCTCTATTAACTCGCAAATTTCGAAAGTTCGTAAGGAAAGAAAAGAACTTCAAAGATTTCAAAGAGAGATCTCGAAAAGAGAAAAAGAAGGAGGTTAAAAAGTGTTATAGATGCGGTAGTATGGGACATATGCAAGCTCAATGTCCTACATCGGAAGAAAGATCAAAGGATCATAATGAAAAGAAGGAAAGATATGAAAGCCAAAAATTCCAAAGGCCTAAGGGAAGAGGAATGTACGTGAATGAAGAAATTTCATCAACAAGTAACTCCTCAACCGATGATTTTGAAGCAGCAAATTGTGCAAGAATATGCTGCATGACACGGATTGAGCATGAAGAAACTTTGAACACAATGGAAGTTTTGGAAGAGCAAACCACCTCAACAAAATGCACAAGTAATGAAGAGGTAACTTCCAAATTTTGCTATTCTCAATCTACTCATTCTTCTATTCAATAATGTCTCAAATGTGCTGAATTAGGGTGTGTTTGTTTGGGGCCAAAATATGTCAACTAAAACTTTTCAACCCAAAACTTTTCACTCTCCATAACTACTCTATTTTTTAATTATTTTTTTACATTTTTCTATACAAACTACCTTACTTTTCAATCATTTCTACACAACTACCCATACAACTAACCTATCTATTTTAACTTTTTTCTCTTTACTCCTCATCATTACTCCTATTATATCACATCATTTTCTATCAATTTGACAACTTCCCAAAACTTTTCATCAAAAGTTTTACCTCTAACCAAACACACCCTTAGAAAAATTGCAACATGCATATGATTCATTATATGAGAAAATCAAAAAACTAGGAAATAAGTTATCATTAAAGAGACAACAATGTAATTCCATTATTATTGTAAATGGAAAACTAGCAGAAAAAACAACAAAACTGAAAGAAGAAAATGAACTGCTATTGAAAGAAGTGGAAAAATTGAAAAAGGAGAATGAATCTTTAAATGAATCATTAACTAAGTTCTCTAATCCAGGAGAAAGTGTGAAAATATTTCTGAACATGACCTCTCAAAATGATAGAAGAGGTCTTGGATACTTCACATTTGAGCAAGGAGAAAGTAGCAAATCAAGTGTGCCAAAACTTTGGAAAAATCAAGCTAAAGCTGCACCTATTTACAAACCCAAAGGGAAACAAGTTGTTTGGACTAGAAGGCCAACTTTTGAACCACTACATACTTGGAGGCCTACTCCTAGATCACCAATGGCTTGCAACTTTTGCAATAGAATGGGTTACAAAATTTATAAATGCAACTTTAAGAAACTGTATGACAATGGTGCAAAATTAGTTTGGGCTTTCAAGAATAGAACAACAAAGACTAAATCAGTTTACTAACCCAAATGGACCCATAAAATGGGTACCAAAGAGATAAGATTTATTTGCTCATTTTTCAGGTATGTTTCAAGGCAAAAGCAAGCAACGTTTGGTTCATGGATAGTGGTTACTCAAGACATATGATTGGAGAAAGAAGTTTATTTCATAAACTCAAGTCTTGCAACGATGGAACTGTTGCATTTGGAAACAATAAGAAAGGTAAAATTAAAGGTAAAGGAAACATTTATAGTATTTCAAATGCATGTATGGAGGATGTGTTATTTGTTGAAGGACTCAAGCACAATCTAATGAGTATTAGCCAATTATGTGACAAAGGATACAAGGTTGTGTTTGAATCATCTATATGCAATGTATTTGATGGAGAACATATCATGTTTAGCGGAAAAAGATATGGAAATGTATATTTGGTTTCACTTGATGAACTAGATGGTCAATGTCTAATGGCCATTGACAATGATCCATGAGTTTGGCATAAGAGGCTTGGGCATATAAACATGACAAATATTAAGACCCTATGGAAAAAAAATTTGGTAGATGGATTGCCAAAATTGAAATATGACAAAGATAAAATTTGTAAGACATGTCAACTGTCAAAACAACCTAAACTGTCTTTCTCTACCAAAAAGGAGATTTCCACCACTAGACCACTTGAATTGCTACACATTGATCTATATGGGTCATCCGACATTTTAACCATTGGTAGAAAGAAGTATGTGTTTGTAACAGTTGATGATTTTTCAAGATTCACATGGGTAATTCTCTTAGCTAGCAAAGATGAAGCTTTCTCTATGTTTGCAACTTTTGTAAACTTGGTGCAAAATGAAAAACAAAGTACTATTATGACTATTAGAAGTGATCATGGTGGTGAGTTTGAAACTAAACGATTCATAGAATTATGTAATGAAAAAGGAATTCACCACACATTTTCTGCACCAAGAACTCCACAACAAAATGGAGTGGTTGAAAGGAAAAATAGAATCATACAAGAGATGACTAGAACAATGCTAAATGAGAGTAAATTATCCAAGAAATTTTGGGGTGAAGCTGTAAGTACAGCTTGTCATGTGTTGAACCGAGTTACCATTAGAGCAATCTTGAAAAAGACCCCATATGAGTTATGGAAAAGTAAAAAATCAAATATTTCATATTTTCATGCTTTTAGTTGCACATGTTATGTTTTGAATAATGGAAAAACCAACTTGAAAAAACTGGATGCTAAGAGTGATGAGGCAATATTCCTTGGTTACTCATCAAATAGCAAAGCATATAGAGTCTTCAATAAACGGAACCAAGTTGCAAAAGAGTCAATACATGTTGTTTTTGATGAATTTAATCCATGCTCCAAAAGAAAAGATGATTTAAGTGATGCAGATGATGTCACAAGTAACCTTGAAAAATTGCATGTGAAAAAGCAAGAAGCATCCACGGAGGAAAGGGTAAGTGAAGGTAATAATTCCTATAAACCTCCAACTGATTTAAAGTTTAAAAATGTCCATCCAATTGAGCAAGTTATAGACAATATTTATGAAGGTGTTAAGACTAGAAGGTCAAAATAAAATATTTGTGGACAATACGCCTTTGTATCCAAAATTGAACCATCCACTATGGACCAAGCTCTTGATGATGAAAACTGGATCATAGCAATGCAAGAGAAATTAAATCAATTTGAAAGAAACCAAGTTTGACATCTTGTTCCAAGACCAAAAGATTGTATTGTCATTGTCACAAAATGGGTCTTTAGGAATAAATTAGATGAAAGTGGACTTGTAGTGAGAAACAAAGCTAGACTTGTGGCAAAAGGATACTCACAAGAAGAAGGAATAGACTTTGAGGAATCCTATGCTCCGGTTGCTAGATTAGAAGCTATTTACATTTTACTAGCCTTGCATCTCACATGAACTTTAAGCTATTTCAAATGGATGTTAAAAGTGCATTTTTGAATGGGTATATAAATGAAGAGGTGTATGTTGAACAACCACCTGGATTTGAGGAGAAAGATCAATCTAAATTTGTATACAAATTAACCAAAGCATTATATGGATTAAAACAAGCTCCAAGGGCTTGGTATGAAATATTAAACAAATTTTTGATTGATCATGACTTCCACAAAGGAAAGGTAGACACTACTTTGTTTATTAAGTATAAAGAAAAAGATATCTTGATTATTTAAATTTATATAGATAATATTATTTTTGGTGCTACTAATGAGATCCTTTGTCAAGAATTTTCTGAGCTTATGCAGAAGAAATTTGAAATGAGTATGATGGGGGGGCTAAACTTCTTTCTTGGACTACAAATTAAGCAACTAAGTGAAGGGATCTTCATAAATCAGTCCAAGTATATCAAAGAAATGTTAAAGAAGTTTGACATGGAAAATAGCAAAGGGGCAAACACGCCTATGAGCTCAACCATTAAAATTGACAAAGACGAGAAAGGCAAACCAGTTGATTTAAAGCTATATAGAAGCATGATAGTCTCTTTATTATATTTAACTGCTTCTAGACCCGATATACTGTTTAATGTTTGTATGTGTTCTAGATTTCAATCATGTCCAAAAGAATCGCACTTGGTAGCTGTAAAAAGAATTTTCAGATATTTAGTAGATACTACCAACATAGGACTTTGGTATCCAAAGAGTTCTAATTTTAATCTAATCGGCTACTCGGATGCGGATTTTGCCGGTTACAAGGTAGATAGAAAAAACACTAGTGGAACATGTCAGTTTCTTGGGAACATGTTGGTTTTATGGTTTTCAAGAAAACAAACTAGTATTGCTCTATCCACCGCGGAAGCCGAATATATTGCCGCCGGGAGCTGTTGTGCCAAATTGCTTTGGATGAAACAACAACTTAGGGATTATGACATGAACTTTAAAGATATACCTATTAGATGTGATAATACTAGTGCAATATGTTTAACTAAAAACTCAGTATTGCATTCTAGGACTAAGCATATAGACTTAAGACATCATTTTATTAGAAAACATGTAGAAAATCATGATATTTGTTTGGAATATGTAAAAACAAAAGATCAAATTGCAGATATTTTTACCAAACCTCTAGCAAAAGAACCATTTTATAAAATTAGAAATGATATGGGGATGATTGAATTAACTTAGAAAAGCACAAGCTGAGGGGGAGCACAGGTTCAGGGGAAGCAGCCCCCACCATTCTCAAAGGATTAACCCGCTCCATCTCTATTTTTTGATCAATTGACAAAAAGGGGGAGAAGAGATTAGGATTTGAGTAGTCTCAGTTTTAAATGCTTGTATGAATGGTTTTAACTTGTGATTTATTAGAAATAGAATATGTATGTTAAACTTCAAAATGCAAAAGACTAGTGATTATTTTAAAGATACAGAAATAAGATAAAATAGTATGTTTTAAAGACATTGAAAGGTATACACTCAAATCGATTTTGTCAATCATCAAAAAGGGGGAGATTGTTGGAAACATGTGGAAAATAAGCCAAGCCTATATTTTGATGATTAACAAATCAATTTGAGTAAGTTTTGGTTACTAACATGTTTGTGAAGATGATTAAAGGATATACAAATGAAGAAAATGAAGCATGACAGGTCAAGTCGATTTCCAAGTTGACTCAAGCATCGACTTAGGCCAAGTCGATCCCCAAGTCGACTCCAGCAGCGACTTCAAAATGTCATTTTCGTCCAGCGTTGAAATCGGGGAGCCAAGCTGCCGAAGTCGCAAACGAAGTCGACTCCGCATGCGACTTGGGTGAAGTCGCAGACCCAGTCGACTCCGCATGCGACTTGGGTGAAGTCGCAGATCAAGTCGACTTCAGCATCGATTTCAGGTGATCCACACACGTTTTGAAGAGCTAAGTCGCAGACCAAGTCGACCTGATGCTAGACTTGAGTGAAGTTGAAGGCCAAGTCGACTCAAACATTCGACTTAGGCCAAATGAAGATTAAATCAAGTCCAAAGCAAGCAAAGTTGCATGTATTCATCATGGAAGATCAAGATCACACATTTTGGACTTCTTTCATGTACTCCAAGATTCAAGGATTCAAAAGTTGTAAGTCACGGAGCTAAAGGACATCAAGCTAGGATGATTATACTGAGTTCCAAGAGATATAAATCAAGGGAAGAACATTAATTTGAAGAAAATCAAGTGATCAAAGTCATCTCCAAGGATTTCAAGTTCATTAAGCAAGCACAGGAAGTGAAGTCGCACCCGAAGTCGACTTCACCTGCGACTTGGGTCAAGTCTAGGACCAAGTCGACCCGAGGAAGAACTTGAATAGCCTGAGCACACCCGAAGTCGCACCCGAAGTCGACTCCATCTGCGACTTGGGCGAAGTCGCACCCGAAGTCGACTCCACCTGCGACTTGGGTCGCAACGGTCGGAAATTTTTCGAACATTGGCGCATTAAATGCGCGCCACCTACTTCTAAACGTTCGGATTTCCTCGCCATTTATATAAGACATTCAATATGAATGTGGAAGGCAGCTGAAACATCATTGATTGAGCACAACTGTCATCTCTAAGAGCATTAAGTGATCAAGCCAACATCTAGAAGAAGAACCTTGCTTTTAAATTGCCAAGAGCTGCTCGTTGAATCTTTCAGACTTCTTTACAAGTTTTTCTCTGTGCCAAATTTGCCTCTACACACCAATAACGTGTAGAAACTTTCTTTTATTCTTTCTTGTTGTATTGAACTTAATTTAGTTTGGGTAACTAAGATCAAGTGTAAGCAAAATAGTGTATAATTGGAGTGGAACTCGTCACCTACTTGTGTTATGTGTTGTTTATGACCCATAGAGCTGGAATTTAGAAGAGAGCAGAGGCTCTAGTTGTATTGATATAATACATAGTGGAACCCAAGTAACAAGAGGTGTGAGCTTGGAAGAGTGGAGAGGGAAGGTTGCCCGAACCACTATAAAAACCCTGTCTATTGTTTTATATTTCTGCTCTTATTGCTTTCCTTTTGTTTCATTGAAGGAGATTGAACTAAACCGGGGTAAAGTTTCTGTTTAAGTTGAAAAATTTTAATTACCCAATTCACCCCTCCCCTCTTGGGTATTTGTCATTAACTCGGGACCAACATGATGTAGGGGTAAGGAGAGAATAATGCAGGGTAAGGAGAGACAGACGGTAACAACGATGACGTAGTGGTGGTGGCTACAGAGTGTGTTAGCTTTGACTCTTCTCTGTGGTGAGAAATGGCACCAAATTAAGGAAGGGGATCATAGCTCCTGCTTTAATTCGAAGGGCTCGTGAGAATGATATATTTCACTTAACATTGACTCCTCTTCTGTTAAATGTCAACTGTTATAATGAGTATGGATTAAGGATGTAAATCGGGTCGGGTTAGAGTAAATACAATCCAAACCCACCTTGAAAAATACCAACTCAAGCCTACTTTCAATCCTATTTTTCATACCTTAACTCAACCCTATTTTAACCCTATAAAAATTGGTGGGATCTAGGTTAGAAATCGAGTTAATAAATATATAATATTTAAAAATATTTTGCTTGATTAAATCTATATGGAAGAATAAAAATTAATCCTTTTATAGGAATATTTTCTAATTTATCACTTATATAATAATACAATTGCTAAATCTTATTTCAAAATAATAATTTTTAGTTAATTTATATGTATTATGTGCTAATGTATGGCTATTTTTAATAATATATTATATTTTATACTAACATATGAAATTGGGTTGGGTCGACAATCATCTAACCTAAACCAACTCACTTTTGAAACCGAGTCCATTCGAATTAGGTTATATAACTTATTTTTTTCGAAATGCCTAATCCAACTTTATTATAAATTAGGTTAAGTTAGTGAGGTTCGGTTAAGACTAACCCTATTTACACCCTTAGTATGGATGTAATTTTGAGTAAATCGTGTGGGGGTAATATGCTATTTGTGGAACTTTGTAGATATATATGCAATCAGTGTCAAATTATGCAAGTATATATGCACACTACCCCTAAAATAATAAACCAGATCAAATTTTGGTAAATGTTATCCAAACTTATTATAATCCATAATCAAGTTCAAATTCAAAATCAACATTTAACAAGATTCATGACCCACTTGTTATGCAATTTGTGAGACAATTAAAATACTAAAAGTGAGTAAACTCATTAAGCAGGATATAAAATTAAAGGGAGTATATTATGCATTTCTAAGTTATCTAAAATGCAATTAGTCTATCTCCTAAAATCTAGTTTAGTTGACTCATCTACTAAATAACATGTAAATTTTCATCTTTAACAAGCCACAAATTAGTAATCACTTTACATTGGCATGCCCACAATAACCTTATCATTGTGACCTCTGATGAGTAAAATTTTGATCCACCCCTAGTATTCATAACATCTGAAAATAATAGAAATCGACTATTGAATCATCTAAATTGGAGTTTGAGATTAAAGGATATAAAGAAAATAAATTTGGTCATTTAGGATGTGCACACTTGTAATTTTGGGCTCACTGGGTTGCCATGAGGATAGGCCCATGGTAGCTTGTCTCATTGAGCTAGAGTCTAGATGGGCTCCCAGGCTACTTTTATTTTTAAGCCTTTATTATCTTTGCTGGGCCAATAGCCTCGTCCACTGAGCCACTCTTGTGAACTTATGTTCCAGGCTCTTTCTAGGTTAGCTTTTGGCTGGGCCTCACGCTGGTAGGCCTAGAACTTGGAGCCTATCTTACTCATGTCAATTTTGTGAAAGAGAAAAGAAAAAGGGGACTTTTTGAGTATTTTTAAAGGGACGTTTCTTTACAATACAACAATCGTTTAAAGGGGTAGATTTTTGTAAAATTTCTAACATCTCATACCAAGTCGTCACTTCTTTCCGGATGACCTTGGTAGGGCTGCGGAATCTCGATTAAAAAAATAGAAAACTATGTTAGACTTATATATTTTATTAATATAAGTTTAATTTAAAAATGAGAGTGCTTCTATAAAACCCCTCTTCTATATAATTCTCTCTAGTTTTAATATCTAGATGGTTGATGAAAAATTCATTCCATCCCTTATATTTAGCATAATTTGTATTATCATGAAAACCCCTTCATTTATTTAGTATCGCTGCATATGAGCCCCATCTACAAATGTGTAAAATCAATGTAATAAAATAATTTAATATTAAATATCAATTTTTAAGTAATATTTTCAACATCTAAACCATCTAAAATATCATAAATATATGGATAAATGATTAGATAAAGTATTACTACATTCTAATACATATGTGAATGAATCTAGACATTTTTCTTAATTTACACATAAATGTACCTATTTTTTTAGCAAATATGACCTATGCATACATTGCATTTGTATGAAACTTAGTCTCATAGCGGAACGAATAGTGTTAAATATAATGAATGGATTAGATTTTTTTTATCAAATATCAAAATCTCAAAAATGGAAGGAGTTGCATGGAACCACTTCTATATAACCCAGTTACATTTTCCTATACAACTACATTACTTTTCAATCATTTTTACACAACTACACATATAATTAACTTCTCTATTTTAACTTTATTATCTTTATTCTTCATCATTACTTCTACTATATTATATCATTTTCTATCAATTCAAAAACTTTTAAACAAAAAATTTTTCATTTAAATTTTTTATCACTCCTCAGAATATTGAAAATAAAATTCTCAAATTTCTACTTACTTGTAGAAATAAAAATCCCTTTTTAAGAAGCTATCTTCCATTTTGCTCCACACCCAAATTTTTATCTCACTCACAAAAAGAATGAAGCTAAATCTCCCCCCTTCTAGCTGTTTTCCTCCCTGTTTATGGTATCCACCATCAGAACTCTTCATCGAACGCCATAAATAAAGCATGAAAGCAACCGGTGCTAATAGAAAGAATTTTAAGAGGAAATCTTAAGGAAATCTTGTGGATTTGTTGGGATGTTGGCCCACTTGGTAGAGAAGAATACAATATTTTATCTTCTAACACTATTTTCCAAAAGTAAAAATTCTACGCATAAATTTTTGCTGGTAAAAATTTCAACGGTCAATAAGTTTACTTGCCATCCAAGATAACTTTTCTAAGATGTCAAAGTGAACACATTATTTTGGGGATCCGATATTACAATATTCATTCGAATGATGCATCAATTCTGACAAAAATTGTTATTTGAATTTTTTAGTTAAAAAAATTTAGCAAATAGGCAAAAGATGTTATTCGCGTCTCCTATTTCGCAGCGAGGGCAAGTCAAAAGATATTTTAAAAGAAAAACGCGGGCTACAGTAATATTAACGCAACATAGAGGATAACGTAAAATAATAATAATAATAATAATAATAATAATAATAATAATAATAATAATAATAATAATAATAAATAAGCAAATTTTTAGAAGAAACTACTTCTAAAGTGTCGATACTATCGAAGCTTGCCTTGGTGACTAAATCCAAATTTAATTTGCTAATTTTATTCAACAAAGAATGTTTAATGGCTTAAATAGATTAAATTTTATCTGGATCTCATCTATGTTAAAAATGCCACTGCATCGTGGTAACACATCCGTCTAGTGCATGATAGGTCGTGTGTTTGATTCCTGCTGGTATATGGGTAATATTTTACACTTTAGTTCCTTTGCAATAGAGTTATTTACAATCTCTCCCTATCGTGGGGGTTTACAATTTCTCCTTTGTTATCGGGTAGAAAATTTTTTTATAGCATAAGATGTGACTGTACTTTATTATAATATTCTGATGTCATGATGTATATAAAAATATCAAAAAAAAATTTCTACGTCAAAAATAACTTTGTTGAATTATATATTTGCCATAGTAACTCAATTTTTTGAAATTGAAAAAGAAAAGAAAATTGGAGAACTAAGGTGCCCTTATGATAGATATATGTTTAACTCATATATTGAGAGAGAAAATATAAATAATAATGAAAAAATATGGATTATTATGAAAGCTTACCAGAAAATGGAGAAAATTCGAAAATTTTATTGATGGAAATTCAAATTGATGGAAGTCACCACCATTTTGTAAGCTGCGGGAAACTAACAGTGGAAGGAAAGCCAAAATAATGGAGGGAGGGGTCAAAGCCTGCAAAGCCCCCGAGTCGGAAGTGTGGGAGAGCGGAGTGGGCTAGAAAACAGCCATGGAAAGCGCGGCAACTCCACCACCAGCTCTGCAGCCTCCCCTCGAGATCACCATCCGCATCTTCTCCCAGCTTGACTGCATCGATCTCGTCCACTGCTCTCTCGTCTGCAAGTAAGAATCCCTAATTCCCACTCCATCTTCTCTTCTGTGCGTCCATCACTCTCTCGTTCAATTCCTACGCCCCCGCGATCACGTCATTCTCTAGCATCGAAGAAGCAGTAGCTAGTTTCGAATTTGATCACTTTTCATGCGTTTTACTTCCTGGTTCGGTGTATGTTTCAGGCAGTGGTACAGGGACACTGCGGAGATGAGGGAGGATTGGAAAAAAGAATTCGATTTATTCAAAGCACGCAGCTTGTTCGGGTTTGCTGATTGAAAGGCGGCGCGAGGTTTGCTGTTCTTCGCTTGCATGCTTCTTGCTACTTCTTGCTGGAAAATGTCGGCGTGAATTATTATTGTGGGAATAAAAGAGGAGAATCAAATGTCCTCTCTCCATGTAAAAAATTCTCACTGGAATTCAAGAAGATTGTGTGTAAAGTGGCGATGATCCACGTTGATGCATTTCGGTTACTAATTCTGCAACTCTGTTGGGTTTTTCATGCTAGAAAATGTGCTAGGTGAAGAACACTAGGGAACGGCTTTAAAGCTGGTTGGATTTATCATAGAAGTGGGAGCAAGGAGCTGGCTGAGTTTAGAAGTTGAAAGTGTTTTATACATGCGGCGTGGATTCTTGACACTGGTGGAAATGCATTCCTGCAAATCACAGTGCAACTCAGAAAGCATTGAAGCATCATGCATACAGCAAGGATAAGAGGAAATTCAACCTAGCAGGAGGAAATTCCTCTGTATATTGGGAAAACCGTTAACTGTTGGAAGTTCCAGTAAACGAATCCAATCCTACTATAAATCATACCATTAAAAATTCAAGGCTCCCTATTTATTATTATTATTTCTAATAGCTCTAAGGCTGTAATTTAAGACTAATTCTCGATCATTATTCTGGTTAGATGGTGCTGGAAATCTGGAATCACTCCAGACCTGTGTGTGGATAGAAAAAGAGGGGCAACATTCATAGAACTTATTAAAGAAGATGAAATGGAACAGTAGTTGGACAAAACCCAAAATTGTTTTGGGTTGGTGAGATGAAGTACTGTAAGAGCAGAAAAATGAGCCTTAAAAAACTCTTGTTTATAAGCTGAGACCTTTTATAATTGGCCAGACAATTTGATCTTGAATCCTCAAGAAAGGGAACTAGACAAGTCAACTGGCTAAAATCAGTGTAATCTTTAGTAATGATTTGTGTGTCGATCTCATGATTACTTGCAGTTGCTGTTAAGGCTTTTTTTGGTCATTATGACTGATTTGATGTTGCCGCATGGCACTTTGAATTAGATTTCCATTTAGAATCTGTCAGAGGGATCTTATTTTACATGATACATTTCTTCTGAGACAATCATGATTCATTTCTTCTGAGACAATCATTTCCATTATTCAACATAGCTTGACCTACTTAATGGAGCCTTGACTCATAATATGCATATTGTTGCCTGCATGGTTTGAAATAGTTTGTATTTGAATTGCTTTCCTGCTCATCCCAACCTTCTTCATGTATGCAATTTTCACAGTCTGAGATTTGCGTTTACAGTCCCAGAAGGGCATAGTATACCAATGCTGTTGGTGTTGCTATGATCATGCCAAAGATAACCCTACAACAGATAAATAAATGTCAATACCTGCATGTGCCCTCTGTTAGAGACTGAGCAGAAGCACAATAATAATTTTAATTTTTTTTTAAAGAAGAATCATTTACCCAGTGCTCAAGATATCTGTATGTACATTGTACTCTCTCGCAAAAACAAATGGCACAACACCTTGGGGCAGTGCTGCCTGCAACATTTTGATATATTTAGCTTCCTAAAGAACTATGCAGAGAAAAAAGAAGGAAGCATTTCAGAGGCTCTGATGTAAGTTTTTATCTTTCAAATACCTCACCTGCACAATAGAGATCCTTAGCAACAAGCTCCTCAATCCAACAGCAAGGGAAGGGACTGCCATGAGAGCAGGTCCTGCAATGAATCTTATGCCCATTGACAATGCTGCCATTTGGGCTCCACAAGCTATGACTCTTGATTGTGATGCCATAAAAAGGCCTGTAAATTTTCATAAACTGAAATTAGGAGTTGTTCAGGCTTTGTGGTTCCTATCATTTTCATTCAATCATATCCCACCTAAACTGAACATGGCCATCCCAAGTGCACCATCTGTCAATATTGATATTGATTTATCAACTATTTTTGGAAGTTTTAGTCCCCACCTGCAATGAATTCACATATTTCCATCAATATTTCCATTCATTGTGTCTATTACCTTTCGTTTGAGAAGAAAAGATGCTCGTTCTTATGTTTGTGTTCAACTTGTTGCACTGAGTCTCCTACCTAAAGGATATGGCTGCCCAAATGAGTCCAACCAAACTTGCATAAGTGTTGGGATTTCTTGTGAGCTTCTTCCATACCGTCAAAAGAATGAGTTTGGTTTTGAAACTGCTTGAGGATCTGACATTTGCTTCATATGCTCCTCTACTCTCTGTTCGTTCTCGATCTTCTAATTCCTCTGCCACAAAAAAGAATCCTTCTTACTTGGTATCTAAAAGGTAATGGATGACTCAACCATTGCAGACAAATTTACGCATAATGTCCAAAACAAGCACCATATTTTTCATCTGTATTACATATGTAAATTCCGTAATTATATGGATCGGCCTTTTCTTCTTAAAATGAGGGTGAACCATCGTTATTACTAAATTATGGTTTAATGTATGGTGATGCCCTGCATGACTACCATAAAAGCCAGTGCTTCTGGTCAGATTGTGATATCATAATTATCAGAATGGACCATGCAACCATTGCTGTTTTGAAGAGGCAATTAACCATCCCAGGATTGTTTTTTCAGTCATTATTCTCTCAAGTATGTGTTAACCTGCAACTTTCAGGTATAAGGAAAGCCACCAGATTATATTGGTGACTTGCATTGTTAACTAGATTAAGAAGAAAATAAAATAAGAAAATGGGTAAATATTCTAAGAAACATTACTTTAAAAAATGATCATGAAAATTAGCTAAAATATTTTCTGGAATCTGGAGCCTGGACATCATTCGTTTCTTTCCAGTCTTGTTTGTGCAAAACACTGGCAAATGCTCGAGGAACTTGCCTCCACTTGGCCTCTGCTTCTATCCTTTCATGAATTTTGGGATCAAGCAAACCGTCGTCCAATTGTCACCTTGATTGGAATCAAAGTCACTCAATCTCATAAGAAGTTAAAATTATTTTGGCTTTATCATTTGTTTGTGTCCAGCGGAACACTTTCTCCTGCAACCATCAACCATGTACTTTGAATAGGTTCAGAACTGGTTGTTTTTATACAGCGCCTTATATCATCAATAACACAAAGTTCTGGTCACTGTATTTTTGAGATTCTGTGATACTCAATTCTAGCTGTTTCCTAGGTGGATTCCTTGTTGCCCTGGATTAAAAAATCAGCTGATACAGTCAACCGTGCCAGATGGTATTGCATTGCTCTGATCCTTTGAACCGCACTTTGCATGCCAGGGTCCACCTAATAGGTTACTGGGAACTCATGAACATGGCAAATGAACTCTTAGGTGATTATCGGTTCTTTTTGTAAGGAATTATTCTCAGAAGAACATGAAGATGGAGAAGCTGAAGACACAGGAGTTTGCCAGTCGATGCTGCAAAATTTTGCTTCCAGAAATTTTTCTTCATTTCTTAAAGGAAAGCCATTATGGGTGTTTGATGATAAGCTCCAGAATCCTTGAATTATAAAGAATTAGAGATGGACACATACCTGTTATTTCAGATGACTGACTATTTGTTGCAACTGCTGCAGCCCGAAATTCGAAGAGAAACAGTAGGAGGGTGTACCAAATTGTGCTCTGCAACACCACTATCTGACGCAGAAGTTTGGCTGCTTCATCCCCATACATGGCTGTCAGGAGTGGAATTCCCAAGATCAATGTGTTGGGTAGCGTTGCTAGAGAAAACCCAGTTATCAGCCAATCCAAGCTGCCTTTCAATCTCAGTTTGGTAAAAACTGCAAATGCAGTGAGAACTAATAATTTTTGTAGTGAGTCTGCAAGAATCAGTTTTTGGTTCATATGGTAAAGGTCATTGGTGGAAATCACACGAAATGACAGCAATGGGACTGAGAAATTTGCCACGAACTTGTTAATTCCTGAACACTGATCAAGGCTGAACAGTTTCCACCATCTGACAGAGATGTATGCCAAGAACATTGCAAAATACAGTGGAGTGATTGCCAACAAGACATGGTATATGTCATCTAGGGAAACCATACCAGTCAATACAAGAAAGAAAGAGGTTTTGTTTTCTGTTGAGCTTGTTTGATCTTTTATATGCAAAGCTCAGCATGGTTGCCGTTAAAGAAAGTTGGGCCTAGTATAACCTTTTTAATAGGGAGAGTCACTAAAGCAACCTCTGAGATTTGAAGATGGCCATTATGCCCTTCGTTTACGGAATCATGGATTATGTGCATCCCAAACACACAAGGCTGCAAGCAATTGTCCTCTCAATATTTAGATTGTAAGATGCTTCGAGCACCCTTAGAGATGCAGTGGTTCTCCTTAGAATTTGTCTTCATGTTGGAGAGCACACTCAAAAAATGTATATATTTTGTGCAGACTGCCATGATGCATTTCTTTGTGCACGGGTAAATAGACAGTCCTGTTACTCCATGGGTCAACATTGCTAATGTCCAGTTTTATGCATGATTAGGGCCACTTAATATTACTAAAACCACAATAAAAAATAGAAGTCTAAAACCTTCATTCGGTGCGGCTACTGTTGATATGGTTATTTGACATATTTCTAGTTTTGGAAGATTTTTGTAAACTGTGACTGTGAAGTGGTGCTGTTCTTGCTTCCTGGGGCTATTTAGGCTTTGACATATTAATTAGCATAGCAATGCTTCAGGGAAAACATAAATGTGTGGGGTATAAAACATGGTTTTACATGTTTCTTGCCCTGAAGTGAGGACACTGTACATTGTAGAAGTTACTGGACTGTTGGGTTCCTCAAGTGCAAAATGAATTGCTATGCTGCACATCTAATATGAAGTGGATAGACGTGGAAATTATACTAGTTTCGTCTCTTCTGGCAGTTATTATTGGTTTTCGGGATGGAAATAATGTTACTAAGATTTCAACATAGATGAAGGGATATAATTAAGGTGTGCTATGATTAAATGTGCCCCATTTTGATGATCAAATCAAAATACACATGAACAAACCAAGAAATAGTCCACCCATTGCATTAAGTATCATTTACTTGACTAGGATACTAAGTTTCATCAAAATCAAACGTGTGCATGACTCCATCTAAAAAAGGTGTAACAATAATGGAATACAATTGCTTTATTTATATATCAAATTTAAAGCTGTTTTTTTTCATTGAAAATTTAAAGCTGTTAATACAACATTTAAACTATCCAAAGATTAATCTTATGTCGACAAATCATTCTATAAGTATTGCAACATTCTGATGAATCTACGGGTGGATCTACGGGTTTTTATAATTTATATATGGTGACATGTATTTGAAAGCAAATATGACCAATCAAAGATTTTGACTGAACTTATTTTTAGTATTACGATAAAACAAATGATTCTAAAACATATGATTGGTGGCCCCATTTCATTAATGGTGTACATTAACTAGAGCGCAACATGGTGCACCTTAGCATGTCTGGCTCAGATGAATAAAGATATATGCACACGCATCGCTGCCAACTAAACTAATTAAAGAACTTATAATTGCAGATCTCTACAGATTTCTACCCTTTCTTCTCTCTCGGTTTGTTATCGACCTTAAAGGGGATTAAAAATGTTGCGTAAATAGGCTTCTTTTTCTGTCTAAACTGCAGTCATGGTACATTTTTCCTAGAAGGCTAATATTTCGACCCTCAGCTGGAAACAAATGTAAAGGAAAATCACATCATCGTGTTGAACCAACAGCTTTTTTGCAACTAAGAAAATGGCATTAGATTCTTTGTAGGACATCTTCTGATCTAAGCGAATTTTTGATGTATGATGTAAAGAAAGTAATTTTAATAAATCTTGTGGGTATTTCAGTCGCTTTCTCTTTTTCTTTTTTCCACTGGGGATTCTTTGATACCATACTTTTTTTCCCCCCCTTCCATAAAGGACACCCAAAAGAAGATTTCGATTTAGAAACTCATTTGTGAAATGGACAGGCTAACTGGAGTTTGTATGTGCCCATCTGACTTAGGTTGAAACGAGTCAACTGACATGTCAACTAAATTTCTTGTAGTTGTCAGCTAATTGACAACTTCTGATCATCATGGATGAATGTTTTGATTGCCTCTCCCAGATAAACTTGTCAGCCGCAATTGACAACTAGCAGTAAAAAACATATTTATATCATTTTGAAGGTGCACATAAAAAATTTATGATGGTTTATCTAATCTTAATCTAAATGATCCTCTGTTTGCTTGTTTCCTTGTGTCTGAAATATATTCCTAGGAACATCTCGACATTTAAATGAAGCGTTTGAATCACTGGAGATTTTTTAATTTTTATTTTTAAATCGTGGGATCACTGGAGAATTAGGATAGGCCTGATTGGCCTATCCAACAAACCATTTGAGCACTTCATGAGGCATTTATTATAAATTACAGCCCACCAAGGGATCCAATCAAAGCGATTTTTTGATATATTAACTAAATCAGATAATAAGCCTAATGAATGGTTTGGATTTATTGACAACTAATCAGACAATATCCTGATTTCTTGAAAAAGAAATCCATGCTTGCCATAGGCATAACTTCAAATATTTTTAAAAAAACCTTAGGCATATTTGCAACAATATTCAAATCATAGGTACGAATGCAATTTGTCTGACAAGCATAGCTACGAATACAATTATGTCTAAAATTCTGTTATAGATGCATGGGCGCATGCCTTCGATCGCACTCTTTACTAATTTCATATTTTTTGGATTTCTAATTTTTTTTGTTATTTGAAAATAAAAAATGGGATTGATGCATATCTAATTTTGTTAATTTTCAAAAAAAATTAAAAAGGGAGCTTTGTAAATATGATCAATATTGCATTTATATCAGTAGGTTTTCCAAAATTGCAAATATATCTATAAGGATTGCAATATTGGTCAAATCCTGTAACTTTTTAAAGATGATTGATTATAAAAATTTCGATGCAATTAATCTTTTATATGTAGGCCAAATAAATAGTTTTAGACACAATTCATATATTGAAAGAAAAAATAAAAATTAAGGTGTTAAAATAAATAATTATATATAACTAGGTTGTTGTTTACTAAATAACAAGCCCTTGCTTTCTACACATTATTCTTCTAAATTTAAAAATATATTTTTAATCTTAATAAATTTACAATATTCTTCTATATGTGTATATTTATGATGCTAAAATTTATTTTGATTGGAAACTTGTATTGATGAATATTTAATATCATTTGAGAGTGGTATGAAATGGTTTTTAAAATAAAAAAAATCTATAACATATAGAAGTTACCAATAGAAGTAAATTTTAAAATCCTAAATATGTGCAAATAGAAAAATATTATAAATGATTAAGATATAAAAAATATTTTTTAAATATAAAAGCAAGGGTAACAACCAAGTTTTGTATTGTCATTATTACCTTATATATGAGACATGATTATATACGATAAGTTGTATATAGGATTTTTATATAATATTTATTTTTTATTTTTCTTTATAAACATGTTTTTGTCAGTGTATTTAATCAACGTATCAAGTTTTACCATTTTATAGTTTTTTTTATTTTTAATTTTAAAAACTAAGTTTTTAATGGGTGAAATTGACTAAAATGCTCCTAAAATGATATTTTTAAAAATAAAAATAAATATGTAAAATTTTTATAAAATGGTAAAACTCGGTATAGGAGTTAAACATATTTTTTAAGAATATATTCACAAAAAGCTAATAACAATAGCAAATAAAAAATAACAAAATAAATATTATATAGAAGCCAATGTACCGCTAAGTTGTATACAAACATGGCTCCTTATACACACACACACACACACACACACACACACACACACACGAGACCTGATCATTTACGGCCGAACGTATGGGGGCAGCCACTGAGATAGATAATTACAGAAATGCCACTGTTTTTAAAAATAAAAAATACTTAAAAATATCCAAAAATTGTAAAAACTTGGTTTGTAAATTTAATATACCTAGGTTCACTTGTCCATGAAAAAATAGAAAAATAAAAAAATATGTTTTCGGGCTAGACGCATAGCTGCCCCCATGCGTCCGGCCGTAAATGATCATGACACTATATGTATGTAATAAATACACACACATACATATATATACCCTTGGCTGGTAGCTAATCTGCACAGTCACTTCAACACTTACAAAAAAAGTACAAAATTATCACTAAGCATTTTCCTATATACTCATCAACAATAGCCAAGGCAAAGATAAAAATAATAAAAATTGGGGAAAACCAAGGCTCATACTTTTCACATTGACGTAGCTCGAAGAGGCAAATGGGGAAGACGAAGCTTTGAGGCCGCAAGCCTGCAACATATGCCGATTAGTAGAAAACAGTGAGAGGTGGAGGAAATCGGAAGGATGAGATGCGGTCATGTAGAAAGATCATCGAGAAGCCAAGAGAGGGGGAAAACAGGGAGTTAGCTTAAGCTTAAAGAAAATAGCTCAAAGAGGCAAAACTTTTGGTTGGAAATGAAGTCACAGAAATCAAGGATAGAGGCGGCTTGAGAAAAAATTAACGAGAGAGAGAGCGCTTGAGAAAGAGATCGATTCCAAAGGAAGAAATCAAGAAGAGAAGATCTTTAAGAAGAAATTGAAGAGAGAGAGAGAGAGAGACGCCGGAACTGATTAGAAGGGAAAGAGGGGGAGAGATTGAGAGAGGGATTGGGAATGACTAGTTAGGGACTGACCGACGAAGTGTTGTTGCCGGAAGGGGAGAGGAAGAGACGATAGCTAGACGAGGTGACCGTGGCTCTGAGTTCGGGGTTAGGGTTCGAGAGAGAGGGATCGAGAGAGAAAGCGGGGGTAGTTAGGGCATTTTGGAGGATTTCATCCATTCGGCTTTGATATGATAAGGGCGGAAGAAATGATAGGCTATATGATAAGCTATGTGAAAAATAACTTGATCAGTTCTGTAAAATGGTGAAGGCTATCTGAAATCCGCGTCGATTCCGGGTACCCGGACCTTGGAACCAACCTTACCCAAATTTTGAATGGGTATTTTATGGGTAGAACCGAACCAACCTGTGAAACCCTAACCCATATAGGACCCTTATGTATGTATTAAACATGTATATGATGATTATTTATGAATTATGGAATTATGAAGGTATTTTATAATTTTGCTAATTATGGCAATTAGAGTTATGGCTTAGCATTAATGATGTGATTAAGCATTTTGAGCCTAAATGAGACAATGGGCTTATAATGAATTATTTATGATTTAAATGTGCAAAAATATCATGAGAAATCATTTTCCATTATTTAAAATGAATTATGGAAGTTAATATGGAAATTGACAAGTTTGAAGGAAAATATTGAAAAATTCATAACTCAATGCCTAAAAGGCGGATTCAAGTGAAATTTGAAATGAAAATTGTTAATGTTGAGCTTAGTATTATGGAATAAATGGGTTATGAAAATTCTTGATGAAATGAGAATTATGAATTTTTAAGCATATATTCATTTCAACCGTTAACTTCAAACGGCTATATCGGGAGCTAGAAAACTCGGATTGAGTTGAAATTTGAAACGGTTGAATGGAATGGTGAGATGCTTATTTTGGATGGCTTGGATTAAGCATGACATGTTGGTAAATTTCCTGCATAGAAAAAGGTGGCTATGTTTGACTTATGCTCCAAGAGAGTACTATATCATAAATGCAAAGGTGCATGACATGATGACATGGAATTAAATGAGTTATGAGGTGTCCATTGCAGGAATTTTTGAGGGAATTTATGCATTTAAATAAAATGCATAATTCCATGAATTATCCAACCATTTAATGCATGTAATGATGAAGCTATGGGAGCATAGCTAAGGTGGTCACATAAGGGACGTCCAAGGGTTTTGGGACTGTCCAAATTGATTTTTTTTAATTTTTTTAAAATGCCACATGTTGCAGGGATGCAAGTACATAATTTGTGCAAGCAATAATGGAGAGTTTCAGCAATTAAAAAATGCAAAAAGGGAAGAATATGCTGCTGAAAACGTGGATTGCATTGAGGGTGGAATAATGTGTAGAAAAGTGGCAGTTTTAGCCATTTTATTAATTTTTCTTAACACCAAATTTATGGAGAAATTAAAGGGTGATTAGGAGCATAAATTACCCACGTTTATACATGAAATAAAAATGAAAAATGGGATGCAAAAATCTGGACAGATTTGGGCGTGAATTGGCTATGCAGTTTACGGTCAAAGTGATGCAGATTTTATGGTTTTTGGTAAAAAGTAAAAATGCATTTTACTTGGCCCAAATTCACCCACCTCATATGGTAGATAAGGGAGCATTGAATAGGGGTGGAATTGCAGCACAAGTGGGCCCCACTGCTGGAAAAATTCCAGCAACATGTATAAGTCCTTTACACGTTAAGTTGAGATGAAATTTGGGAACATTTTCTAAGTGCTGAAAACGTCCAAGGGAACCAGAAGCAACTCACGAATTTTCCCAAGGAAATAGGGGAGAAAAGCAAGGGAAAAAGGAAGGAAATTTGAAGAAGAAATTACTTCAAGTTGCTAAGATTTGATCTGCTACAAATCCAAGTAAGTATGTGTTGATTTTGGGGTTGTTTAGCTTGAGTTCTTAAACTCAAAACTTGGAAATGAAAAGCATGCTATAATAATCTGTAAAATTATGTTTTAGCATGCCTTTGCATGAATATGGATTGGGTATTAAGTTTTAAGCATGAATTTTTAAGTTAAAGTTAATGGAAATGGAGTTATGCATGCATAAGGGATGAAAAATCCAAGTTGTTAAACCCTAAATCTCCAAGACAAGTTGCTGTTTTGGTTTGATGTTTTGATTAAGCTATGAATCATGTATTTATGCCAAATATATGAGGGTTTATGCTTAAGTGATGAAATTTTAAAGTTATGGAATGCAAAGTGTCGATTTGGACCTAATTCCTACGTTTATATGCTTAATATGTTATGGGAATGGACTTGCTTGTTTTATGTATGTTATATAGGGTAAAATACCCTAGATTTAAGGTATTATGGTTGCCCAAAATATTTGGGAAAAATAAACCCTAAATCTGATTTTTATGAATTTTTGAAGTAATGCATGTATCGAGTGGAAACGGGTCTCAAAACGTGTGGGTTAACCGCTGTTTTGAGAAATGGAAATGTATGAATGTTGAATATGTGTTAAACCCTAGAAAATGGGTTGAGAAAAAATGGATATATTGCTGAAAAATTCGGATTTTAGGGCTGCCCATAGTTATGTGTCAAAAGACACGTAAAACGGGTTCCAAACTTGCTGTTTTGGAAACCTATGGGTGAATGGATTTAAATCCCATAAAAATACCTTGAATGCAGTGTTAATTAAGGGTAATTAACCCGCTGAAAAATGGATTAAATTTCTGAGTTAGGAAATTTTATGAAATGCATCAAGTTTATGCGTTAAATGAGCTTATGTGAAGGGATAATGGTAAATGGGTTATGAATGACTTAAGAAAAGTGATTTTATGCAAAAATACATGAAAATGAGATGAATACCATGTTTATGAATCTGTTTGAGATTGTATGGTATTTAATCCAAAATTTTGGACTTGAATTATAAGCTAAGGCAGTGTTATGTACGTAGAAGAAACACCCATGTGTGTGTTTTGGAAAAAATGGCAAAGTAAGCTACGACTAATGTTTATGGAGTGAATTTTATGATATTGAAATGAATACCCTAATTTTAGGGTTATATGTATATGCTATGTTGTATAATAGCTGAATGTGTGTAAGTTATGATAATGGGTGCAAAATAAGCCATATATGCGTATAATGACTTATGAAGTCAAATGAATGATGGATGTATATGAAATGGGTTGGAAAACTAAATGAAATATGAGAAAAATGAAATGTATGAAAAATCATATCATTTTTGTGTAGGCAAAGGCAAAGAGAAAGTGGTGACGGAAAGCTAAGAACTTCAGGTAAGCAAGCAACTTTCTAAATGATTTTGGTTTTCATTACAAGGTATTTAAGGATGACCATTCCTTGTTTATATGTGTATTGAAGTCTTCATTTCTGTTGAAATAAATGATTGCTTATGGTTTCGCACTTCTGCTTGAAATGTGTTGAAACATGAGTTTATATGATGTTTAATTGAAATGGTGTTTAAAGAGGGATTGTGCAAAGAATTCTCTACATGAGAATGACAAGTTCCATGTGTAAGGGGGTATATAATGCCAGGGTGACTAAAATTCATGCATGGAATGGAAATCAAGTAGGCTAGTCGAGGTAGTAAGTGGACAAGGAGTCCCCCTTGACGTTGCCAATTCAGTAGGTCCGGCGCTAAGGATGGAAAGGACATGTCATGGAATATTGTTCCCCGAGCTAGCGTACCGTCACATGAAGGATAACGTCATTAATGGAAATGATGAATTTGCACATCCAATGTTTATGAAATGTTTTACGAATGGTTTTTCATGAATGATTTTCATGAAGTGTTTATGAATGATTTATGAAAAGGTTTTTGCTCCACAAGTAGTTGATCACTTGATAAGTGTCTCTACCGAAGGGAGAAAAATGCTTTTGAATAAACATGCCTTCAAAATGAATTGCCTGCAAAATATACAGCTTGCTTATTGAGTTGAATTTCAACTCACGTTTTGTTTTCCAAACCCATAGACAGGTGAAAGAAGAGACCTGACAAAGGAGCAAGAGCCGAGCATTGAGGAAATGAAGAACAATATAAGTTTCATGTTGTGAAAAACTTATGTTGAATGATTGATTGTAAATTTACCTTGATGGTTCATGTTGACAACTATGATAATACATGCAGTGACATCTGATTTATGAGAATGATGAAATGTTTTTGAACATCATGCTTTATTTTGCCATTATTGGATGGAAATGACTCAGATATGCATGAGACGAAAATAAGAAGGAATCAAACTCCTATGAAATATATTTAATTGGATAAATATCCATTAAAACCCGCCGTGTGACAGGGCGACAATCCTGATCACGTTTACCAATCGAACGATCTTGAGGTAAGGTTGTGACGCTCGGGCCGGGGCGCCACACAACCCTATGGTTAGGTTCTTTGGAACTGAACCTACCCTAATTAGGGTACTCAGTGGGTCAACCTACGGGCACCTAGACCAAGTTGCACTCCTAACCGTAATAGGTCGATCAAGCGTCAGAGTCGAGGCCATCAAGCTTTAGTACAGAAAGGAGCATAGAATTGGCACTTTAATATATCATGATATATCAATTCACTTTGGCATGATGATCTAATTTAGATCCTATTAATGATTTTTTTCAAATCCAATTCATATATTTTATTTAACAGTATTTATTTTACTTAGATATTAAAAATCAATCTAATCCATGACTTGAATCATTTCCAAAATTAAGAATTACTTAAAAGTTGATTTTAAGTTTATTAAAATGATTTGTTTATTACGGAGACCCATAGGATGCCACTTTAGTATCTCAACTGTCTAAGATATTTATCTTACCGAGGATGGTTCTATTTGATTCTGTAACTTTTTTCAAAACTTTAGTGTGTAGATTCAAGTACTTTTTCTAAATATATATATTTTCGAAAAATGGTCCAATATATATATATCTTCCATCAATATAATTTTTAGAATCTAATAAAACCAATATTGTTAAATATAATAATAAATTCGATTTCACAAAATTATGGAGCCCAAATTAGACTGTCGTACCAAAATGAATTGTACACGTATACAAGATAATGATCCTGTACTCTCAATTGTTATTTAACTAAGTAAACGTGTATTTTATATATTTATATTTTTCATTTTTATGTCGGCCCTTGTGTACTTAGCCCACATATCAAAATTTATCAAAGTTGAAATCTTTTAACTATTTTTATAAAATTTCAAAACTAAGAAATTTAACCTATCTCATTCCCCTCAACATAAAATGCGGGACTACATGTATTTAGTTCATATGCAACATTTATTATTCTCGACTCTTGTATATATGTATAAAAAAATGGCTATCCGCCATGAGGGCACAGCCGTCGTGGTAATGCCCACTGCCCACTGCGCACTTGGGTTGATGGCGCGTGATCGAATCACGTTGTATGCATGTTATTGTTAGTTCTACCCAAAGTTCATGAAAGTTCTATATAATTCTTTCCAGTGTGGGAGTTAAATTTTTTTCGTATTGTGAGAACTATGAATATACTTTATCAAACGTCATGTATACAAAATTCCAATAAAAAAATGGTTATCTTATACTTCTTTAACACATAAAATTGAAAATTTTTTATTTTTAAAATTTTATAAAGATGTATACAAGAATATAGTAAAATTTGATACATGAATGAAATACAGATGGGCCATATAAAATAATAAATATTAAAAAATATAAAAGCACATGAAAGTTCTATATAATTCTTTCCAGTGTGGGAGTTAAATTTTCTTCGTATCGTGAGAACTATGAATATACTTTATCAAACGTCATGTATACAAAATTCCAATAAAAAAATGGTTATCTTATACTTCTTTTGCACATAAAATTGAAAATTTTTTATTTTTAAAATTTTATAAAGATGTATACAAGAATATAGTAAAATTTGATACATGAATGAAATACAGATGGGCCATATAAAATAATAAATATTAAAAAATATAAAAGCAGATGAATATATGAGTTGCAATTAAATTTATTGAACGCAAGCATCCAGACTCAATACCTACGCCAGCTATACCCATTTTGACATTTTTTTATTTTTATGGTTATATTGCTTAAACAATACCTTTATAATTTCTTAAATTTTTAAGATTTTAAAATAAAAAGTAAAAAATGATATTTAGGTAGTAAAAGATTCTTTTCGAGGTCAAATGTTTATAAAAAATTCGGAAAAAAAAGTAAAGCTTCCGGTAAGCATAGAATCGCAGTTCACTTTTTTCACATAAAATTTTTTATTATAATATAACTTTTGCATTACAAGAAGATAATCAGCTCCACGGTACTTCCAAGTAGGACCTGATCACATGTGATCCCACTAGTTACAATCGGCGCGCGAGCCCTTAGCTAAGTAACAACTTTTTCGTCTATTTTATATTCTTAATTTGTTCATTTTATATGAGCCAATGTGTATATAATGCATACATCAAAATTTACCTTTTAAAAAAAATTGTATATTATTTATAAAATTTTGAAAATACTAAATTTTATCCATATTACTCTCCCTTATACATGAAAAGGTAAAATTTTATAAAAACTAGATACAAGAATAAAAAATGATAAATTTTGGTATATGAATAAATATATAACGGATCACATAAAAAAGAATAAAAAAATATGAGGTCACTAAGTAACAACTAGGCTTATATGATCACAACTTATATACACATAAATTTTTAATTTTTAAAATTTTATAAAAATATATAAGAATAGAAGAATGGTAAAAAATTTGGTGTAACCTAAATGCACAGGTCTACATAAAATGAAAAGAACCAAAATAAATAAATAATATAACATACAAGAGGTTCTTGCTTTGTAAATGTGCGTATTGGATTATGGTGTGTGTATATATATCTACGTGGAATATGTAATGATTCTGTACACCTGTTTATTACTTAGCTAAGTAATAACTGCATGTATTTTTAATTTTATATACATTAGCTTGTATTTAGTTCATAAATTAAAATTTATTATTTGATTGATTATTGTATATTTTTTTAAAAAAAATTAAAATGTAAAATTTACAATCTTTTTGTTGTTCTGAGTTTATGCTAAAATCCAAAAGGGGAGGAGTAAATTAAGTTCTTACAAAATTTCTTTGATAATTAGAAACTTGACCCTTTGCGAGTTTAGCCTCCTTAAATGAAAATGTGGAGAGTGGATGGAGTAAGTAAAATTACACACAATGAACACAAGCAATTATAGTGGTTGAGGACAACCTTTCCTACTCCACTCTTTCAAGAATACACACTCTTGTATCTTGGGTTCCACTATTTCAATAGTAGTACAAATAGAGCCCTTGCTCTCTTTTAGATAATAGCTCTAGGGGCCTTTACAATCACAGCACAGGTAGACGATAAGTTCCACTCCAACTGTACACAACTTGTCTTTATTTGGCCTTAGTCTCCAACACTAAGCCAAGTAGCAATAATGAATCCAAAAATAAAATCTACACGTTACGTATTGTGTAGAGCAAGTTCAGCACAGAAGAGAACTCTTGAAAGCTTGAGATTGAGAAAACGTTGCGGCTAGTGCAGTGAATGTGAGAGTTCTTCTTTGTAGAGAACTTGATGCATATTTGAATGCTTATAGGAGGAAAGGTGAGAGCTTAATTAATGCTCTTGATAATCCTCATAACTCTTTTTGAGTTCTCCTATATAGATATGAAGTTATTTTGAACACTTGAGGGTAGGTGGCGCATTAAATGCTCTAACATTTAAATTTTTTCGACTGTTACGAGCAAAGCCGCATTTAAAATTGATTTCGAATGTGACTTTGCCTAAGTCACAGGCGGGAGTCAAGTTGGGGTGCGACTTCGGTCACTTCAGTTCTTCTTGAGAGGTTTTCTCCTTATCTTTAACTCTAAGTTCCAATATTAGGTCGACTTGGTCTCCAACTTGACCCAAGTTACAAGTGAACTTTAACTCTTCATAAATTGAGTACTTTGACCTTTGTGCAATAGTGTCATCATGGCTTAGCCTTCTTAGACTCAAGTCTTTTCAATTTTGATGTGATCTTGAGATATAACCTTCTTCAACTTGAGTCTTATGCTAAAGACTTCAATTCTTTATAGCTTGAGCTTTAGTTGGTGGCATTTATCTTCAATTATTCAAGATATGTATTCCTTCAGTCCTACTAGTTGGTCTTTGAACTCAGTTCTTCAAGTTTTGAATCCATTGGTGTCCAAGTCATGTACAGGGGTTTGACTTGGCTCATAACCTGAGCCAATATGCAGCAGGAGTCAACCTGAGTATGCGAGTTCGACATCCATTGCATGTTTGAAACTTCAAATTCTTCGTTCTCACAGTTGTGTTGCCCAAGTTGCAAGGTTGAGTCAACTTGATCTGGGACTTCATCTAAGTCGCATGTCGGAGTTGACTTGGCTTGCAACTTGACTTCTTCAGATTCTTCATAGGTAGCTTGAAGTCTTCCCAAGTCGCACGCTAAGTCGACTTGACTTACAATTTTACTTAAGTTGATGTAAAGTCAACTTCGGTTGCGACTTCACTTACTCACGCGTCCCTAATTTCAGATCTGACTAAAAAAATACCTGTTGAAGTCGTTCTTAGAGTCGATTTGACTCAAGTCTATGCTTGAGTCGACTTAACTCTATGACTTGATCTGTCATGCTTTACTTATGAAAAATTTCTAACTTAAAACATTGCAACACCCATCTTAGTATCTTTAAACTATCAAATTTGAGTTGTTAATCATTAAAAACGTAGATTGTGCTTGATTTGCTAATTGAGTTTACAATATTTTTATATGGAGGGGTGTGAGATGGATGAACATTTTTATTTTTAAATTTTATAAAAGTATATATGAGAATTCAAAAATGATAAGATTTGGTATATAAACTAAGCACATATGAGCTCTTTGTAAAAATAAACAAAAAGAAAAGAAAAAATAAAAATATAAGATATATGAGGTTGTTACTTTTTTATTCAAAAAAAGTTGCTACTTATATATACAAGGTTGGATTCTGATAACTCTACAAAAGTAGAGTTATCAATGCCTATTTTGCACTCATTTTGAATGCTAGTTGGGAAACAATGCATAGATTTGCATAAAAACTGCATTTGTTTGCATTAATTGCATTCTTTAGTCTAGTTTTTACAATTTACACATTTTCATCATAATTGGCATTATTTAGGGCATTTTAATTGCATTCATTTAGATAGGAGCACATTTACTTGTTTTAATTTTCTTGTAGGATCAAGGAGAGCTGAAATCAAAAGCTCAAGGAAGGATTAGATCATATGGATGTTGAAAAAAGCTGAGTTTTAACGTGGTTAAGCAAGTGAATTGGTGCTTTGGTGCCAAACATCTGAAGCCCCGGCTCCAACAACTACCATACTAGAAGCTACAGGAAAGTTCAAGGCAGCAAAAGCATCTAGAGAGTTGGGGCTCTAGCGCCAACTACTTGGCGCTGCGGCGCCACTTCCACACGTGTGGATTTTTCGCATGTGTTTCGCTTTAATTTGAAGGGGGTATAAATTCATCACTTAGGGTTTGAGACAAGAGAGCTAGAGTTCGTGGGGAGCAGCGAAGAAGGAGAAAAAGAAAGGAATCAAGCCAAGGGAGATCTTGAAGTGGAAGATACAACTTGTGTATTGGAAACTATCAAGTTTCATCTCCTTTTTCTCTTTCTCTACTTATTTTTCTTTTCCTCTTTTGTTGGAATGTATTTAAACATGAATGTCATGGGATTCACTATTATGTTTTTGGGCTAAAACTCCAAGTGATGAGAGATTGAGAAGATTTGACTCTTAAATTATGTTGATTTGGTTCCTTGTGATTTGAATATGAATATATAGTTGCTATAGACTTTGTGTGGTGTTTAATATTTTTGACAGGATTAGCTACCTTGTAAGATGATTTAATATCTGGATTCATACTTGGAAAAGATGGATTTGGGTGAGATTCACATATAAAGCACAGGTTTTCAACTTTTGTAATGTTGAATGTTAATATGGATAGGAATATATCTATTAACCTTGTGTAATCTCTATTATGTTATGAGCTAATCGATCCTGCAATACTTTTTTGCATGGGAACATAGCAATAGGGTATGGTGAGATTAGGTTTTATATACGTTGGAAGACGTATATAAATATATATGAACTTAGGTTAGCAAATCTTTACATAACTGATTGAAATAAACCAAATCAATATAGTTTAGAGTCAAGGATACCCAATTTACCATCTAACGCAATTAACTTTGAGAATCACAACTCATTCGTGCATTGCCGTTAACTCTAGACTTATTTAATTTCTTGTCAATCTTTAATTCCTATTCAATCAATCATTAAACTTCTACCTATCAAAGACAATTGAATTTGAAATACGAATTGCTTTAACCTAGTCCTCGTGGGAATGATACTCAATTCACATTTTATTACTTATACGACACATATACTTGCGTTAAAATGAGTATTTTAATTAGATATATACGCGACTCGTTAGATTCTTGTGCACAATCACCATTGAATTGAACAATTTACAAGCAACATTGAAAAATATTTTTTTAATTTTTATTGATTTTTTATAAATTTATAGACCCTACCTAGATTTGTTATATTGTGATATTTAGCAATTTCTAAAATTTATTTGGTATTTATTTGAAATTCTAAAATCAACAAAAGGCACGGATATATATATATATAAGAATAAATATATATATGCCCATTTTTTTTATTTTGAAAACTTAAAAATTATCAAATTTTCTGAGATGTAAGATATCTATGAAAAAAATTCAGTAGTTGCCACTAAATTGCTTAACTTATGAAACACTTTGGGATCACATCAATTACATATAACTTTGACTTTTTTTATAGCCTATCCTACAAAAAGCTACTTTATTTATTATCATGTACTTAATTAGGAGAACAAAAATTATCTTAAACCATGACTTGCATTATTTCCAAAATTAAAAATTATTGAAGAGTAATTTTAAAACTATTAAAAATTATTTATTTATTGTAAGGATTCACAAGATTCTAAATTAGTATCTAAACCATTTAAAAATATTCGTCCTATGTAAAATAATGATAAAATATGATTTCATAATATTTTAAAACTTTAATGCGTTGATGCAAATGTTCTTCAAAACATATACGTGTTTTTACCTAAAATGGCCCCAATAAAATTTTGATTGATGTCATTTTTGGCATTTTTATAAAATAAATAGCTTTGAACATAATGGTTGGATTGGATTTAATACAAACCAAGAAGAGGCTTGAATTGGTAGGATGGGTTGACACAAAGCGATTAAGAGTAAAAACAAAGACTAGCACTCCAGCACCCAAGAGTTTTAAGAATAGAACTTAAGCACTAATTTCGGAAGAGAATCAATAATATTATTCAAAGTATATTAAAAAAAAAAGAACATAACGTATTTGTTAGGGTATGCAATCAATCCTAATCCTCACAAGGCTACACATGAAAACGTACAAATAATTGAGAAAATTCCTAATAGATGTCATTTATTACAAATTGGAAAGATGCTCAATTTACTATATAAATACTAAAAAAGATTGCGGAAATTTCAACGGCCCTGAAGTATACACAAATGACGTATTATGGTATCAAATTTGGACTTATCGGGGTTTCATCTATGTAGGGCTTAAAAAGAGATTTCCTTTGATTTGTTGTGGTTTTTATAACTTTTTCTAAATTAAAAGTTATGATCGTTTGAAGTTAGCGTGCTCTTTTACCACCTTTCGACTTTGTCATGATAATTTCTTTGCTACAATAAGTCATCCCCTGGGTGTTCATGATTTGTATAGAATTCTAACTTTTTACTTCTATGAAACTCGTTTTAGCGAAAACTTATCCATTTTGGCCATTTTGACTTAAGTCTATTTGTTTAATCCAGCTTATCCATTATTCTGAATTTAATACTATTTGTTTTATCACCAAAAAAAACATTTTAATCCCTATTTACATCATTTTCAAAATTAAGAATCACTCAAGAGTATTTAATACTATGTATTGGCTTTCCAAAAGATGATTTAATATTTGTTATTATACAACTCAACATAATTTTGCACTAATTATTGGTATGTTTGGTACTTGATAATTTTTTTATTTGTATTTATACAATGTCAAGTCTTGATATTACAATGCGGGACATTTACAACTCTCAAATTATGAAGGAAATTTTTTTGTAAATAGCTTCATATTAGGGAAAAATCTCTAAAACCCCTATTTTTAGGGGGAAAATTGTAAAATCCCTATTTTACGGGACTGTTTTTGCAAAATTGCTTTCCACTAGAGAGAGGAGATTCAAAACTAGATTGGTTGTCTACCAGCCTTCCCGATTACCACTAGGTCAACTGTCCAGTGGATAATACATAAAATTTTTAAAAGAAAAGTTTTTGGTATAAAGATTTTTGAGAACAGAGAAGTAATGTAATATAATAAGATAGTTATATAGATAGTTGTTGAGAAATGATTGAAAATTAAGTTAAGTATGTAGAAAGATATAAATAAATTATTAGAAAACATGGTAGTTATAAGAGTGAAAAGTGTATGACACCTTTGGGGACGTAGGGAGAAGTGAAAAAGTGGGAAATTTTGATAATTGTGAGTGACGTGATAGAATAAATAAGAATAAATAGAATAATTATATGACAGAATGATATGCCAAACACACCCTTCATATCGCATAAGTTTGTGAATGCTTCATCCATTTTCTGTCAAAAACTCTTGGGATATAATTTAAAAGAGTAAAAATGGATGGGGTTACATGATGCGGTGGGACTCCTTTTAACTTTCGGTTTTAGAATTTTGCACCATAACCTTTTCCACTGGCATTTATGATTTTGAGCTTTTGAAGCACATCCGAGTAAAAATTTCGCGTGGGACACAACAGGAGCATAATTCATGCGCATGCTCAAAGACATTGAAAAAGGAGCCACAAGTTTCTTTTTGACTGTTAGCTGTTACCTGCCCCCGTTTTCAGTGATCTGTGTTGTGGGCCCCGCACTATAGACGGATCAGATTTGCAGCATGCCTGCGATCCTTAAGGTGAGACCAGCATATTTTATGCTCCACAAGGACAGCCTTTTATAGCTTGCGCTTTGGGGAATTTCCATATAGATTTGCATTTTTTTTTCCTTTTGTAGTAGTAGCCATTTCATGTAACTCTTTACATTTTTAAAATGTCGACGATATATTTAATCCGTTTATTATATTTATTATCATTTATTTAGCTAGGAAATTAAAATAGGGAAGTTAATTTAAAGTTTCAATGAAATTACAAAACGGCATTTTGGTCATTTTAACCAAAAAATGGCCTTGTTAGCATTTACTTGCAAAAACTGCACATTTTTGAAACTGCAACAAATAATTTAACGTTTAGGGCTCCATTCCATGCAACCCTTTTTATTTTTAAATATTAAAAATTGATGCAAAATTTAATCTAATCATTGTATTTAATGTCATTTATTTAGTTAATATACTAAGTTTCTTCCAAATCAAATATATAAGTACATTTGCTTAGAAATAGGTATATTCATATGTAAATTAAGAAAAATACTTAGATTCATTTACATGTGTATTAGAATATAATAATACTCTATAGTAAATCCACTATTTTGTTGTCCTACATTTATCTCATTTCGGCTTCTTAAATTGCTCATAAATTTTGTTTTTGTTTTTCTTTTGTTTCTTTATTTTTTTCATTTGGATTCAAGTCCAAGGTTGGACTAGTCATCTCTGATCATTGATTTGGATGGACATAACTAAGTTTATTCTCATTGCATGTTGTTTTGTGAGTATCATCAGCAATTTATTGGCTTTTTCATAGGTTGGTTTGTGTGTGTGTGTCTCTCTCTCTATATATATTCCCTTAGAAAAAGTCATGCAACGTGAAGGCAAGAATAAAGAAGTGAATTGTAAGAGAAGAAAGGGGGTAAAGGGAGATTACAGCAGATGTTCAAGGAAGAATGTTTGCTTAAATGAGTCAAAAGAATGAGAATAAGTGTGGTCTTAAGCTTGCTTTAAAAGCGCTAGCAGTTTGCTAAAAAAAAAGCCTTCAAATTCTCTCACTCCTTTTTCTCGTGGCCCACCAAAATTTTCATTGGTTGATGATCAGCTCAGGAGATTTCCACCTTGAAAGTCTGCTAAAGTCTACGCTGATTCCTTCTTGCTTTCTCTGCCTCTATTGCCTCACTCATCCTAGCTTAGCAGCTTTGAGTGCCAAGGATCAGATCTCTGAAATATGAACTTTTACCCTTCGACATTCAGAGGGTCTTTTTGCCCCTGTAAGTATGAATAATTGCATTTAAATAGGTTACGAACCTTGTAAATTTTAAATTTTTGCAAAATAAATCCTCATTGTTATATAAACAAAAAGCGTTAGAAATCTTTGTAAAATGTGCTCCTAAAGCTACTTATAAGGCTGTACGCTTCCCAATTTAGTTGAAAATTACAAGCCTATAGAATTTATTTTGCAAAGATTCGAAACTTACAATGTCTATTTTTGCAAGATCTAAGATATACGTGGGAGAACACAGTCATACATATTTACGAGGTTTAATTTGAAGAAAAACACAATAATAACTCAGGACTTGGATTAGATGAGTATGAGACAACGATGTAAAATGAAAAATGCTAGTGTGTGTTTGGAATGCAATAAGTTGTATAGAAATTGAGAAAAATTATTTGAGAAATGAAAAAAATAGGTTGTTATTTTTTATAATGAGAAAAGTATTTTAGAGAATTGAAAGATTTCATCCTATCCTTATCTCATCTCATCCAATCCCATTGTGAAAAGATTAACATAGCTGTATACATCAAGAGTAACGATCATCCAGAAATGATTCAATCATTGTCATTAATGCTTATTCTTGGATTTTTAATTGTAAAATTTAAATTATTTATCATCTTTATCCATATGCATTTATATGTGATGATACTACAAAGCGGATGCATGAGAGTGCCCAAGCATCCGGCTTAAAAATGTATTTTTTAATTTTCAATTTTTTTTCATAAAATTGTTATTCTCGGTTGTTAGATTATGTTGTTGGTGATTTTGATGACAAAAGGAATGTGATTTCGTAATCTTGGTTTTAAATGTGTGGTGTTGTTAATAATGTTAAAGTGAGATTTTTTTTGATTAAAAGAGGAGATCCTCCTATCCCTATTGCCTCACAGCAGTAGAGCTGATAGGGATAGACGGATCCTCGCAATTCATTGCCAAAAAATTATCTGTACAAATATTCCCAACAATAGCCCTAGGAGGGTTTCCATGCCAACATTGTTGGTCATCCCCAGAACAAACAATAAATTCGGCTAAGGAGTGAGCTACAGAGTTACCTTGCCGAAGGACGTGGTGAATCGAAAAAGACACATTGCTAGAGAGAATGGAAATGATCTCTTCAACAATAAAGCCCACGTCAGAGAAGATAGGAGCCGAGTTTGAGATATAGTCATATAAAATAAGAGAATCGGTTTCCACTTGTACCTGGTTAAAACTCAACTGTACCGCCCATCTCAGACCAAGGAGGATAGCCGTAGCTTCCATGAAGATTGCCTCCAACTTACCTCTCCGTTTCCACCCACTGGCAGCGACGAATTCACCACAAGAGTTTCTGATGACAGCTGCACAACCGAAATATCCCAGATTCACCTGCCATCGTGCGTCCACGTTGATTTTGACAAACCCTGGTGGAGGTCTAGACCAACGAGCCACCAAGGGCCTCTCCAACAATCCGGAATAAGAGAGCCTTGGCGCCGATTTGTACTGATTCAGGAACTCCAAACACCACGGCAAGACCAACGAGAACTTAGGAGGAACATTCTCCATTCTGAGCTTGTTCCGCGGAAACCAAATCCTCCAGTAACACACAATGAAAAGAACAAGATCATCGGGTCGGTGCCTCTGCATCAGGAAATCCATAAGCTCGCGGACCGTCATGTTCTGGGATGCCACCCGAGCCGCCTTCCAACACAAACCCAATGTAGAACCACAATTCAGAAAAATATGATCAGCATCTTCAAAGCCTGATGTGCACAAGATGCACCGCATGTCGTCCCTAATACGTCTCTGCCAGAGATTCCGCATGGTTGGAAGAGCATTTGAGTAGAGGCGCCATGCGAAAATAATTACCTTACTCGGAAGTCTCAGTCTCCAAATGGCCTTAAAGAAGCCTGAGTGATCCACCATCGGATTCACCGAGCACAAGAACCTATAAGCCGACTTGACCGAGTAGGATCCATTCGGTTCATGCTTCCAAAACAAGCTATCATTCTCATTCGAACGAGGAAGGGGAACCGTTCGAACCAACTGCCAAGTAACCTCTCCCGCTGCGGCCAGAAGACGATCCTTCCTCCAGGAGTGGGAATCATGATCAATGAAGTAGCTAACCCGCACCTCCTCTGGCATAGAGAGAGGGAGATGACCCGCCTTAGCAATCTTGGAGTCCAACCAAACGTCACCAAAGAATCGAACCCTTTGACCGTTACCTATTCGCCATTTGCATCCCCATTGAATAACATCCCTCGCTTTCAAAATACTCTTCCAAGTAAAGGAATCAGATGGCCTCGCCTTACACGTCCATATGTCCGAGTTTTTGAAGTACCTCGCCTTCAGAACTCTGTGACATAGCGACGAGGTACATGAGACCAGTCTCCACACTTGCTTGGCTAGGAGGGCAATATTAAACTTCTAAAAATCTCTGAAGCCCAGTCCTCCCGCCCTCTTGGGTTTGCATAAATCCTTCCAGGCGACCCAACTCACCTTCCTCTTCCCATCCGTTTCCCCCATCAGAATCTACTCAGCATCCCGTTGATGTCGTTGCAAAGAGATTTCGGTAATAGGAATATGCTCATAGAGTAAGTGGGTATCGCTTGGGCAACAACCTTAATGAGCACCTCCTTTCCTCCCCATGAAAGTAGTCTACCCTTCCACCCTTGGATACGGTTTCTGATGCGATCTTTGAGACATTTGAAGAAGCCCACTTTGGAGCGGCCTAGCCATGCTGGAAGCCCCAAGTATTGGTAGAAATCGTTCCCCACAGAACCAAGGATATGAATCAGCTTCCGCTTGGCTTCATAATTCACATTAGAACTGAAGAAGGTGGCAATCTTGTCAATATTTACCACTTGGCCTGATGCAGCAGCATAGAGATTGAGCATATCCATCAACTTCCTCAAGTACACCTCATCCGCCCTGAGGAATATAATCGCATCGTCGGCAAACAGGAGATGAGAGATCATCGGACCATGGGGTTGCAGCCTAATACCATGGAAAGCTCCCCTGCTAGTTTCATAGGCAATCAATGCAGAAAACCCCTCAGCACAAAGTAAAAATAGATATGGAGACAGGGGATCACCTTGCCTTAAGCCTCTCCCCGGCTGGAAGAAAGATGACTTGAAGCCGTTGACGTTTCCTCTGTAGCTAACAGTAGACACACAGCTCATAATCCACTCAATCCAAGTCTCGTCGAAATTCATAGCTTTCATCACGCATCTCATGAAGCTCCATCCACTCTGTCATATGCCTTTGACATGTCGAGCTTTATAGCCATCTCTCTTTTCCTTCCTGACCTTCGTCTTCGAATCGAATGAATGACTTCATATGCAATAAGCATGTTATCAGTAATGAGCCGGCCCGGGATAAATGCACTCTGCTCGTCTCCAATGACCTCGTGAAGAACATGCTTTAATCTGTTAGCCAAGATCTTGGCCAAAATCTTATAAACCACATTACAAAGGATGATCGGTCTGAATTGTGATAACATATGTGCTCCCTTCACCTTCGGGATCAAAACAATAGTGGTTTTGTTTAAATCCTTGATAAGAGTGCATAACTGGTCAGGATTACGCTCGTTCATGAAATCCCTGCACCAATCCGTTATGTCGGGTCCCACCGTGTTCCAATGCCTCTGATAGAATCCGGCTGACATACCATCCGGGCCCGGGGCCTTAGATGGACACATCCCTTTCACAGCGGAGCGAACTTCATGATCATGTAACGGAAGTGATAAAGATCTTCTCTGCTCATCCGAAAGCTTCCTGGTGATAACACTTTCAATCCATGGTGCCCCACACGGCGAACAAGAAGTAAACACCTCCTGAAAATGGTGAGCCGCCGAGTTCAACATCATATCCTGATCCGTGATCCAGTTCCCATTCCGGTCACTTAGAGCTTCAATATGATTTGAGCGATGCCTGTTAGAAGCTACACGGTGGAAAAACTTTGTATTTCTGTCTCCCTCCAATAGCCAGTGAGTTTTCGCCCTCAGTCTCCACAATTGTTCCTCATCTTCCAGAAGGAGATTGATTTGTCGCTTAAGGCATCGCACAACATCATCCCTTGCATCATCCTGCCTTCGCTTCAGAAGAATACCCAACATCCTCTGCTTTCGCCGAATCTCATGTCGAATGTTACCTCTCCTCCTTTTGTTCCATTTATCTAGCTCAGAACTGCAATGACTCAGCTTCTGTCCAAGTACATTCGATGTCCACCCATTCCCCTGAGGTTGGAAGGACCATGAACTATTAATGATCCTGGACGCCTCCGGGTCACGGTCCCAAAAAAGCTCGTATCTGAAATCCCGGGGCGGTTTCCTCGTCCTTCCAGTAGAACTGAATTTTAAATGTGAAAAGTGTGTTGTATGTGTAGAATTATTATTTTGTGAATAAGGTATGATTTGCAATAAGATGAGTTTAAAATTCATGAATAACTCGAGAATAGAATATGCTTGTCAAAATATCTGAAATAATATCAGAAGATGCTAATGGTAATGGAAAGAAGAGAACAATTGCAATACCTTAATGTTGATGGTAATCAAACTAAGAAAAAATGAATCAAAATGTTGATTAATTCACCAGCTTACCTAGAGCTTAGTACCAATTTAGAAGATTGTTAAACTAACTGTATTACTATAATTTGTTTGTTAAAGTTGACTAACAAAATTCAAATCTTGTGTGCTTGGAGAGTAGGTAGGATAGAGAGATTGAACTATTATATGTGTTATTGTCTTTACGGTTTGTTTTTATTATTGTGGATTATATTTTTGTTTGATTTACATTATTTTGCTAAAGTTTTTTGAGTAACCATAACACGGAACTGACATAGGGATATTTAAACTACATGATAAGTTTTACTATTTTTGAAGATACTTATATTTTTTGAATTTAAAATATAGAGATATTTTAGTAATTTTAAATGACTAAAATATCTTTATTTTTGAAATTGAAAAAATATAAAGGCTTATTTAAAAACGGTAAAACTTGTTATATGAACTAAATATATTTAGAACAATAGTTTTATAAAAAGAAAAATTAAAAAGATGATTTTACCCCTTCTTAATTTTTTAGTAGAAAAGATTCAACCATAACGTGACTCTATGAATGTTAGATTATTATTTTGTGACATCAAATAATATCAAATATGATATTGCAGTTAATCATTTTACTTAGAAAAATTTTAAAGGGGCAAAATCAACTTTTCAATAGGATAGTTAATACTCATTTTGACTACATGGGCATGATTGAAATTAGTGTGAAATATCATGAGTATAAGAGAAAATTTTGAAATGTCATAGGTATCGATCCCGAGTTCGTGGAAAAACCCATGTGAATTAGGTTTTTTTGAAATTCCTTTGATATATGAAATATGACCCCTTGTAGACCAGGGTGCAATCCTATGCACCAGGGTGAATTGAGCCTCAATGCACCCGGGTGCATAGACCTATTTTTTATTTTTTTGAATTTTTTTACACAACTATTAATCTAAGTGTATTTAATATGTGTATCAATTTTTACCATTTTAGAGATTTTTATACATTTTTTTACTTTTAAAAATTAGTGAATTTTTAGTAATTTAAAATTACTAAAAATGCCACTGATTTTTAAAAATCCAAAAAAATTTAAAAATCTTCAAAAATGGTAAAAATCAATACACATGTTAAATACACTTAGATTAATAGTTTTATAAAAAAATATTTCAAAAAAAATTGAAAAATGGTTGCAGTAAACCCGAATGCATTGAGGCTCAATGCACTTGGGTGCATAGAATTGCATTCATTGTAAACTAGATCCTCTTGAATGAAAAACATGGAAAATGAAGATGCAAATAGAGCAAAAATACCAGACATGCAAGTTATAGTAGTTCGGGATAACTCCTACTCCACTCCTCCAATATCACACCTTTGTATCTTGGGTTCTATTATATTAATGGGAATACAACTAGAACTGTTGCTCTCTTCTAGATTCTAGCTCTAGAGGGCATTTACAATTTTTATATAACTGATGAGTCACAATCCAACCACACAGTACTTGTCCTTATTTGATCTCGGTCTCTAGTACCAAATCAAGTGGAACCAATAAGAAATGAATAGAAAGAAAAATTTACACTTGACGGATTGTGTAGAACCAATTTCAGCTTGAGGAAGAACCATGAAGTGAGTTCTGAGAAGACCATTTCAACACTTTCAATAAACGACATTGTTCTTCTTGTAGAGTACTTAATGATCACTTGAATGCTTGTCAGTTGGAAGGTAGAAGCTTAATCAATGCTCTAACTAACCCTCTCCACTCCATTTGACAAGTATTAAATAGAGAGGGAGCAAATCCAAGTGTTTGGAGGTAGGTAGTGTGCATTTAATGTACCAACGTTTAAATTTCTCTGACCGTTATGACTCAAGTCGCACTTAGAGTTGACTTCAGGTGCGACTTTGCCCAAGTTGTAAACTGGATTCGACTTGGGTTGCGACTTCGTCCTTCAGCACTTTGGTCTTCAGGCTTCAAGTTCCATTTAGGGTCGACTTGGTCTTAAACTTAACCCAAGTCACAAGTGAAGTTGACCTGGGTTGCGACTTAGCTCTTCATTCTGCTCATTGGATCTTTAATACTTCACAAGCTTAATCCATTAACACATATGCCTGTCATTTCTTAAAATAATTGCTTTAAATGCTTTTATGAACCTTAGTTCCTCTTCATCATTGTGCTTGGTTATGTATATTTGAAATACCATTTATAAAATTGTGACTTGGATCTTGAATCATAGCAATGTGAGGATGTTTGAGTCATTTATGTCATTCTTGATCTTGAACCTTCTTATTTGAACCTCCTTGTGCTCAAGCCGAATGCTTGGATTGACTTGGGATACAACTTCATTGAAGTCATATGATTGAGTCGACTTCAGTATCTTATGACATGATTGAGTTGACCTGTCATGCTTTGAACTTGAAAACTTTGAACTTTAAATCATCTTCTACATTTGTTAGTATCTTATCACATCTCCAATTGAGTTGTTAATCATCAAAACATGGATTATGCTTGATTATTATTCATTTTACAACATTAGGTATATTAGAAATTAAGAACCATTTGTGACTAGAGTAGGTGGCAAGGAGTGTGTCTCCTTAGTTACATGTCCCCGATTTGAGCAGGGCATGATAAGGGCCGCATCCCCTTTTAATTATTTCGTAGGGCTGAGTCCCCAATATGATTTAAGTCAAGTTTATTGTCTCCTGATTGGTTAGATGAGAGTTTGTTGTCTTCATTGAGTTTGATTGTAATATTTGAAATAAGTTGTAATATATAGACCCAATTTAAAAAAAGAATTAAGTATAAATATTATGATTATGAAAGGAATTTTTTTCAAATATTTTCAGATAAACAAACCAAAGATAAGCATGCTGATCCATGTTTATTGTAAGCAATGAATCATTACTCTACCTATAACGATTAGAAATATGCCTAATGATGGAAAAATATGTGTATTTTAGTACGCACATGTAAAATAATAAATTATAACTGAAAATGGAAAATCTAATTTCTTTTTCCTCCATCAATCACGTCATTACGTAAAAATTATTATATAAAAAATCTTTTGAGACCATTGAACTATAGCATGATATACTGTCATTGGTAAATGCGCAATAATTCAATGCAACATGGTTGCATAGTAATCTCCGTGAAACCTCTTATTGTTTAAAATCTAAACTATTGTTTAACATTATTTTTTTTATTATGTTACAAAACTTAAAGTTTTTGGAAATTTATATTTTGTAAAATATTAGCATATAACGAGAAGAAAAATATAACTATTAATTTTTTAAAAAAATGTATGTAAAAGTTTTTGATATATATAATTTTTTAGAATTATATAATGCATATGGACTAAAATGAAAAATGATCTAGCTTTGAGAAAAATATATTTTAAGATAAAAGGCTAATTTGCAAAATACCCACATGGTTGACCATAATTGCAAATATGTCCACATAGTGTTATAAATTGCAAATAAACTTATGTTGTCAGAATTCGATTATGGTACTATTACCACATAGATATATTTGCAAATATATGCAAATTATATGAATATATTTGCAAATGAAAAAGGTGAACTTTGTTTATATATCTGCAAATATACCTGTATATCTACATTTGCATATATCTCCAACTATACTTGATGGTATAATTATATTTACGAATTTGGTCAAATTATATAGAGTTATTTGAAATTTTGAAACTACATGAGCTAATTCGCAATCATGTTCAAATTATGTGTTTTTTTTTTTTTTTGCTTCCATCGTTTAAGATAGTATCCACTTTTATAAGATCGATTTTTTATTTTTATTTTTATTTTTTAAAAAAGGACAACCCAAACGGGGCAAGCACGGGCATTACGTCATCTGACCTTTTGCAGCTTGTATCGGCACTTGGCATGAAGATTCCACCCGGATCGCTTCTCTTCTTTACCAGAGGTTGAAGATGCGCATTTTTCTTTTCGCTGGCCATCTTATACTGAATCTTTTATTTTTAGTATTTTTTTAAACAAATGTGTACATTCACTTAGATCAAATTTTTTTTTATGTTATTTTGATTTTGAAAATCAATAAAATGACATGGGGAGCATCAATGCCCATTTTATTAATTTAAAAAATAAAAATAATACACAAAGCACATGCATCCATACCCATTTTATTGATTTTTAAAACTTCAAATAAAATACTGAATAAATTAAAAAATTGTGAAATTTTACGGTGAGGAAAATCTAACTAGGGCCTATACATTTATAAAAAATAAAAAAATTTCGATTGACCGGCCCAATTTCGTACTGCCAGGATATCGACTTTTTTTTCCTTTGGCTGGGGAATTTTTTTCTTTTTTTGAACTGATGCGAAAATTTGATTGTGATAAAATTGCAACTTTTCATGGAAAAAAGTCCTATTATATAATTATTTACATTTATTATTATTATTATTATTATTATTATTATTATTATTTTTGATATCTTTATAAAACAGATAAAGCTATCTTGCGTGTATCTTTGTCTTCTCGTAGTCATTCTTCATCTTTAAGAATTTGTTTTTATTTACTTATTAATCCTCTCTAACAAATCACTTTCATGCTTGTTTTCTTTTTGGCCCCAATTTTCTTTGTTTTTTTTTTTTATATTAATATGCCATCCAATGAATGATATCGTCAAATGTAAAATTTTTATGTAGTTGAAATTTTAATCCGCAAGTGAATAAATTATTTTAAATGAAATGGTAGCATTAGATTATGGTCTAGTCGTCATTATGGGCAAAACTAAAAAATTCTACAAATTCATTTTTGTAACGCACAAACTTTGTCACCTGGTTCGTCTTTGAACTATAAGTCTGAAATTTTGCGCATAGGCCCATTAGCTTCCAGAAAATGATTCCATGCAAATGAGCTTATGAATTATGGATCCTACAATGTGATATTATCCACAAAGCTTCCATGCAAATAAGCTTATGAATTTTGGGTCCTACACCATGATAATATCCACTTTGGCCTGACATTTTAATCGTACGATTTAAAATGCAATACAATATAAATCTAGGACTCACTTCTAAATTGTCAGGAACTCTCTCCTTTTTTGATGTCTAATTTGGTTTTCTACTATATTGAACTCTCTGTTTTTGCCCTGAACAGTTCTCTATATTATCATAAGCTGTTATTGAACTTGTTTCATTAAAGAGGAACAAAGGATTTGACCTTCCTACTCTAAAAAGATTTGTGCCTACTAACTCCAACGTGGTTTTAAAAAATTTTCAAGGGAATTTGGTATGCGAAATTTTTAAAATTAATTGTTAATACATATGATTTTTGACATCATAATTAAATATACATTAATGAATATTGTAAAAAAATTGGATTGCATAAATCATAACTTAATAAGAAAAAACTTCAAACCACTTGAAACTCTCTCAAAACTCAATGGGCTAGTAGAAGATCATCCTTGCCTTTGCGATTCTTCTCCATTGGATCCCCAGAGATAGAAGCTTAACAGTCGAAAAAAAATCTTAATGCTTGCCATTCGAGAAAGACACCCATGATTATCTTTAGAAATTTGTCAAAGGATTATGATATACTGCTATCCATGTGTCCATCCACACTTTTGGTTTCTTAATTAAAATTGTTTTTGAAAATGTAAACTATTCATATAACGTTCATTCATATGTATTTTAGTTATAATGCCACAAATCATATTATGGGTGGTAGAAGCCTATGTGGGAGCTCTACAAAATACCATCCAATGGAGTAGAAGTTATATTCATCACTATTGATCCTCTATCTAGGGGTGCAACTTGGTTCAGGTAGTGGTCAAACCTACCCTTACTCTATTTCAGAAAATTTCTATCTTACCCTATTTTAGGCCGAGTCAGTTCCGAGCTTACCCTACCCTAGTTTTTCAAGGATGGGTTAATTTTAGTTCTAGTTCCAAATCGGTTTCCAAAAATGACATTTCAAAAAAACCTGTAATATGCAATGTGTAACAGACTATATACAACCTGTTGCAACTTGTAATATGCAATAATCTTAAATATGAAAATCTAAGTTTAGCTTCATTTCACTATGACAATATGTAATATGCAATCAAGTTTGAAAATTTTACAACAATCCAATAAAATTACAAGTCAAAAAATCCCAATTTTAAAAATAATAAATTTTTACCTCAAAAAATAAGGCTATAGGTCCCTTGGCTACTAGCAAATCTACAATGTCCCTTTAATGCCCACATAAAAAGCGCAAAATTGTGGTAATTAACTCTCCTTCATAGTGCATGAAAATCTTAGGAATAGGAACATTATTTCAATAATAGGATGAATCTGACATCCAATTTTTATTGAAAATACAAAATAGGAAGAAATGAGGCTTATTATTACCTTGGACAAACAACTCGAAGAGGAAGCGATTGCGTTGGAGGAGAGTCGCAGAGATTAGGGATGGAGGTTGCTTGAGAGGAATTCGATGAGAGAGAGAGAGAGAACTCGAGAAAGAGGTTGATGTCGGAGGCAAAGATAGAGGATGGAGGCTATTTGAGATGAAATCAATAAGAGAGAGAGAGATCTCAAGAAATTGAAGAGAGGGGAAGAAAGGGTCGATGCCATAAGGGAAGAGACAGATAGATGCGATGATAGAGACAGAGTTAGGAGATAGAGGTAGTTTGAGATGAAATTAGAGAGAGAGAGAGAGAGAGAGAGAGAGAGAGAGAGAGAGAGATGCTGGAAGGAAGAGAGGGGGAGAAATGGGTTGATGCCGGAAGGGGAGACAAGATGCGGTGGCACACAAGCACAAGTGGTATGCTACTAGGGTTAAGGTTTTGAAGGTTCGAATAATTAAGATGGAGATAGGATATTTGATAAGTGATAAGGGCAGGGCAAGGCAGATAATCTGGTATATTATATCAAATATTATAGGATTTGATCGCATATAATAAATTTAATAATCATTATTATTGAATTACTCTCAATATTTTATATTCCATAATTTGAGTGAGAGTTCACAAAATGGAAGTATTTATATTAGAAAGCTATTATAGAAATAACTTAATGTTTTCTATTAAATTGAAATTTGTTGTAAACACAATGAGCAAATCAAGCATAACCTATGTATTGATGATTAACAATCCAAATTGGGAACTCTAAGGTACCAACAAGGGTGTTGAAAAATTCTCAAATGCAAGCCATGACAGATCAAGTCGCAAAGTCAAGTCGACTCAGGCATCAACTTAGGTCAAGTTGATACCCAAGCCGACTCCTGAATTGGCTTCAACAGTAGTTTTCTTGATAGCGCCGAAATTATAAATGCTTGAGCAGGTGAAGTCACTGTCGAAGTTGACTTCGCAGGCACTTAGGTTAAGTCGCAACCTAAGTTAACTCCGCATATGACTTGAAAAGCATTAGGCCTCCGACGCTGAATATGAAGAAGTCAAGTCGCATCCCAAGTTGACTCCAACGTGCGACTTGAGTGAAGTTCGAGGCGAATTCGACTCAACCATGCGACTTGCGCAACAAAAGTTTTGGATTGATGATTTTAAAGACTCCAAGCATACAATGGGTACTAAAGTTGCATACTCAAGTTCACTCTATATGCGACTTGGGTCAAGTTGCAACTCAAGTCGATCCCAATATTCCACTTAAATACAAAAGGACTCAAAACAAGAAGTTTCAAACTTAAAGATCAACCAAAAAATTTCAAGCAACTCACACCTTGTTAAATTAAAGATAAATGTAACAAAATTGGTGATCGAGCTATAATTGGTTGATGTCCAAGTATATGATTCAAGATGAAGAGGAATACATCTTAAGTTATGAAGAATATTGAAACAAATGAAGCTGAAACTTGAAGATAGAAGAGAATATATGTTAAAGAACTTGATTCATGAAGTCTAGAAACTCCAAAGAACATATTGTATAGTGAAGTAGTAAACCAATTTGGCTTCACTTGCGACCTGGATAAAGTCTCAGACCAAGTCAACTTTCGGATGGAACTTGAAGTTGAAAGAAAGGAGGAAACCTTCGAGAAGGAAGTGCGGAAGACCGAAGTTGCAACTCAAGTCGACTTTAGACTGCGACTTGAGTGAAGTCACAACCGAAGTTGACTCCAAGTGCGACTTGGATCATAATAGTCAAAAAATTCGAATATTGACACATTTAATACACACCACCTACTTCCTAACGTTCGAAATAACTCTTCCATTATTTAAAGCATGTGAAGTGGAGCAAGGAAGGTTAGCTAGAGCATTCATCTTCTTACTTTCAAACAATTAAGAGAAGATTAAGTGCTCCAAAAGAAGAATTGCAATATTCACAGCAAGTGCTAAAGTTTTTCATCAATCTCAAGCCTGACCAAGTTCTTCTTTGCGCTGAAACACTCTCTCTACACAATCTGTAATGTGTAGAAATTTCTTTTAATTTACTCTCCTGTATTATTACTTAGTTTAGTGTTGGAGACCAAGACCAAGTAAAGATAAGTAGTGTATGGTTAGAATGCGACTCACCGTCTACTTGTGCTATGATTGTAAAGGATCCCTAGAGCTATAATCTAGAAGAGAGCAAGAGCTCTAAGTGTATTACAGATTGAAATATTAGAACCTAAGACACAATGATGTGTTTTTTGAAGAGTGGAGTAGGGGGATTGTCCTAAACCACTATAATCGCTTGTGTTTGTTGATTACCATCTACTTGCTTCATTCCTTGCTTCATTTTCATTTAAGGAGATATAGTTTGTAATGGGTTAAGTTTTAGGGTGTGTTTGGCTTTCAATAAAACTTTTATTCTAAAATTTTTTAAACTAAAAATTTTTAATATACACAACTAAATTTTTTTATTATTTTTTCACATCTTCCAAAATAAACTACCCTACTTTTTAATCATTTCTACATAACTATCCATAAACTAACATATTTATTTTAACTTTATTCTCTTTATTCTTCATGATTACCCCTATTACGTTACATCATTTTCTTTTATTTTAACAAATTTTACACCAAATTTTTTTATTGAAAAGTTTTATCAATTTCCAAACACACCCTTAGAATTTCAAAAGAACCCAATTCACCCCTCTCTTGGATTTTACTACAAAATCGGGACTAACAAGTAGTATCAAAGAAGGTCTTTGAATTTGCATTAAAGAAATCTTTTATAAATGACATCCCAATGAACTTCCATCCTTGCATTTGCTGAGGACCAATCTTTCATAAAGTCACCTCTATTTAATGGTAGTAACTTCAGTTATTAAAAGTTGAGAATGAAACAACTTATCATGACAACTGACATTGACTCTTGGATAGCCATCCAAGATGGAGTTACTCTACCCACAAATGAAAGGGACTCCAAATGGACCGAGAAGGAAGTTAGATTGATAAAGAGTAGTTCTAAGACAATGAACTCTCTATTTTGTGCCTTTAACAATTGCCGAATATGATAGTGTTTTCTTACTTAATTGCTAAAGATATATGGGTACTCTAACCTCAATTTATGAGAGCACTTCTTAGGTTTGAGGAACAAGAAGAAATACTTTGATTGGAGAGCTAGAAAGCTTCAAAATGTATGATATAAAAAATATATCTGAAATGTTTGCTAATTTTTCCAAAATTAGTAATGCTTTGAAAGTCCTAAGAAAAATAATTTCTGAATCTGAATAGGTTATGAAAATCTTGAGAGCTCGACCTGAATCTTGGACCCCCAAGATTACTGCAATTGAAAAGACAAAAGACCTCAATACACTGAATCTAGAAGACTTAATCAGCTCACTCATGTCACATAAGCTGATTAAGAAAAGAAATGAAAAGTATCACAAAGAAAAGAAAGAAATTGCATTAAAAGCCACACAAAGCTTAGATAAATCCACCTCATCATGACAAAATAAAGATGAAGAGAACACTCTCCTCATAAGAAAATTCAGAAGATTCATGAGAAAAAGAAAGAACATCAGTTCTTCCAAAGGCTTCAAGGAGAAGAGCAGAAAAGAAAAGAAGAAACAAGTGACCAAGTGTTTTAGATGTGATGGAGTGGGGCATATGAAAGCTTAATGTTCCACACCCGAAGAGAACATGCCCAAAGAAAGGAAAGAGAAGAAAGATAGGAACAATACTAGAAGATTCTCAAAGCCAAAGAGCAGAGGGATGTATGTCAATGAAGACTCATCATTAATAAGCATATCTTCAAATGAAGATCAAGAAGCTTCAAGTTATGCTAGGATCTACTATATAGAAAGAGTTGAAGAAGAAAATACACTAAACTGCCTCATTGCAACTGAATTGGTGGAAGGTTTCACCATGTCTATTGATTGCACAAGTAGTGAGGAGATAACTTCTAAACTTGATCATTTTATTTTCAAATTCATATATTCCTCCAACCAAGATTACCTCAAATGTGCTGAGTTAGATGAATTACAATAAGTGTATGATTCATTATTTGATGAGATAAAGAAATTGAGCAATAAATATACATTAAAGAAAAATCAATGTGACTCAACCATTATTGTAAATGAAAAGTTAGATGAGAGAGTCAAATGTCTAGCTAATGAAACCAAAGCTTTAATAGTTGAAATTGAAAAACTAAAGAAAGAGAATGCAATACTAAATGAATCATTTGCAAAAATTTTTAATCAAAAAAAGCGCGTAAAAATATTTCTTAACATGACAACCTAAATAAGTAGAAGAGGACTTGGATACTTTACCTTTGAGTAAGGAGAATGCAGTAAATTAAATGCTCTAAAGTGGGTTAAACCCCAAGCCAAAGTGATAGCACCTCAAAGCCAAACTAGAACAACTAGAGTAGCTTGGGTAAGAAGACAAATATGGCAACTAAACTGTGCATGGAGTCCACTCTAAAGAATTCATGGGGCATGCAACTTCTGCAACAAGTTTGGCACAAGATTTATCAATGCAGAATCAAAAACTTGCAAAACAAAGGTGCTAAACTAATTTGGGTGTCAAAGATTATTGGATTTGTGTGTTCTAAACTTGAACATTATAGACTTCAAATACTTAGTAACTCAAATGGACCCATGAGATGAGATTTACTTGATTATTTTTGCAGGTTTATCTTAGAGCAAGAGTTAACAATACTTGATTTATGAATAATGGCTGCTTAAGACATGACCAGAGATAAAACTGTGTTCTATGATTTAAACCTTTGAATAGTGGAACTATTGCATTTGACAAAATGAGAAAGGTAAAATAAGTAGTAAATGTAATGTTTATAGCATTTCGAATGCATAAATAGAGAACATTTTATTTGTTGAAGGACTCAAACACAATCTAATGAGTGTTAGCTAATTATGTGATAAAGGTTATAGAGTTGTGTTTGAATTATCTATATTCTATGTTTTTGATGAAGATCATATAGTCATTAGCGGAAAAAATATGAAAAAATATATTTGGTGTCCCTTGATGAATTTGATGTAAAATGTTTAGTAGCTATTAATAATTATTCATGACTATGACATAAGAACTTGGACAGATAAATATGTCAAATATCAAAATCTTGTAGAAAAAGAGCTTGGTAAAAGGTTTACCAAACGTTGAATATAATAAAGACAAAATTTGTAAAGGCTATTAAATATCCAAATAGTCATAAGTATCATTTTCACTAAAGAATGAATCTAAACTTCAAGGCCACTTGAGTTATTGCACATGGTTCTTTATGGACCATCCGACATTTTGAGTCTTCGAGGAAAGAAATATTTTCATGTAATTGTTGATGACTTTTTAAGATTCACTTGGATAATGTTATTATCTAACAAAGATAAAGTCTTCTCTATATTTGTTTATTTTTCTAAGTTGGTGCAAAATGAGAAATAAAATATAATTATATAAATTAGAAGAGATCATGGTAGTGAATTTGAAAACAAACGATTTATAGAATTTTGCGATGAAAAGGAAATTCATCATATATTTTTTGCACCAAGAACTCCGAAGAAAAATAGAATTGTAAAAATAAAGAATAGAACCATACAAGAAATTACTAGAATTATGTTAAATGAAAGCAAACTATTTAAAATTTTTTAAGGTGAAGCTGTAGGCAAAACCTGTCATATTTTGAACCAAGTTACCATTAGAACAATCTTAAAAAGATCCCATATGAACTATGGAAAGGTAGAAAACTAAATATTTCATATTTTCATGCTTTTGGGCGCACTTGTTATGTCTTAAATAATAGAAAAGACAATCTAGAAAAATTAGATACTAAAAGTGATGAGGTATATTTCTTGGTTATTCATCTAATAGCAAAGCATCTAGAGTTTTTAACAAAAGAACTCAAATAGTAAAAGAGTCTATACATGTCCTCTTTGATGAATTTAAACTTCCAAGAAGGAGGATGAGCTTAGTATACAAATGATCTATTAAAGAACTTTGGTAAGCTATAAGTTGAAAAGTAAGGGAGAGAAACCTCAAACAAGATCATAGTGTAGATCAAGAGGTAAGTGAAGGTGATATCTCCTATAAACCTTCCAAAGATTTGAAATTCGAAAATGATCATCTAATTGAGCGAGTTATAAGATATATATGTATATGTATATATATGAAGGTTTGAAAACTAGTGCTCTACACAAAATATGTGTGAGAATTTTGCATTTATATCAAAGACAGAGCCAAATTGAATTGATCAAACTTTCAATGATGAAAATTAGATAGTTGTAATGCAAGAAGAGTTAAATCTATATGAAAGAAATCAAGTGTGACATCTAGTTCCTAGATCCAAAGATTACAATGTCATTGGCACCAAATAGGTATTCATGTACAAATTAGATGAAAATTAACTAGTAGTAAGAAATAAAGTTAGACTTGTAGCTAAGGAGTATTCACAAGAAGAAGGGATTGATTTTGAAGAATCATATGCCCCATAGCTAGATTATAAGCCATATATACTTTTCTTACTTTTGCTTCTCATATGGAGTTTCAAATTGTTTCAAATGGATAATAAAAGTGCATTTTTGAATAGATATCTTAACAAAGAAGTGTTTGTAGAATAACTTGCTCATTTTGAAGAAAAGAATCAATCTAAATTTGTATACAAGTTAACCAAAGACTTGTATGGATTGAAAGAAGCTCCTAGAGCATGGTATGAAAGGCTTAGTCAATTTTTGATTGATCATGAATTTTAAAGAGGGAAAGTTGACACTAACCTATTCATTAAGTATAAGAAAAAATACATTTTAATCGTATAAATTTATGTGAATGATATAGTATTTGATGCTACTAATAAATTTTTGTGTCAAGAATTTTCTAAGTTAATACAAAATGAATTTAAAATGAGTACAATGGGAGAGCAAGATATATTATTTATTATATTTAACTGCTTCTAGACGGATATATTGTTTAGTGTATACATGTATTCAAGATTTCAATCAAATCCTAAAGAATCTCATATGATAGCTGTAATGAGAATTTTTAAATATTTGATTGATACTACTAATTTATGTTATGATATCCTAAGAGTTCAACATTTGATCTAATTGGCTATTCGGATGCGGATTTTCCCGATTAGGAAGTGGATAGAAAAAGCACTAATGAAAGTTGTCAATTCTTTAAAAGCATAATGCTTTTATGGTTTTAAAGGAAGCAAAGTAATGCCGCTCTTTCTATTGCAGAAGCCGAATATATAGCCGTTGGTAGTTGTTGTACCTAATTACTATGGATGAGATAATAGTTGAGAGATTATGACATAGAATATAGAGATATATCAATTAGGTGTGATAACACAAGAGTCATTTGTTTAACAACCCTATATTACATTCTAGGACAAAGCACATAGACGTTAGATATCACTTTATCAGAGAATATGTTGAAAATCGTGACATTTGTTGTATCAATTAAAATTGAAGATCAAATTGCAGATTTTTCACTAAACCATTAGGTATTGAATCATTTTATAAAATTTAAAAACTAGGAATAATTGGTAATAAAGCTCGAATTTGGTAGGAAATTGATTGAATGATGAAAATTCAATGAAAATTGTTGAAATTTCTTATATGAATATATATGTCGAAGTGATTGTAAAATATGTTACGGAGAAAAATGTGTAGCTAATAAGATGCATTTACACTTGGGTCAGCGGAGCCAAGTCCACTCTACTTAGCCCAAGTCGACTTCGAACCCAACTTAGGGTTCAGAGTTGTCTCTGTGAGTGATGACTCAAATGCCCAATTTAGGTGTCGTTTTCATTTCTCTCCTTTCGTTTCACTCTCAAGCTCAAAGCTCCTACGAAAAACTCCTATAGAGTTCTTCAAATTTAAAACAATCCACTCACCCAGCTTGCCTAATCCTAGTTTCCTTCTTGTTTCCAACACAAATGGCCCCAAAATCAGTTTTCATACCTTTAAAACTCCTAGTTTCATGCCCTTCTAAGTCCATCACACAGGAGGATGTCCTAAGGAGGCAGAGAACCTCTTCCAAATGAGCTAGAGATGAAGCTACTACCTCCACCGGGCGTCAGGTTCGTTTCAAGGAAGGTAATCCTTCAACTTCTATCTCTAGAGAAGAAACTAGTGGAGAAGAGGAAGTTGTAGGAGAGAGGAGAAGAATTCCTACAACTAGAGGGCAAGGCTTGAAAATGCCCATTAAGTATTTTAGGAATGAAAGGCAATACATTAGATTTTACAAGCATTTTTATGAAAGAAAGATATTCTCTCCAAAGATTATTGACTTCGAATTCCTAAAAGAATATGAATTTAGGATGAAAATTGTTATAGGTCAATTAAAGGAAGATGATAGAATCTACATAGATTTGACTAGATAATTCTACTATCTACCGAATATTGGAGAATTGAAAATCTTTGTAGTATTTGGCCAAGGAGCTTATGTGTCAAGAGATTTTGCTCGTTTCAATGTTGGAAATGTGCCACTTGTGATCCAAGAAGAAGATCCAAATCCAAATGATCTTATGCTAACAAGAATGTTGTGGCGCCCCAACCTGAGACGTCACATCCTTACTCCAAGATCTTATCGATTGGTAAATGTGAATCAAGATTGTTGCTCTAAATATGCGACGAGTTCTTAATTGGATCTTGTCCAATTTTTTTTTCGTTTCATTCCTTTACATTTTACTTCATTCACCTTACAAGCGACGATATACTTGTAATCAATTGCACATATCATTCATAACATCTTAACTTGTCTCTTCTACATAAAGGTCCTTTTAACCTGATCATGACATTTTCATCCCATACATATATACATTCATCAATTCTTAGCATACAAGCACTTACCATTTAACCAATTTCTTATATTAGTAGTATCATATCTATACAAGGCATTTTTAATCTTTTACATTCTCAATCATGTAATACCTATACAAGGTGTCTGAAGCATATCCCAGAAGGGCATTCGTTCATACTTCAACATACAAAGGATTACAAACCTTTGAAAATCCCTTTTTCCTTTCCTTAGTAAGAACATATTTTCCGTCACTTGAATTTTCTCTACATCTGTCTAAAGGGGGAAAACAAAATATGAGTCGAAACTTAATAAGCATGCATCTTTCATTCTCGTTTAAATTCATTTCTCTCAATTCGGTAGGAGACACTTAGCAAGTGATCAACTACCAACGGAACAAAAATCTTTTCATAAGCCATTCATAAATCATTCATAAACCATTCCTGTAAACCAGTCATGTAAACCAGTTTAATCCTAATTTTTGGGCATTTTATAAACATTGGATGTGCAAATGCATCATTTCCATTCATGACTAGCCTACTTGATTCCATTCCATGCATGACTTTTAGTTATCCCAACATTATATACCTCTTACATATGAAAACTTGTCATTCTGATGTAGAGAATTCTTTGCGCCATCCATTTTAAACATCGTTTAAATCCATGCTAACATGCCATTTCCAAATAAAGAGGAATTTAATCAATCATTTCAATAAAAAACCAGTATCCAAATCATAATAAAGAGACAGAGGGATGACCACCCTTAAATAGCTTTAGAAACATTCAAGTAAAACAACTTGAAAATATTTTTGTATTTGAGAATAAATTATCATTTTCAAAAGTCCTGCTTGCTTACCTGTGACGATCCTTTTGCGCCTTCCATCATTTCCTTGCCTTTTCCTTGACAAGTAAACATGATTGCCTTATATATTTTCATCATGTGTTGTGCTTGTGTGCCTTATCTTTTTCTTTAATTCACATATACGTGTTATATGGGTTAATCATATATGGTCCATAACATATTAACTTTATATCATTCTTTCTTTGGAATGCATAGTCATCTTCACCCTTGTTAATGGTCACATATATATATATGACTTACTCATAAGTCTTTTGGCAACCACATAACTATGTAATCTTAGTTAGTGGTTCATTTTCTTCATTCAATTCATATATCTCAATAACATAGACATATATATGTCATAGGGTTTTCAACCTGCATTTAATCTTCTTTTAATAATTCAAAACACTTGGGTAACACTTACTTGAGACTTCATTAATCAAGTTGAAGCAAAGTTTCTCAACTTCATATTTCTTAAGTCATATGTATATCCCATATGATTTCTATTAGCTTACATAACTCACTTGTATTTCAAGTTGGGTATACGTTCATGGCATTCACATGTATATCATATCATCCTTTCCATATTGCGTTTTAAACCCATATGTAGAATAACACATAATACTCATACATTAATCATCATGTGGGAGTTCATACCTCCCATTTGTCATTTTTTATCTACTTTTCATTTTTCCTATGTCGATACTCATTTTAAACATATAGTTGACGTCTTAGACTTCATAATTAAATCTTGAAATTTGATATAATCAATAATTATCAATACAGTAACATAATCATGCATTTCTTCATATATTCATACATTTTTACATTTTAGTAATTCATATTAGTCATTTATTACTTATCCATACTTAGCCTTCCACATACACCCATCTTACAACACATAACTTAGGTGTTTCTTAAATTTCTTAACACAACAACTTGTGTCCTTATTCAGCATGATTAAACTCCTTAATTAGCATTTAATTTAGGATTTAATTTTAGAATTTTAATCCATTCATCATTAGGTTTCAAAACAGCAACGTTAAGACCCATTTTTCATCTTTTCAATGCCTCTTTTGATACTTAAATCCAAACAGATTTATAATCCATAAATTTCAACAATTAATCATGATTTTCTTGTCCCATATCTAGGGTATTTTCATGAATTTCACGTTCATAATTTAGGGTGTGTTTGGTTGGAGGTAAAACTTTTGATGAAAATTTTTAGAGGTAGAAGTTGTCAAATTGATAGAAAATGATGTGATATAATAGGGGTAATGATAAGGAGTAAAGAAAATAAAGTTAAAATAGATAGGTTAGTTGTATGGGTAGTTGTGTAGAAATGATTGAAAAGTAGGCTAGTTTGTATAGAAAAATGTGAAAAAATAATTAAAAAATAGAGTAGTTATGAAGAGTGAAAAGTTTTTAGTTGAAAAGTTTTAATTGACAAGTTTTGGCCCCAAACAAACACACCCTTAAGTTACACAAAACAGAAACTTTTCATGCACATATTGGCGACCATTTAGACGTTCACATCATGGTTCTCCAAAAATTAGATTTGTGCTAATCCTTTCCACCCTATGTTGAACGTCTCATGCATCATTAACTTAGGGTATTTTACCCTCTAAAACATCTATAAACTCATTAGCATAATTCGTGTTTCATACATGTCATCAAAATATGAAAATCGGGTCATATACATAACCCTAAGTTCCATTCTTTTTAGGGTTATTGTCTTATACCCAAATCAACTTATATAACTCATAAAATCATGATTCATAATCTAATCATGATAATAATTTAAAACGGCAACTTAGCATGTGGATTTAAGAACATTCCAGCTAGGTTATCAACTCATATTCATCTCTAACATCCATTTTAACCTCTTTAAACCGTTAAATTCATTTATACCATTCAATCATCATTCAATACCCTAATCAAGGGCATCATGAATCATCCTTTAAGGGTTCATTATGAACCAAATTCATGACCCATAACTTGAGGTAAGAAACTTAAGATTAAAGGATTCAAAACTCAATCATACTTGAATTCTAGGAAACTTTGATCCAAAGCTTTCCTACTTGAATTTTTCTCTTTTCTTCCTCTTTTTTCTTCTCATTTTCTCCTCTTTTTCTTTCTTTTCTTGTTGGATTGGGTACGTTTCAGCTGCTGCCACTTTTGGGGATTTTTCCCTCCTTGAAACTCTCTCTCTAACCCTCTCTCATGTAACGTCCATGCTCCTTCTTATGCCCTTCATGTTCTAGATTTTTGGGCCCACCTTGCCACATCATTTGGAGGATAATTAATAGGCATCTTAACCCTTGATGTGGTGGCACAATATTACCCTAGTAAAATGGGTAATTTTCTTATAGAAAATTCATCAAAATCATCACATTAATGGGCCATAAAGCTGTCCACTTAGAAACGTCTACATGTCATGGACCTTATGACATTTTCTTGCCACAAAAATCAACCCATATCACGTTCATAACTCACCCTAGCTGCCTAGGTCATTTAGATGCATATTTGGCAATTTTTAAAAGTCCAAAAATCATGCATTATCCCTTGGACGTCCCATGCATTGCCACATATCCAAGCCTTACGGAGGCTCTACTCATTAGGCATTTAAGTCCAAGCATTTAAGCCTTTGCTTTTCCATGGATTTTAGCCTTAAATAATTCCAAAAAATCTAGCTTAATTCACCTCTATTTGAGACCTCTCATGGGCATTAAATCAATTACTTTTTAATAAATGCTATGGTACTTTTAGGTGCGCAAAGTCAATGCTACTCACCTTTTTCTGATTAAGCATATTTTCATTGTATTTAGCTTAATCCAATCCTTTCATAGCGTTGATTTCATGATTTTATTCAACCGTTTTAAGTTTCATCTCAATATGACATGTCTACGTTAAGTTATGATCATTTAAAATTTACCTTCAGGTGTGAGATGAAAATAAATAATTATCATCTTAATTCCATCACATTTTTTTAATCCAATCCACCCATAAGGTTGAACCCAAAGGTCATATGCTCATCTTTCAAATTTCATCTCAATCCGCTTTATAGGCGTCAAGTTATGAATTTTCTACATTTTCCAACTTAATTCCATAATTATCATTTTAATTCCATAAATTAAATCATGAAAATTAAAATAATTATTCATGACTCATTAGCATATTCTAATTCTTGTTAAGCCCCTTCAGTCATATTGTGATACCCAGACCCAAGTAAGGCTTATATATATGCAATTGGCATATAAATAGGGATATTGTATGATTTAGTGGAATTATGAATTATTTCTCTTGCAATATTGATGATTTATTGCAATTAGGGCAAATAATTATGAATAATGATTATAAGCCAATATGGGTCAATGTGATTAAAGAGGCCTAATGATTATTAGGGAATGTGAATATATTGAGGATAATTACCTCATATATTAAGGTTTAACTAATGGAGATTATGTGATAGTTATGGATTTAAGGAAGCAAATGCTAGAAAATTCAAAACTCGACGCTGGTAAGGTGGATTAAGATAAAAATTGAAAGGTAAGCACATAATTTTGTGCTTAATCTCATGAAAAAGTTAGATTATGAAAATTTTGATGGGATGAAGGTGAAAATCAATTATCACCATCCAAAATACAAGAAGACTTCAAATGATCATAACTTGAGCTAGAAAAGTCAGATTGAAATGAAATTTGAAATGAACGGTTAAAATTATGAGATCAATGAAATGAGAGACTTGGATTAAGCTAATGATGATGGGGTCATGGTTGCATAAAAAAGGGGTGTGCACCATTGACTTTTGTGCACCATAAAGTAGCTCTCATTTATATTAAAGTTAAAGTGATTAATTATATTTTTAATGGAAAAAATAAGGTGGCGAAAGGAGGTGATTATAAGTCGATTTTGTGTATTTTCTAAAATGATAAAATCCATGAGAAAATCTCCTGCATTAATATGGAAATTAATTAGCTAATGAGTAGCTTAGGGGAGGTGCATAGAGGTGTCATGCAATGGACGGCTATGAGCTCCAAAAGTGGATTTTTTGATTATTTTTAATTATAAAATTCACACCAAAGTCAACTAGAGAATCAAGGTAAATAAATGAGCATTCAAAATAGGTAGAAAATTCAGACAAAAAATGTCAAAATCAAGGCATAAGTGGACCTCCATCAAGTGGACAGCAACATGGAGAGCTAGGGAGAGGTGATGTCCAAAGCATCTTTTGGGATTTTTATGATTTTTTAAAATGCTAATTGGACCTCTAAATGAGCTCCTAGTTAGGGTAATTAAGTATACATTAATTAAAGCTGCAATTTTATGGAAAAAATTGCAAAAGACAGCTGCATATGGAACGTTGAATGCATAGACAGCAAGATGGACAACAAGGTAAGTGGACGACCAAGGCTGAAATGTGATTTTTTATGATTTTTTTAATATGCTAAATGGACCCCTAAGTAGGCTATTAGCTAGGGTGATTAAATACCCATAAATTAAAGTGAAATTAGGTGTGGAAAATTACACCAAAGCTGCTGAAAAGTGGATGTCCATTGTGTGGGCAGATTGTGTCCATTAATGCATGGATTTTTGATGATTTTTTAAAGATAATTATCTAATTTACTTGGATCATATTTTTCCATGTCATCAAAGGGGATAAATATGCTTTAATTAACTGCTAATTTGATGTGGCAAATGGGTACCATAAAGTTAAAAAATTCAGCTTATACATAGGTGCACGTCCAAATGGGTAAAGGGGTTAGAGAGAGAGAAAAATTCTAAGGAGCAAAGCTCCTAACTCCAGCAGTGCATGACCCCACATTCCAGCAGCATGAAAGGAAGAAAAAGAGGAGAAAAAGAAAGGAAAAAAGGAGAAGAAGAAGATGGATTCAAGCTAGCAAAGTGGAGTTCAAGTCAGATCCAATTCATGTAAGTATACCCCATGTTTTGAGTTCTTTAATTTTATGTTTTTCACCTCAACTTATGAGTCAAGAATTTGATTTATAATGAATCTTTAAAGTATGATTCATGATACCCTTGATTAGGGTATTGATTAAGGATTGAATGAAAAGAATAAAAGCACGGGTTCAAGAGGATGAAAATGGAGATTAGGGTTGAAAATGAGATGATTAACCTAGCCGAAGTTTTCTTAAACACATATATAATGTTGCTGTTTTGATTTGTTAATATGATTATATGATGATTCATGATTTAATGGATTATATATGTTGATTTGGGCTTAAGTTAAGAATTTTAGAAAGGATTAGAATTAGGGTTACACATATGACCTGATTTCTATGTTTCTATGTTAAAAATGATATATGAATTAGCCCAAATGATTTAAGGATGATTAATAGGGTAAAATACCCTAGATTTAGAGTACTTTGGACATTTAAAATGGGTTAGAAAAGATTGCCCTAAATCTGATTTTTAGGGGCATATATGTGGACGTCCAAAATGGTGCAAGAAGGGTATCCAAAATGTGTATGGAAGTTGCTGTTATGCAAGAAAACGAATTTTAGATTTTTAATATGTGTTAATAAGAAAAATTTGGGTTAATAAAAGCATGATTAATTTCTAGAATTTACGGATTAGAAAATTATTTTGATTTAAGTATCAAAAGAGGCGTTGAAAGGATAAAAAATAGGTCTCAAAGTTGCTGTTTTGGAACCCTATGATGAATGGATTAAAATTCTAAAATTAAACCCTAAATTATATGTTAATTAAGGAGTTTAATCATGCTGAAAGAAGAGACAAGTTTCTGTGTTAAAATATTTTAAGAAACACATGAATTATATGTTGTGAAATGGACATGTATGGAGAGGTAGACATGAGAAAATGATATATGGTTTATGTAAATTGTTAAAATGTAAAAATTCATGAAAACATGATAAAAATATAGATTAAGGTACTGTTTTAGTAAATAATGATAATTTCTATGTGTTGAAATGATGTTATGTCAATGCTTTTATGAATGTTTTACAAGTGGGCAAGCACAAGTTTTGAAAATGGCGGCTTTAATGAAAAGTCGTAAGTTTTAGAAAAGGATGGTTTTAATGAAAAGCCTTAAGGTTTGCTTCATGGGAAGCAAGCAACGCTTTTTAAGATAAAATTTTTATTACAAGTGTTGCCAAAGATTTGGAATGCTTTAATATTAATGGATTTAGGAATTTGCTTATGAATAAGCAAGTTCTCCATGATGATATTTTTAAAGAATTTTATGTTTTATGCTGATGATTTTAAGAATTTACTTTCAAGCAAGCAAGTTCAGTATGATGTTATTTCAAAAGTATTTTATAAGAAAAAGGAAATTTTTCCCATTTTCACAAAACAACATGTGTGAATAAGTCTTGAAGTTATTTTTATGATAATTTTTGATAAATAATTATGTTTATGAAAGAAAAAGAAAAAAGAAATTTGATTTATGAAAAAGATTAGTTTTTCTATATCATGATAATTAAATATAAATGATGATTTGGACATAGTCCATATGTTTCGAAATGATAATCGAAAAGTTTTTATTTCCTTTAGATAAGGAAATATAATGAGAATATTTTGAAAAATATTTATACAGATATTGTTTAATGGGATTTAAGGATGACCAACCTAATAAGTTGATTTCCTAAAATGGTTTGATTTCGGGTTGCTAAAATAACATACAAAAGACTATGCAAGCCCCTCTCTGTGTAAAAAATGGCGAAATTGATATATGGATAAGGATTTGATTTTTAGGATAGTTGAGAAGGGGATGGTATAATTGCATAACTTTTGTGAGCAAAAAAACACTGAAATGGAAACTAAGAAAATATTAAGAAAATAAATGGTTTATTTTTGAAAATCTAAAAGTTTTGAAGTTCTTTTATAAGGGTTTTAAGATGTATTGTTTTTTTCAAATATTTCAAATGTTTCTCAAAGAATTTAAGGAAGGTCATCCTAAAACTAGATTTCAAATGACAACTTGTTTAAAGTGGGTGCGCTCGTTTTACAAGTTGACACAGACTGCGGTCTATGATGTTATTTTTGAAAATAATTTTAAAGATACAGACCTCGGTCTGTGATTTTTTCAAGAATGGATGCGGACTGCGGTTTGTGATCCCGGTTTACAAAGACATAGGCTGCGGTCTATGATACTTTAAACCACACGGACTGTGGTCTACGATAAGGATATTTGATGCACCAATACAAGGAATAGGCCGGTTGTAGAGCACGGTCGGAGATGGACCGGGGCCCACTTTACATATGGCCAAGTCGCTAAGGGATGGCAGGAGGCCAGCGGCGCCCTCCCTGATATGGGAGAAGGATGAAAGAACAGCTGTCTGGTTAGCGTAATGTTAAGGATTCTCTTCCAAAAGGTAGAATGATCACTTACTAAGTGTCGCTACTGAATAAGGAGAAATGCATTTGCTTATGTTTTGCTTTTGAAAAGCCCAAAAATTGGGACATAAATTTTTTTTTACGAAAAGTTATCCTAAATGGATTTTTATGAAATGATTACCCTAAAAATGAGGTGTTTTACACAATAGTGTAAATAATAAGGATGAAAGGAAATGTTTTCTATGCAAATGCCTTTAAGAACATGATTATGTGTTTTATATGCCTTGTTTGCTATAAACAAGCCCCAAGATGGGGATTATAAAAAGGATTTATGTCAAACTTAAGAATGTCCAATACCAAAGTACTAAATCGAAAAGTGTTTTAGGACATATGAATGTCCAATGCCAAAATATTTAAATGAAAAGTGTTTTAGGACATATGAATGTCCATTGCCAAAGGAAGCCATGTCAAAAATGTTTTGGGACATCAGATGTCCCTTGGCTAAAGGAATTTATGATGAAAAATGTTTTGGACATAAAAAAATATCCCTTGCCAAAAAAAGACTTATGTGAACGATGTTTTAGGACATGAGAATTTCCTTCTCTAAAAAGGATTTATGAGAAAAATATTTCGGACGTAAAACGTCCACTGGTACAAGAAGGTTTTATGTAAATGTCTTGGAACATTAGAAATGTTCACACAAGACCAAAGAAAGTTAAATAAAAAGGGTAAAACGTATATGTTTTGCCTTAACAAGCCCAGACGTGGCTTGTAAATGATTTTAAAAATGAACGTTTTATGAAAATGTTCAAGGACATAGAATTGTCCTCATGAACAAAGGATTTCATGATAATATTTAAGGACATAGAATTGTCCTCAAGTAAAAAGGTATTCAAGATGTTCATGGAAATATATTTTAAAGGAAGTCTTGCCCTAAAAGATAAAATGCTTGCTTACTGAGTTGTCACTCACGTTTTGTTTTCCTAAACCTTAGACAAGTACCGGGAAACTTAGGAGGTTGCGAACCTAAGCAATGAAGGAAAGGTACGTGATGGTAGCCAGATGGGCTATAAGGAATGAGATAGCATGATTAAAGTTCTGAGGTAAGTCGAACTTAATTAGAGTTTTAAGTTCTATATAATCCAATGATTGAATGTATGTAAGTATGAATGTAAAATATCATGATTAAGTCAAGAAGACTTTTATTGTAGAAAAACATGATGATATGCTATGAATGAAATATGAAAGTTTATTACAAGTGTATTGTTGCTTGGATGATGAATGATGTAGAATGTAAAGAAATGAGTGATGATAGTTAAAATAAATGAATTGAAAAAAAAATTTGGACGAGATCCAATTAAGAACCCGCCGCGTGATCAGGGCAACAATCTTGATTCACATTTACCAATCAATAAGATCTTGAGGTAAGGATGTGACGTCTCGGTTTGGGGCGCCACACATATTGACTCACATTGGGCCTTGGCGATTAGTCTTAATACCATTCTTAATCATAACATTAATTGTAAAATATCATTAAATCATAAAATCATCTAAACATACATAAATCATACATAATTCATGTTTACATGCCAAATGCACATATATGAGCCCTACTGGGGTCTGGGTACCACAATCTTCCCCCCTCTTATAACAGGTTTCGTCCCGAAACCTATTACATTTCAAATATCGGGGTAAGGCTCATATGAAGTAGCCAACTTATCATCTTTTTCCAATACTTCCTATGGCTCACTACGCTTCCATTGCGCTACTCTGTCTTGGTGGCGCTTTTGGCTTTAGACTTATTACTCATCTTTTGTCCTTATGATAGACATATTATCTTTCTTATTCATAGAGAATTATCTCTCACACCTATCTTTTGACCACATCGGAATTAAAGGGAATCCCAACAATCATTCTTGCCTTCATTTTTCTTTAGCCATCTACTATCCCTTGCTATGATATGTGATACCAAACTTTGTGGTATCATACGTATAATCTTCTTTTCCTTCCATCCATCTTGGCTAGACAAGATTTGCCACACCTTTCTGCAATAATTTGCAGAGACTTTTTATCAACTGGTAGCTATGATTAGCTTTGGTCGAACTAGCCTTTCTTACTCCTTTCTTTCCCTACACCAGGTTCCTTAGTTCTAAGGTCAAGTTGTCCTTGCCCTGATTGTACTGTTCACTTTCAACATGTGTTATATTTTGGTGTTCTACTGGAAGATATTTTTTTATTAAATTCTTCCATAAAAAAATTTGCCACATTACCTTCCTTGGTTATGGCATAGTAGCCATTAGGGTTTCCTCCCACTCATAAGCATTGCCACCATTCATAAGCATTGTCAATCAATGCTTGGGTAACATATAAAGCTATATGGACAAACTTTAAACAAGTTCTTGATTTCAGTCATCCACTGCTCAGCCTAAATAGGGTCTGGTTCACCTGAGAACTTAGGTGGATGCTGAGCTAGAAAGGCATTGATAACCTTTCCATTTGCTTCTATCATACTATCAGCAATCCTTAAGGGTTCTGGTACTAGGTTAGGAGTTATTACCTGTACCGGTCTATCTCTTCTACCTTCTTCTAATTGGTCCCATTGGGTTTTTTTCCAAAGGCCTTGTATTACTTCTACTGCTTGGGCTGCCCAATCTCGAATGGTCTGTTGCACGGCTTCTTTTACAGTCGCAGTTATCTTTTCCTCCATTCTTTCTACTTGTGAGATATTACCTATAGCGGTAGCACTTTCGACCTTTGACTCAGGGTTTATAGTGCCCCGTCGTTGACGAGTTCTTGGGCTTACTTGTCCTCACTACCCTGGTCGCTTAGATTTGCTACTGGCTTCTCTCATTCCCTGTTGACTCATAGATTCATCATTTGCAACCGTCTTTCCCTTGTTCAAAAGTTAAAGTGATAGGCATGTTGTAGAAAGCAACATGTAAAATTATATTAATATGATCATCTCTTATCATAAAATAATTCATATTATACATAGTCAATTATATTAACTAGAAAGGTCAATAACCTTTCCTTTTTCATATTTACTTAGCATCTGAATAAAATCAAATGCACTTATATTTTCATAATATCAAACATTATACATTCATTCAGAAATCAAAAGGATCAAAAGAAAACTCTTTTTTTTCTACATTTCTCATTTCTATCTTCATTTTTCATGGTGTAAAGTTGCTTGTCCTTACACATATAGATTATATTTACATAACTTGTCATTTTATCATAAACATAAACTCTAAACCAACAATCATTAGAGAGTCAGTACCTAGGTGCCGCCCACATGGCACCATAGCATTGCAACTTAAATATACGTAAAGTCTACCACAATTTTATGCTATATTGAGTGAGGTGTGGTAAACCTCAAGTATGGGGGGTATAGATGTAGGGTGTCATTATTCGATCCATCATCTATTCATATTTCCTTCTATTCTTTGTCTTTTCTTAGCTTCCCCTTACCACCTTTTTCATCTCATCTGATTCCTTTACATTCTTCCTTCATATACTATCTTTATTATGAAACATAACAAACCAGTTACATTTTTTTAAATAAACATATCATTGCATCATAATAAAACACAGTAAAAGACAATACATATTGTATATGTCATGTAATTTTAATCTATCTCTTTCATCATTTTCCATTCTTTCCTCTACGTCTATCTACCAATCCTTGTTAAGATATCATCTCTGTGATATCAAGTCTTTTCTTCCCAAACCTATTTACTAATCTTTGCTTTGATACTAACTTCTTTGACGCCCCAACCCAAGACATCATATCCTTACTCCAAGACCTTATCGATTGGTAAATGTCAATCAGGATTGTTGGCCTGAACACGCAGCAGATTCTTAATTGGATCTCGTCCAATTTTTTTTTTGTTTCATTCATTTACATTTTACTTCATTCACCTTACAAGCGACGATACACTTGTAATCAATTGCACATATCTTTCATAACATCTTAATTTGTCTCTTCTACATAGAGGTCCTTTTGACCTGATCATGATATTTTCATCCCATACATACATACATTCATCAGTTCTTAGCATACAAACACTTATCATTTAACTCATTCCTTATCTTAGTAGTATCATATCCATACAAGGTATTTTTACTCTTTTACCTTTTCAATAATGTAATACCTATACAAGGTATCTGAAGCATATCCCATAAGGGCATTCGTTTATGCTTCAACATATAAAGGATTACAAACATTTGAAAATCCCTTTTTCCTTTTCTTAGTAAGAACATACTTTCTGTCACTTGAATTTTTCTTGCACTTGTCTAAGAAGGAAAACAAAACATGAGTCAAAACTCAATAAGCAAGCATCTTTCATTCTCGTTTAAATGCATTTCTCTCTATTCGGTAAGAGACACTTAGCAAGTGATCAACTAACAATGGAACAAAAATATTTTCATAAATCATTCATAAACCATTCATAAACCATTCCTGTAAACTAGTCATGTAAACCAGTTTAATCCTAATTTTTGGGCATTTCATAAACATTGGATGTGCAAATGCATCATTTCCATTCATGACATAATCCTTTATGTGAGGGTACGCTAGCTCGGGGAACATACTTTCGTAACATGATCATTTCCATCCTTAGCGCCAGACCTTCCGACTTGGCAATGTTAAGGGCGGACCTCGTGTCTAGCTTCTGCCTTGACTAGCCTACTTGATTTCCATTCCATGCATGAATTTTAGTCACCCCGAGATTATATACCTCTTAAACATGGAAACTTGTCATTCTCATATAGAGAATTCTTTGTACAATTCCTTTTAAACATCGTCTCAATGAAACATCATTTAAATCTATGCTGACATGCCATTTTCAAATAAAGAGGAATTTAATCAATCATTTCAATAAAAGCAGTATCTAAATCTTAATAAAGAGACAGAGGGATGACCACCCTTAAATAGCTTTAAAAACATTCAAGTAAAACAACTTGAAAGCATTTTTGCATTTGAGAATAAATTATCATTTTCAAAAGTCCTGCTTACTTACCTGTGGCGTTCCTTTTACGCCTTCCATCCTTTCCTTGCCTTTTTCTAGATAAGTAAACATGATTACCTTATATATTTTTATCATGTGTTGTGCTTGTATGACTTGTCTTTTTCTTTAATTCACATATACGTGTTATATAGGTTTAATCCTATATGGTCCATAACATATTAACTTTATATCATTCTTTCTTTGGAATGCATATCCATCTTCACCCTTGTCAATAGTCACATATATATATATATATGACTTACTCATAAGTCTTTTGGCAACTATATAATTATGTAATCTTAGTTAGTGGTTCATTTTCTTCATTATATTCATATATCTCAACATAGACATATATAAGCCATAAGATTTTGAACCTGCATTTAATCTCCTTTTAATAATTCAAAACACTTGGGTAACACTTACTTGAGACTTCATCAATCAAGTTCAAGCAAGGTTTATCAACTTCATAATTCTTAAGTCATATGTATATCCCATATGATTTCTATTAGCTTACATAACCCACTTGTATTTCAAGTTGGGTATACGTTCAGGGCATTCACTTGTGTATCATATCATCCATTCCATATTGCATTTTAAACCCATATGTAGGATAACACATAATACTCATACATTAATCATGTGGGAGTTCATACCTCCCATTTGTCATTTTTCATCTATTTTTCATTTTTCCTACGTCGATGCTCATTTTAAGCATATAGTTGATGTCTTAGACTTCATAATTAAATCTCAAAATTTGAGATAATCAATAATCATCAATACAATAACATAATCATGCATTTAATCACATATTCATACTTTTTTTCATTTTTGCAATTCATATTAGTCATTTATCACTTATCCATGCTTAGCCTTCCACATACACCCATCTTACAACACATAACTTAGGTGTTTCTTAAATTTCTTAACACAAAAACTTGTGTCCTTATTCAACATGATTAAACCCATTAATTAACATTTAATTTAGGGTTTAATTTTAAAATTTTAGTCCATTCATCATTGGGTTCCAAAACAGCAATGTTAGGATCTGTTTTTCATCCTTTCAACGCCTCCTTTGATACTTAAATCAAAATAAATTTATAATCCATAAATTTCAGAAATTAATCATGATTTTTTTGTCCCATATCTAGGGTATTTTCATAGATTTAAATTTCATAATTTAAGTTGCACAAAACAGCAACTTTTCATGCACATCTTGGCGACCATTTACATCTTCACATATGGGTCCCCAAAAATCAGATTTGTGCTAATCCTTTCCACCCTATGTTGAACGTCTAATGCATCATTAACTTAGGGTATTTTACCCTCTAAAACATCTATAAACTCATTAGCATAATTCGTGTTTCATACATGTCATAAAAATATGAAAATCGGGTCATATACATAACCCTAAGTTCCATTCTTTTTAGGGTTATTGTCTTATACCAAAATCAACTTATATAACTCATAAAATCATGATTCATAATCTAATCATGATAATAATTTAAAACGGCAACTTAGCATGTGGGTTTAAGAACATTCCAGCTAGGTTATCAACCCATATTCATCCCTAACGTCCATGTTAACCTCTTTAAACCGTTAAATTCATTTATACCATTTAATCATCATTCAATATCCTAATCAAGGGCATCATGAATCCTCCTTTAAGGGTTAATTATGAATCAAATTCATGACCTATAACTTGAGGTAAAAAACTTAAGATTAAAGGATTCAAAACTCAATCATACTTGAATTCTAGGAAACTTTGATCCAAAGCTTTCCTACTTGAATTTTTCTCTTTTCTTCCTCTTTTTCCTTCTCCTTTTCTCCTCTTTTTCTTTCTTTTCTTGTTGGATTGGGTACGTTTCAGCTGCTGCCACTTTCGGGGATTTTTTCCTCCTTGAAACTTTCTCTCTCTAACCCTCTCTCATGTAATGTCCATGCTCCTTCTTATGCCCTTCATGTTCTAGATTTTTGGGCCCACCTTGCCACATCATTTGGAGGATAATTAATAGGAATCTTATCCCTTGATGTGGTGGCACAATATTACCCTAGTAAAATGGGTAATTATCTTATAGAAAATTCATCAAAATCATCACATTAATGGGCCATAAAGCTGTCCACTTAGAAACGTCTACATGTCATGGACCTTATGACATTTTCTTGCCACAAACATCAACCCATATCACGTTCATAACTCACCCTAGCTGCCTAGGTCATTTAGATGCATATTTGGCAATTTTTAAAAGTCCAAAAATCATGCATTATTCCTTGGACGTCCCATGCATTGCCACATATCCAAGCCTTACAGAGGCTCTACTCATTAGGCATTTAAGTCCAAGCATTTAAGCCTTTGATTTTCCATGGATTTTAGCCTTAAATAATTCCAAAAAATCTAGCTTAATTCATCTCCATTTGAGACCTCTCATGGGCATTAAATCAAGTCATTAATTCAATTATTTTTTAATAAATGCTATGGTACTTTTGGGTGCACAAAGTCAATGCTACTCACCTTTTTCCGATTAAGCATATTCTCATGGTATTTAGCTTAATCCAATTCTTCCATAGCGTTCATTTCATAATTTTATTCAACCGGTTCAAGTTTCATCTCAACACGACATTTCTACGTTAAGTTATGATCGTTTGAAATTTACCTTAGGGTGTGAGATGAAAATAAATAATTATCATCTTAATCCCATCACATTTTTCTTATCCAATCCATCCATAAGGTTGAGCCCAAGTTCATGTGCTCATCTTTCAAATTTCATCTCAATCCGCCTTATAGGAGTCAAGTTATGAATTTTCTATATTTTCCGACTTAATTCCATAATTATCATTCTAATTTTCATAAATTAAATCATGAAAATTAAAATAATTATTCATGACTCATTAGCATATTCTAATCCTCATTAAGCCCCTTCAGTTATATTGACTCATATTGGGCCTTAGCGACTAGTCTTAAGTACCATTCTTAATCAAAACTCTATTTGCAAAATATCATAAAATCATAAAATCATCCAAATATACATGAATAATACATAATTCATGTTTACATGCCAAATGCACATATATGAGCCCTACTTGGGTCTGGATATCACAAATGTACAATTAGTTAACTGAGAGTAACAAATACTATTTAGGCATTAAGCTTTTGCATTATATGGATTTTCCACCACAGTTGAGAGTGCTAAAGTTACTCATTGTACACTACATATATCCCAAAAGAGGTGGAAGAAACCAAGTAAATCACTAGGAAGCTAAGATTCTATGGAAGTTTGTAAACAAAAGGAAAGTCAGCTTGCCTAGACTATTTCTTAAAGCCTTGGAGCATAAAGAGGAAAATCCATAAGGAATTCTACCTTATGGAACTTGGATTACAAAAATCCTAGAACATTTGGGATAGACTTGGATGGAGGGCCCTATAAGGTTTTGAAACTAACAAATGCTATCAACAAAGGCCTCCTGACTAGAATAAAGATCGATATTGAGGCATTTAGGGTGGCCCAAAAACATGCAAGACTGGGAAGAGGTATTCCACCTGAACCAGAACAAGCTGAGGTACCAGTTGAGGGGGAGGCCCCTGCTCCAAATGAGCAAGTTCACTCTCAAGTCCCACCCTCACCCATCCTTGAAGTCCATTCTCAAGCCTCAGCCTCACCTGCATCTCATGTATCCTTCTCACCACAAGGATCTTGGGATAATGATTAGTTCATTCATTCTCAATCCCATCCAACCACATCCAATGCTCTCTTAGAATACCTCAAAGCTATGGAAAGTAGAATTTCTCAGGAGCTTGGTGCAATTAATCATTCCCTCATGGACATGCACACTAGGCAGGAGAAAATAGAACAGAAGCTAAAATTTATAAAATACACACTTGCCTTGGGTACCAAGCATAGTCAACTAATTCAAAGCCCTCTTGATTTTGACCTCTATTGGGAGGAATCCCACATTTCTCATGCCACAGTCCAAAACGAACTTTCTTTTTCACTCTCTATGATTCTTCATCCCCTCCTCAATGTGAATAGTTTGATAATGCATCTTGTCCTACCTCTCCTTTCATCATTCACAAAGCCTCCCACATTTTCCCATTTCCTAAGTCTCACCTTTTGTGATTGAAAAAAAGGGTGAGAGTAGTAGTTTTGAGAGTTACATTTTACATTTTGGGTTGGGTAGCATTTAATTAGTACATTTTTTAATTTTGTCTTGATGTATATCTTAAAATGAATAAATTTATATGTTATTGAATACCTTAAATTTACTGAATATACAACACTTTTCTTGATAGCACTGATATTGTGGATGCTTGAGCAGGCGAAGTCGACTTCGCATGCAACTTGGGTTAATTTGCAACCCAAGTTGACTCTGCATACAACTTGAAAGCATGAGATGTTCAAAGTTGAATCTGAAGAAGTTGAGTCGCATCCCAAGTTGACTCCGACATGCAACTTGGGTGAAGGGTCAGGTAACGTCAACTTAGCCATGCGACTTGAGCAACAAAAGTTTTAGATTGAAGATTTTAAAGATTCCAAGCATACAATAGGTATTGAAGTCACATACCCAAGTTGACTCTGTATATGACTTGGGTCAAGTTGCAGCTTAAGTCGACCCCAATATTCGACTTGAACACAAAAAGACTCAAAACAAGCAGTTTCAAGATCAAAGATCAACCAGAAAGTTCAAGTAACTCACACCTTATTAAATCAAAGATAAATGTCACAAAACTAGTGATCAAGCTAAAATTGGTTGATGTCCAAGTACATGATTCAAGATGAAGAGGAGTACATGTTAAGTTCAAAAGAATATTGAAACAAATAAAGCTGAAACTTGAAGATAGAAGAGAATATATGCCAAAGAACTTGATTCATGAAGTCTAGAAGCTCGAAAGAGCATATTGTATATTGAAGTCGAAACCTAAGTCAACTTCACTTGTGACTTGGGGCAAGTCTCAGACCAAGTCGACTCCCAAATGAAACTTAAAGTTGAAAATAAGGAGGAAACCTTCAAGAAAAAAGTGTGAAAGATTGGAGTCCCAACTCAAGTTGACTCCAGATTGTAACTTGGGTGAAGTCACACCTGAAGTCAACTCTAAGTGCGACTTGGATCCCAATGGTCGGAAAATTTGAACGTTTGTGCATTTAATGTGCGCTACATACCTCTTAACATTCGAAATAACTCCTCCATTATTTAAAGCATGTCAAGTGGAGTGAGGAAGATTAGCTAGAGCATTCGTTGAGCCTTTACCTTCCTATTTACTAGTAATTAAGAGATAATTAAATGCTCCAAAAGAAGAATTGTGATATTCACTGCAAATGCTGAAGTTTCCCATCAATCTCAAGCCTTACCAAGTTCTCTATGCTGAAATGCTCTCTACATAATTTGTAACATGTAGAAATTTCTTTTAATTTGTTCTTTTGTATTACTACTTGACTTAGTGTTAGAGACCAAGACTAAGTAAAGATAAGTAGTGTACCGTTAGAGTTTGACTCACCGTATACTTGTGCTACAATTATAAAAGATCCTTGGAGCTATAATATAGAAGAGAGCAAGAGCTCTAAGTGTATTGCAGATTGATATAGTGGAACCCAAGACACAAGGGTATATTCTTGGAAGAGTGGAGTAAGGAGGGTTGTCCCGAACCACTACAATCTCTTGTGTTTACTGATTGCTATCTACTTGCTCCATTCCTCACTTTATTTTCATTCAAGGGGATGTAGTTTACAAGGAATTAAGTTTTAGAATTTCAAACCCAATTACCCCACTCCTCTTGGGTTTTGCCACAAACTCAGAACTGACAAAATTAACCTATTATTATGAAAATTCTAAATACATGAATAATTTAGTGCTTTTTATTAAATTAAAATTAACCTATTACAATGCAAATTTTATCAACATTCATAACTAAATATAAGTTATTATTATTATTTCTAATTCATGTGTACAAAATATTGATTTTGTGAAATTCTTTGGCAATTTAGAGTTAATTATTTTTGAATAATCTAGTATTACTAGTTGCCCCAAAAGGTTTAGAATACTTTATTTTTAAAAATTATTAAATAATTGAGAAAATATTTTGGCTCATTTTCTCATGACAGAAATTTTATTATAGTTAATTTAAGCAATTTATGTTTAGTAAATATTGATTATCAATATATTTTCAATTACCTTAGGGGGTTTGAAATATTTGATTAATCAAATTTATTAAACAATAAGAGAATATTATGATATTTTTCTCTAATAAAAGAAATCGCATCAAAGAATATTGGAATATAGTTCTACCTAAAGGTAGCTATAATTTGATATTTTATCAATAACTAATCAGAGCAACTTAAACATGAATAACTTCTTGCCCAAAGATAAGAATATCTTTAAAATTTTGTATTTTTAATTAATTATTGATGATGAGGTATATTTTGAATCGTAAGACCACTACAATTATATGATTTCAGTCTATGAAATTATATGATTTTATTTTATTATTATTATTATTATTTTTTTTTTATGTATAAAAAAAAAAAAAAAAAAAAGAGAGAGAGAGAGAGAGAGAGAAAAAAAGAGAAGAAAAAAAAAAGGAAAAAAGAAAAAGAGGGAGAGAAAAGAAAATTGATAAAAAAAAAAAAAAAAGAAAAGAAAAGAAAAAAAAAAAGTTTTGCAAATGGTTTAAAAATTACAAAATCACAGATAGCCATGAAAAGAAAGAAAAAAAAAAAAAAAAAAAAAAAAAAGGAGACCAGTAGTGCTGAAAAAGGCTCCAAAGCCAAAGACCCGCCATATAAAATACAAATAAGGAAAATTCGGGAACATCAGCCACCGAAAATTGATGGTTCCCACAAAGGCAAAAATATGCAAAATGGCCAGTGCCATTAAAAGGAAGGTCTTCTTCTTGCAACAAAAGCTTCAACTTAGCACCAGCCGAGTGTTGATAAGTTAAAGTGAAGCAGTAGGCACAGAATTAAATCAGAAAAATAGGCACTATAATTTATTCTTATGAGATCGGAAGATGGCTACCATACACAAGCCGCTGGTTTCAGCCTCAAACTCTACCTCGAGCAGGGCCGACAGAACGGCTTTGGATCAGTTCCTAGCCAGCCCGAGAATTCTTGTGTTGGATGATGATGCTACACCTGTATCGTCTTACAACCTACTGCCGAGCTGCACTAAGTTCTATATTTTTATTTTTTTATTTTTTTTTTCTCCGGGAGAGGATGAGATGCTTCTCTCAAATCAAGGCCGCCGGCATCACCAGCTCTGATCACGAGTTGCCATGCAGGAGCTCTCATAGTAATGGCACCACAGCAATACTAGCAGCAGCCATCGCCCTGAAAAGCCACCAGCGGCAACAGCGGAGTTACCACCACACCTCCATTGGGAGATTACTTGATTTTTCCTGGCTCAGAAATGCTGCCGCAACGTCTACGCAGAAAGTTATACAAGCAGGCAGGGGAATCCCTCGGCTCAGACAGAGATAGAAGAATCAACACCCACTATGAAAGTTGGGGAGAACAGCAACCTGTAGTTCTCGATGTGTTTAAATGAACGCCATCAAAGTAGCAGAAGATAAGAGATTCGATCCGTTCTTTAATGCCAGCCAGAAGTGTTCGACCCCCCACCTGTTAATCGTCTAGCCACATGAGACCTCCAGAAGAGTACGCGCGTTAGCGCGCTACTTACTCCATTTTTAAAGACGACTTTCAGGAGCGAGCCGAGCAGTAATAGTGAAGATAGAACTCATGTCGCAGCGCAAGTAGTTTATCCAGCAGCATCCTATATAGTATCCGGTCCAGCAGCTGTAGAGCAATCAGAGGTGGCTAATAGATTGTACAGGGTAGAATAAGCAACAGGAAAGGCAGCAGAACCGGGACCAGCAGCCGACGCCTATCCAAACTAGTGATTCAATTCCCCTGGCCTTACAAGTATTGGCAAACCAACTCATGATGAATCTCTTGCTGCAACATCAGTATCACCCTTTTCACAATGGCTATATCGTCTCATGGCAGGAGCTGCTTAGCCCAAGCCTGTTTTGCCGCTTGCCCAAAGCAGCAATGAAAATTTTCTGCCCGCAAAAAATTTCCTGGAGCGATGAAAATTTTCTGCCCACAGAAAATGACAAACTAAAAAGAAAAAAAAAAAGAGGTCTGACCCCTCATGGCTTGTTGATGAAGATAATGGATGCAATTAGCCACGACAGCTTGGACATGCCCGACACCTCTTTCGTTGTTGCCAGAGACTGCCCAGCACGTAACCAAATCTGCTCTAACATGCAAGCTGCTGATTGTGACGGGATAAAGCAAGTAAATGCAAGACAGCGACATGGCAAAAGTTCCCCGTTTAAGCCACGAACGAAGTTCCGCGCCAAAAGTTCTCGGTTTAAGCCGCGCGGAACTAAGTTCCGCGCCAAAAGTTCTCAGTTTAAGCCACGCACGAAGTTCCGCGCCAAAAGTTCTCAGTTTAAGCCACGCGGAACTAAGTTCCGCGCAAAAAGCTCCCCGCTTAAACCATGCGGAACTGCACTCCGGGCCTATAAATAAGACCCCAACACGACACAACAAAGAAGACAACGAGGAGGACGGGAGAGAACTTGAGCAGAGGACTCAACCGAGGTGGAGCTCTCCCGTGCTCAAAGAAGAGAGAACGTGAGTTCTCAGATTTTTTTTCTTTTCTTTTCTTTTAGTTAAAAAAAAAAAAAAGAGAATTTCTTTCTTATATATATATACATATATATTATTTTCAAAAACTACTTTTCCCAACGTGGATACTCCTCGATTGGCGGGTTGAATTGACACACGGGTTAAGTATATTTTCTTCTTTAAAAATAAAATAAAAATATATATGTGTATATTATATATATATATAAATATATATACATATATATTATTTTCAAAAACTACTTTTCCCAACGTGGATACTCCCCAACTGGCGGGTTGAATTGACACACGGGTTAAGTATATTTTCTTCTTTAAAAATAAAATAAAAATATATATGTGTATATTATATATATATATAAATATATATACATATATATTATTTTCAAAAACTACTTTTCCCAACGTGGATACTCCCCGACTGGCGGGCTGAATTGACACACGGGTTAAGTATATTTTCTCCTATAAAAATATATATGTGTATATTATATATATATAAATATATATATATATACGTATATATTATTTTCAAAAACTACTTTTCCCAATGTGAATACTCCCCGACTGGCGGGTTGAATTGACACACGGGATAAGTATATTTTCTCCTTTAAAAATAAAAATAAATATATGTGTATTTTCTATAAAAATATACCAAAATACACATATATATTCAAAGGCGTCCAAAAATTGAGATTTTGATTCCTAAAATTATATAAATGTCCCGCGGGCCTTCAAAATATATATATATATATATATATGTATTTGCCCCATGGGCCCCAAAAAAATATATATATTTTTAGACGTTCAAAAATATACATATTATAAAAAAGAATTTTCACATACTTTTGCCTGAGTAGATACTCCCCAAACAGTGGGTCAAGTTGATACGCAGGGCTAAGTACCTTTCTATTATATATATATATATATATATGACCTCTTCGCTCAATCCGAGCTTTAATGTCCAAGCAAACCCTCCTAGGCTCAAAACCTATCCAAAAAGCCCGAGATGGCCCAAAAATCTCCAAAAAACCCAAGATGGCTCAAAACTTTTCAAAAAGCCCATGATGGCCCAAAACTCTCCAAAAAGCCTAAGATGGCCCAAAAATCTCCAAAAAGCCCAAGATGGCCCAAACTCTTGTCAACAAGCCCAGTTGGGCCCAAACCTTTTTAATTGGTCAAAAATGACCCAAACATACTTTTAAAATCCGGTTGAATCCATTTCTTGGTAAAACCACCCAATTGTTCAATCCAGAGGCTGAATGCGGGAGACGCTGGTTTCTTGTACAAGTACAGAAGCTGAAAGCGGGACACGCTGGTCTGCTGTGTAAATCCAGAAGCTAAGAGCGCACTTAGTTTGCTGTGTAAGGTCACTAGTGTAGCCGACGGGCCCCTCACTAGTTCCCAAACCGAGTCATCGCTGGTCGACGGGCTAAGCGTAAACTCATATTTATGTCATGGCGCGTGGCGACATGTACCTCATATTCATGTCATGGCGCGTGGCGTCATGTACTTCATATTTAAGACATGGCGCGTGGCGTCATATACCTCACATTCGAGTCACGGCGCGGGGCGAAGTGTACTCATTTATCTTTATATTTTTGTTAGACACGATTTTTTTTTGTGCACTTGTAAAGACGTAGAAGGATCTTCTACGCACTTCATTATTATTAAGCATTTTTTTTTTTTTTTTTTGGACCATTGTATTCAGCTCTTTTAATCAAGGGTTTTCTCGCTGGAGATGTAAAATCAGAATGTGGAACACAATGCAAAATATTTCTGTGATATACTTTTCGGACTCGGTTAAAGAATTGGATGCTTTAAAATTTTGCTGGGAAATTAATTAAGCATTTATTCTCAAAGCCACAGGGAAACAATTTTATCTTTAACCAAGTGTATGAATTATAATTTTTTCTCACGAGGCCGGAACAAATGGTGAACCCGACGTGAAACATTCTCCCTTCATCTTTAAGAGCTGAAAACTATGGTCTTTATATGCTTATTTAATTTTTCACTGTTAACACTTTGAAATGCTCCTTTGCAGATTTCATGGCGCATTCGATGGCTTTCGGATTCCTGCCTAATGGCGGTTTTGTTATTTCTGAGCCAGATCACATGGATGCGGCTATCCCACATCACTTTATTCGCATACCAGAGAAGCCGGAGCACCGTGTCTATCGACACATCGACTACTCTCCTGCAGCGATAAAGCAAAGAAGAGACCGATCTGCACTACTCAAGGAGCCTCTTATTGCTCAAGGCTCGAAGACCACTCCCATTCAACCAACAAAGTCTCTGCAGGCGCCAATCCAAATGGGCCCGCCTGCTCGACAGTCGGACTATGCCAAAAAGTCCGCCCGTCGGTTTGCTGCATCAGCCCAACCAGTAGCACAACAGCCTGCAGGACAACCTGTCTTGTGGTCCCATTCCATGAAAAGGCCTGCAAGACGATCTACTGCAACCCGACTAGCGCCAACTGGCCAACCAGAAGTCAATGTTCCCCGAAAAGGGGGCAAAACTATGCCGAATCCTGTTCGATGCACCATCACTCGCCAATTTGGTCGGGCCGCCTCAAGGATTGTTGACCTAGCCCCCCGACCTACCCAAGGTGACACCCAGGAGCGGAAGAAGTTAAGAAGACAAACCAAGTTTTCTCAGCTGGAGGCTCCATTGGCCGATGGAGGGGATGACCAATTCAAGCCGCAAGGACCTATTATTGTCCGATCCAGTTTAGGCACCTTGCGATTCGTCATCCCTGATCCGACGCATTCGCCCCATCAGTCAACAAATGCTCCATCTAGCTCACGAGCTAGGATCAAATCTCCAGGTCACTATGAGGCTGCCAACATGGTGACGGTTCCTCATCATGCATCAAGGAAACTAAGGAGAAAAGCGCAGCAGAAAAAGCATTTCGGGAAAATAACTTCCCGTTTAAACTTGAAGGCTTCACCACCACTGTCACCAGGGCCAAGATATAGGCTGTTCTCGCACCCCCAACAAAGGGGTAGACCGCAAAAGAAGCCACTGCAGAGCGCTCACAAATTAAGAGCGCCTCAAAAGCCAAGACTCTTTAGCGGGTGGCAGTATCCCCAGAGGCGCCATACGACGTATCCACGTTCGGTGCTTAGGCTGATCCCTGATTTCATACACAAAAATCAATTCGCCTCATTGATCAGACTGAGGGAGGATATGACTTATGCGCCTGCTGTTGCCCCGTTCCGAGAAGAGCACCGGATGCCGCACCCCAAGAGAGAAGCTAAAAGGAGGAGACGTCTCCTCCAGACGACAGAAGTCAACATGGTGGACCTCACCCAGCCTAGCACTTCCAAAGCATCGGAGATGTTAACCCGGTCAATGGCAGCCGCAATGCCCATTACACCGCCATTCTGTAGCCTCTCTCATCCTGAAGGGATCAGGGCCGCCCTCCCAAGAGGCCAATTTGAAGCCTCTTACATGGTGGGCGAAGAAGAAGAAGTTCTTACACCCAAGTCTCAGCTCATTCATGACCTCCGGGAGGAGATTAAGAGTATGAAACGGGCTATGGAAACTCAAGGCAACAAGACATCAGGTTCCCATCAACCACCATCACCAAGGAACCGTCAATCGGTCCATCAGCCCGAGAAACCAGTCAGGCAGCGGACCGAGGAAGATGAAAATGCAGAATTGGAGCCAGGCTTTCTACAGTTCAATAACCTACGTATCAATACCCCTCGAACGCAAGACGCACGGGTAAACACACCCATGGGGTCTCCACCCAGGTTTATTGCACAGAAGGAGATGGTACATCAGCTTGTGGTCGAATGCCTTCGTCGACAGGCACCTCAACTCACTGGGGTCCCTACAACGACAATCAACAGGCCTTATCCCCCAGAGGTTGAAGCGGAGCTGCTACCTAGAGATTTGAAGCCACCAAAAATCCAATTCGATGGGACTGGGAGCGCGTTAAAGCACCTGGCATCATTCCACTATGCCATGGGCAATTGGGCGCACCATTCAAATTTTTGTCTTCGAATGTTTCCCAATACTCTTTCCGGCGATGCTTTCCAGTGGTACATATCTCTCCCAATCGGCTCAGTCCAAACATGGGAAGAGATGAAAGAAATGTTCACCTCCCGATTCGTTGATACTACACGAGAAGTACAACTATCGGAATTATCTACCCTGTCCCAAAAGAAGGACGAGCCGGTTGAAGACTACATCACTAGATGGCAAAGGGCCGCTAATTGATGTCAAGCACCCCTATCTCAAGCAATGAAGGTCAATCTTTGCCGGAATGGTATCAAGACGGAAATCTCGTTGCTGATGAATGAACAGCTAAGTACATTTCAGGCCCTAGCTACAGAGGCTTGTCGAAAAGAGTATTTGTTGTCTCAGCAAAAGATTTGGAAGAAGGAGTCATCCACAACTACTACATTTAAGAAGAAGAAAACTGGAGAGACCTCTGCGAACACCACGGAGGTTAAGAAGCAGCCAGATAAAGCAAAGCCGCCTGTAAAAGAGCAGCCTGCAAGACCCTTCCAAAGAGAGGAAATCCAATATGCCTTTGGAGAAGATGACGTGGAGACGCTATTCCAGCACCTCATGTCGACCGGGCTATTCGAGTTGCCTGCCCCAAAAAGGCCAGAAGAAGTTGGACGCACTTCTCACCAGCGATATTGCAGTTACCACCGATATGTCGGTCACCCCACTAAGAAGTGTTGGGATCTCCAAGCAATATTGCAAGATTACATCGACAAGGGAGTTATAAAACTCAGTCCTCCAGCGCAAGCTTCATCAAATGTTGTGACAATTGAGATAACAGAAAAGGGTGATTGGGAAGTGGTTCGAAAACCACCAAGCCTAAGACGGACAAAAAGATGTCTCAAAGATTTATGCAGAAAAGACAAAAGAATAAGGGATAAGGCCATTCTCCTTTTCTTCTCAAGGCATTTGAGGCAATCCTCACGGGTGCAACCATTCATGATCATGGACTTTTTGCAGCCCGAGTTGCTATTCCCATTCTATCGACGGCTTGCTGGAAGATCACCTCGACCAGAAAAAGAAAGATACATTCTCGAGGAGTTACCAAATACAACTCCATGTGAGAATGGTCTGTTTTGGGACCTAGATAGCAACAACAGAGAAATCGAAACTTGCTATCATATAAATGCGTCTGCATCCAAGCCTGCAAAGCGGCGAAGAACTGCCTCGGTGCTCATCCCTAACTACACCAAGTTTGAAGTTGGGATGTCACCGGTAAACCACATCATCACGTATTTGCGAGAATCTCGACTTTTGCAAGCATCTTGGGAAACCAGAGTGGAATACTTCCGGTACTCACTGGGGGAATCAGTGATGTCTTGGTACCAAGATAATCATATCGAAGAAATTACCGAGTGGGTCATCTTGATAGATGCGTTCTTGGTCCGCTTCCTGTCAAGGCAAAGAGAGCAGTTCCCTAGTAATTACTTGAGGGAAATACAATACAGTCAAGAATCTACTGCCCATTACGTAAATTATCTCAGAGACAGTACATGGAGTGATCCCTTGGCCATATGGTTGCCTGAACCTGAAATGGTCACGAAGTACCTTTCGGATGCGGTATGCCCTCCGGCTGACAATGGGTACAAGACCTTTGGAGCTAAAACTTTCATAAAGGCAATCCGGTGGGTCGGCAATGAAGGCTTCAAACAAGAGGCAATCTTTAGCGACGCTGAAGGTTTTGGAAGGACAAATCAACTCCAAGTTCTGCATGTGCTGCAGTTAAACGATGCGCCCATTCTTCGAGTGTTCCCTTTCTTAACTAGGGAGTTAAGTTATGATTGGCCGCATATTCAGTTATTCCACGAGAATCATAAGTACGCATTGCCGCACTTGTTCGATTATTCATTGGCGGTCTGTCAAATGGGGCAAACAGAAGAGTTTGCACTCGGGCACTTTGTTTTGAGCTTGGCCCATGACAGTTGTGCCCTTCTCTGGATCTCCTCGCTCCCCGAAGAAGCATTTGGTTCTTGGGAAGAGTTCGTCGATATGTTTATCCTAAGATTCCACGAATATGAAACAGAGTTCCCTCCAGAGATGATCGAAGTGATGCATCCCCTATCAGGAGAATCTCAATACGACTACATCTTGAGATGGATAAACTGCAGAATAATCAATCAAAAATTCGACAAAGAAGAAATCATGGTTCATCAGTGCATCAAGTCAATGAGTGGGTATTTTTCTGAAATTCCAAAAATGCAGCCATTTTTCTCAGATGTACTACGAACATTGGCTACAAACATTCAGGACTCTGCCTCCTGCAATATGGTACAAGTTGAAGAGGATGTTCTCGCAATTCTTCGATCTGGTCGAATCACACCAGAAAACAAGGGTAAAGCCCCGATACAAGAAAATCGTACTCAGCCAGAACAGCACATACCAGCCAATCATGAGAAATCCTCAGTAAGCTATAACGTGCTTGAACACTTGAAGCGACTCCCTGCTCGACTCAGTATTTACGATGCGTTGCAGTTGTCACAAGAAGCAAGGGATGCACTGGTGAGTGCTCTGACAGATGAAAATGTCCGTCTTGCTTACCTGGTCGACGCCGCTGAATGTGATGAGGTCATTTCATTCACTGATGAGGATATGTTGCTTGGAGACATTAATCACAATCGACCTTTATATGTTACGGGCAACCTGGGCGGTGAACTGGTCAACAGAATCATGATCGATGCCGGGTCTGCAATTAATATCCTGCCCCTTCGAACACTCAGAAGGATCGGAATTTCTCCATCAGCGTTAAAAGACACTAGTGTGGTGATTCACGGGTTTAATCAAGGGACTCAAAAGGCCATGGGCCTGATTGAGTTGGAACTAAGCATAGAAGATTTCTGCACCGAAATCCCGTGCTTCGTGATTAATGCCCCGACCTCATATAACTTACTGTTAGGAAGGCCTTGGCTCCACAGTAATAAGATCATCGCATCAACGGTGCATCAATGCTTCAAGTACTGCAAGGATGGAGTCGAAAAAAGGATTTTTGCTGACCATAAACCATTCGCAACGGCGGAATCATTTTACTCTGATGCTAAGTATTATGACTTGGCATCTGCTGTCAACACATCAATAAAAGCAGTTGAAGCAACCACACGCAAAGGTCAGCAGGAGGTATCTCAGGCTCCCCCCGCCCCAGTAAGCACAGACATATTCTCAAAAGGTGAGAAAATGGAAGGTCAAGGTCGTGGTCGAGGGCGCGGTCATGGACGAGGAACGACAGAACCAAGGGCTCAATTTCAAACCAAATTTGAAAATATGAGCCTCGATCCAGTACATCCACTACCACGACAACGACAGGGGGCAACCATACCACCTCCTACCAGCTATAGCAACACTACTGCAGGATCACGGTTCTACTTGGACCTCGAAGTCCTGAAAAAGGTTGCTAAACCGCCTCGAGCCAATTCCCCTAGGTTTGAGGTGGATCTGGAAGCTCTTCGGAGATTCCGGAATCAGGCCAATGAGGAAGCCAAGTCACTTTGCTGTGAGAGTGACGGAATGGCCACTGAGGCCGCTCACCAAAATCAAAAACCTAAGGAAACGCTCGATGAGGTTTTAGCAATGCTCGTGGGGTTTAATGTATCTGCTCCATGTGTGCAGGAACCTCAAGATGAAAAATTTGCCCAAAAACATTTCATAAAGCAATATGGCAAGGTTTACGGTAGCCCTAACAAATCCTCTTGTTTGCCCACCGCTAAGCTCAAGAAATGGGATTTCCATCGCTATAGCAGAGAAAGCAAGAAAATTATGGATTTGATGGGATTCTATCCTGATGAACCACATTTATCAGGCCTCGGAAGTGACATCCCTATCCCGTTATCCGAAAGACCCCCTGGTTATCTAAAGGGAAACAAACGACTTGGCCTTGGGTATAAAGAAAAAGAAGACGGCAACTTCGCCACCACCTACTGCGTCTCCACAAGTGATGACTCCAACAATGATGAAGAGGCATTAATGGAACCAGAGGATGCTCCACCTGCGATTGAGGATGGAGGGCAGCCTACTATTGACGTACTTGAGGAATTCAATCTCGGGACTGAGGAAGACCCGAGGCCCATTTTTATTGCCAAAAACTTGGCCGAAAAAGAAAAGGTGGCGCTGAGGCGGCTTTTAAGTGAATTCAAAGATGTTTTTGCTTGGGGGTATTCCGAAATGCCAGGACTCAACCCCGCGATTGCAATGCACCATCTGCATATTTCGCGGGATAAAAAGCCAGTCAAGCAAGCTCCAAGAAGATTTCGACCAGAGCTCGAAGAACAAATCATCAAGGAAGTTGAAAAACTTATTGATGCTGAATTCATTCGGGAAATCAAATTTCCAAAATGGATTTCTAGCATTGTTCCTGTCAAAAAGAAAAACGGGCAGATCCGCATTTGCATAGATTTTCGAGATCTAAACGAAGCATGCCCTAAAGACGAATTTCCTCTTCCTTTCACTGATTTGCTAATCGACAGCACAGCTCTATACGACACATTCTCCTTTATGGATGGATATTCGGGATATAATCAAATCAAGATGGCTCCAGCAGATGAAGCCGCAACAGCATTTCGAACACCGATGGGTGTCTTCTGCTACAAAGTCATGCCTTTTGGTCTTAAGAATGCTGGCGCAACTTATCAAAGGGCTATGCAAAATATATTTCATGATATGTTACACAAACATGTCGAATGCTATGTCGATGACCTGGTCGTAAGATCTGAAGGTCACAATAAGCATAAAGATGATTTGAGATCGGTATTCTTGCGCCTAAGAAAGTATGATCTCAAGATGAATCCTCTCAAATGCGCATTTGGAGTATCGTCTGGAAAATTCCTCGGATTCATAATCCGTCAAAGGGGAATCGAGGTTGATCCACTCAAAACGGAAGCAATTCAAAATATGCCGCCTCTACGAAACCTCCGAGAATTAAGGAGTCTCCAAGGTCAATTGTCATATATCCGACGTTTCATCTCCAACTTATCCGGCCGGTGCCAGCCTTTTCACAAGTTGATGAAAAAAGATACGACTTTCCAGTGGGACGCGAAATGCCAACAGGCCTTCGAAGCCATCAAAGAATTGCTGCAAAATCCTCCTGTTTTGACAACTCCAGTAAAAGGAAAGCCGCTCATTCTCTATATCGCTGCCAGCCCGCAATCACTGGGGTCATTGCTCGCACAAGAAAATGCCCAAGGCAAAGAACAAGCCGCATATTATCTTAGTCGTCGATTATTGCAAGCTGAATGCAATTATTCGTCGATCGAGAAGATTTGTCTAGCATTAGTCTTTGTGGCACAAAAGCTGAGACATTACTTCCTCGCGCATCAGATCATACTTATATCGAAGGCTGATCCCCTCAAGTTCTTAATCACTAGACCAATGCTTTCAGGACGCCTAGCAAAATGGTCACTTCTGCTATCTGAGTTTGATATCAAATATGTGCCACGAAAGGCAGTGAAAGGGCAAGTGTTAGCAGACTTTCTAGCAGCCCACCCGCTTGAAGAAGAATTTCCCATCTTAGAAAACCTACCTGATGAGAAGGTTTTTTATGCGAATGATGATCCAATGTGGCAAATGTATTTCGATGGCGCTTCCAAGCCATCCGGAGCCGGTGTCGGAATTGTCGTAGTCTCCCCTCATAAAGACTTATTCCCGCACTCCTACTTTCTTGGAAGAAGCACAACAAATAACGAAGCTGAGTATGAGGCCTTACTCATCGGCATGGAACTTCTTCTGCAATCAGATATTTTATTTGTGCGAATATTTGGGGACTCTGAATTGGTTATAAAACAGTTAAATAATCAATACGAAGTACACCAGCCCCATTTGCGAAAATATTATGACAAAGCTCAAACTTTGTTGGCAAAGTTCGAAATGGTTTCGGTTGAGCATGTTCCTCGATCAGAAAATATAGTTGCTGATGCACTATCAAAGTTGGCCAGTATTCTCGCCTTTAATGAGCTCGATGACATGACAATTCGAGTACAAAGACTAGAAGATGACGAAGAGCTCCAAGTAAATCAAATTGGACGGTGTGTATCTGAGGTAACTACAAACAATGATGACTGGCGCATCCCTATCATTAACTACCTCAAATATGGCATTGAACCAGATGATCCAAGTGCAAGGAAGTCACTGAGAAAGGTTGTTTTGCGATATACCGTGTTTCACGATAGTTTGTATCGGATTGCTTTTGATGGGCTTTGGCTTCGCTGTATTGACGGAAATGATATCTGTCAAGTTCTTCAAGAGACGCACTCCAGCGAATGCGGCGCCCACCAATCTGGACGTCGTCTTTATCATAGGATCAAAACGTTGGGCTATTATTGGCCCACAATGGTCCAAGACTCCATCAATTTTGCAAAATCCTGTGAAGCCTGCCAAATGCATGGAGATATTTATCATATTCCTGCTTCAGTAATGTCTCCAGCACCTATTTCGTGGCCTTTCTCTTGGTGGGGTTTTGATATTGTCGGTCCGATAAACCCGTCATCATCTAAAGGACACTTATATATTTTAGCCGCTACGGATTATTTCTCCAAATGGGCAGAAGCTAAAGCTTACAAGAGAGTCCGAGCGCAAGAGGTGGTTGAATTTATCAAGCACAAAATCATCTACCGTTATGGTGTTCCCTATCAAATCACCTCAGATAATGGCACGCCATTCAAAAACGATAAAGTAAATCAGTTATGCCGAAGGTTTGGAATCAAACAAGTGTTCTCATCGCCCTATTACCCACAAGGGAACGGTCAAGCAGAGGCATTTAACAAAAATATTATTCGAATCCTCAAAAGGACCACTGTGAAAAATAAGCGTGATTGGCACGAGAGGTTACCCGAAGCATTGTGGGCCTACAGAACCACACATCGAACTGCAACGGGAGCAACACCATATTCGTTACTTTTTGGCACGGAGGCAGTTCTACCAGTAGAAATTCAGTTAGCATCCTTAAGGGTTGCCATCCATTCTGGGTTAACTACTGAACAACAAGCCAAACTTCGCTTCGACGAGCTCGAGGCACTAGACGAGAAACGAGTTCAAGCACGGCAACGGATCGAACTTTATCAAGCTCGAATGGTCGAAGCATACAATAAAGTCGTAAGGCATTGCTCATTCAAAAGAGGAGATTTGGTGCTAAAGCTACGCACAGAGCTTATGGCCGGGGGAAAACTTACCGGCAAATTCGAGCCTAAATGGGAAGGGCCTTACATCATTGAGAGGGTCCACGGCAATGGCACATATGAAGTTATTAATTGCAAAAATCAGATGAAAGCAACTGTAAATGGGAATTACTTAAAAAGGTACTATCCATGAAGTTACAAAGGGAGTCATACATCAAAATTTTGCAAGAGAGTTTCTACAGTCTCCCTTGAAGAAGGAAAGGATTCCTTTAAAACCCGAATAGAGTTCACTACATCAGCAGGAGGGACTGTATAAGCCCGCAGCTCTTCGACTTTAGCCTCCATAGTAGAAATATCCCGACTCTCTGAATCAATTCTTACTTTGAAGAGGTCGACTTCGGCTTGAAGTTTGTTGGTGGTAAAAGTCAACGAATTGAGCCTACTTTTATCCACAAAGATAGAAGTAACAATGCGACGAACCTCGGCCTGTTTGGCTGCTATGGATGCCCGAATCTCCTCGGCAATCATCTTCTTACCTTCCATCTCCTTTGCGACCTGGAAGTTACGTTCCTTGAATTGAGCAAGACTATCTCTACATTTGGCGAGATCGACCTCTGCGGACGCTAGATCTTCTGCAGAGACCAGGGGTCGTGCAGCAGCCTCGAGCTCGCGCCAATGGGCACGCAACTTCTCAAGTGAGAGTATGACGTCACCAAAACCAGAAACGCGAAGTTGGAGCCTATCCAGGACTATGGAAAAATCTTCACAAATGTCCAACGCGTCAGTGATATCATCAGGAGAATTCATGTCCCCCAAAGAAGAAACAATGCATCCCTTGAATTGTGCTACTGCGCGCCTCAAGCGTTTGAGATCCCGCTGCTCTAACTGCTCCGCCCCGATCACCTTAAAAGTTGAAAAGAAATGGTGCAGGGGATCCAAAAAGCGATCTTTGACGTCGGGAAGCTGACGAACCCCACTTGAGCTCGCGCCAGTGCTAGGACCAGTTGAACTAAAGTGAGGACCACCTGAGCGATCAGGTCCCAAGGCCGAAAAGTATAAATCATGATGTCAGAACAGCAAATTAACTAGGCGAAAAGCCAAAATACAAATACCTGGTGACGGCTCTATCGGTGTCAAATTCTCCCCGCCATGAGCATCGTCATCAGATACTTCGACAACTAAGGCAGCTGTCCAAAAGGGGAGAAGGAGATGTAAAACAAGAAAAAAAAAAAAAAAAAAAAAAGGGGGGGGGTGGTTTACCTTCAAAATTCATACCCGCACCTTCTAGGTGATCACGTGAAGCCTCCGAGCGGATTTCTCCTCCCGAACCAGACCCTGAATGAGAAGCCGCTTTCACAGGAGTGTCTTGGGCTATAGAGGGAGGAGATTGACATGCCTCGGGAGTCCGAACCCCCAGAAAATCCCTCATGAAGATGTTGTCAGAAAATATAGGCCCGCTATCACAAGACTGCATCGGTTGATCATTTTGACCCATGTTTAGATTTATATGGAAGCCCAAAAGGTCACTCAGAGCATGGTCACTGGAGCCCGGTAGCACAGGAGAGTTATCCTGCGCCTCGGCACGCGTTCCCTTACTTACTTCATGAGCATTAGAAGGATTAATGGCGACGTTTGGCTCTGCTACAATGGCCCCTTCCTCAGATGGTTCGGGTGGCATGGAAAGGGGATATGACCTTTCATCAGACTCTCCAAGTATATCAACTTTGGAAGGCCCCACAGCTTCTGCTTGCTCCGAGGAATCTTTTCCTTGTGAAGGATTCGAAAGTCCAGCAATAGGGGATGAATCCCTTGTGTTTCGAATTTTTCGCTTCTTACCACAAGTGTCACGCATTGCCAATGATTCCGCAGCCTCTGAATTGGTGGGGCGATTGGGAAACCAAAAGCGATTAATTGGCCTTGGCGGATATACAACCTCAGGAAGCTTGACATTGTACTCTAAAAAAAAAAAAAAAAAAAAAAAAAAAAAAAAGAGAGAGAAGAAACATACTCCAAGTCTCCATAGGTTTCTGGTCCTTTTGAGAAGCTGCCTTTTCAGCAGCTAACTCCCATAAGGTCTTCTTGGCTGGCTCGGTGTCACGACGAATATACTCTTTTCCTTCCGCAACCCAGTCAGTGCAGTGAAAGCTACAACCGACGATCCCAGGGTAGGCCTTGAAGGAATCAATGTGTTGAACACAAACAGCCTCAGTCTCCTCCACGTCTGGTTCTTTGAAGCGTCTAATCTCAAAGGGCATTACGAGGCCTAGTTCACCCCAGCTAGTAGTCAAGTCAAAGGGTTTAAAAGCCCAAAAGCGAGATTTGGGTGCAACTTGCTCGACAACTTTTACTGCACAGATGCCATACCAATGAACATAATCTTGAGTTGCCCGGACTTGACGGTCAAATGAGGGAAATCTCAGCTCACAGGAAAACTTAACTCCTTCAAAGCGCGAGCATACTGCAAGCCAGTGAAGAGGTCCGACCCCAACTTCCCTTTGATATCTCGGGATGCGGGGAAGATATGCAGGAACATCCTGATCAAAGCCGAACTGACGAGCAAACCTGTGAGGATAATACGGCTCAACTTCAAAGCGAGGACCATCCCTGTAAGCCAAAAGACCTGGTTGAAGCGACAACGCAAAGTCCTTCTCGTCAAGGGTCAGTCCCTCAGACGAAGATTTTGTCGACCACTCGCAGGGGGCAACCATACGGAAAAACCTCTCTTCAAAATAACTAGCTTGGATGAGAAGCCCGATCATGTCTTCAAAACTATAGCTGGCTAAGCTACGTCTGGCAAATTTCTTCAATATTAAACCCTGAGAAGGAAATTGGGTAAGTTCTTCAACTCCATAAATCTCTGGGAAATAGAATCCAAGCCAGCCAAGGAGAAAGTGAGCCGGGAAATAAGAAATGGCGCGCCCGGGGCCTTTCTCATGATATCAATCTGATTTAAACCTTTATAAATATCACATAATACTCGAGGTGCTAGAGCAAAGCGCTTGCCTTGAGCCATCTCGCAAGCCACATAAAGACATGACCATTTTACGAGACCGTAGGCCGAAGAGGAAGGACAAATGACCACGGAAATCCAAATCCACAAAAAGAGGATAAGCTCGACCTCAGGCTGTACTTGTTGTAGGCGTTCAAGGGGAAGCCACAAGCCGCCTTGCTCACTGGCATAAAACTCAATAATGTTAGAAGGCCAATTGTCGTTAGATACCTGCTGATCAGAAATCCTTGAGAATAAGGTCACCCAGTCTCTCGCTGTAAACTTTTCCTTCTTGGTCGTTTGATATAACTCGTCAAGAAGATCTATGACCTTTAGAGCAATCGGGTTCTTGTTGAAGGTAGAGTTTGGAGGGGTACACTCATCAAAGGGCAATCCACATACAGGTAGACCGCATATCCCCTTCAGATCCCACAAAGTAATGCTCATCTCTCCAAATGGAAATATGAAGGAGTTGGTCGCTGGTGACCAGAAGCTTACAAAGGCATTGATAATATTGTTATCTTTCCAAAAGCCTTCTCCGGTGGCTAAGATCGCATCTTTCACACCAGCGGCTGTAAGTACTGCTTCATGATGAGAGACCAGATGTTGTCCCCATCGATTAAAGCCAGGGATGTTACCTAAGCAGCCACGGTAGACATTCACGCGCTCCTTACATATAAAAGAATAGTCTTCTAATTCCTTTTGCAACCAGCGAGGAGTCTCCACGATAAAATTATGAGGATTGCCTAATGCCCTGGTCGGGAGTAGAAAGCAACCAGAAAAGGTCTTGCGGGGATCGGTCGCAGCAACACCTTTTCCAAAGATATAACCTTCTTGACAGTTCAAACGTTCAGCAAAAATCTTCTCTGGAATCATAAAGATCCGAGTAGACCGACCGTTAATGTCCTCCATAAGGTGGCAACGCATGGGGCTGAAGTGAGAAGGCCCATGTGAACATTGAAAACATTCACGGCTTGCTAAGGCAGGATACCACCCGAAATAAGAAGAACAGCCTCCAGAAGGGCGACCGAAGAAAAGATCGTGCTTCTTGGCGCACTGCGCAGTTTTCTTCTTCGGAACACGCTGCTTTTTCTTAGATGTCATCAGTTCTTCGGGAGAGCTTTTCTCAGAAGATTCATTTTTCTTTGAAGAAGATTTTTGCCTTTTAAATTTCCCACGGGCATACTCAACAGGCTTACGCTTCTTGACAAGAGAAGGTGACGTTGGAGGCACCGCAATTGAAGCTACTTTGGAAAAAGCAATCGCGCTATCCTTTGGCTCCTCAAGGGAAGAACGCTTCCTTTTCACCGCTGATTTCTCTCGTGGTGAAAGAATAGAAAATTCTGGAGAAGACATTGCCTGCAAAAATATATATATCAAATTTAAAAAAAAAAAAAAAAAAAAAATCTTCATGAGTCAAGAAAAGCTTGTCAGACAACACGTCAGGAATCACGCCTTTACAAGTAGCCCACGACGACATAATTCCTGAGGGGGCATTTGATGAGGTATATTTTGAATCGTAAGACCACTACAATTATATGATTTCATTCTATGAAATTATATGATTTTATTTTATTATTAATATTATTTTTTTTTTTATGTATAAAAAAAAAAAAAAAAAAAAAAAAAGAGAGAGAGAGAGAGAGAGAAAAAAAAAAGAGAAGAAAAAAAAAAAGGAAAAAAGAAAAAGAGGGAGAGAAAAGAAAATTGATAAAAAAAAAAAAAAGAAAAGAAAAGAAAAAAAAAAAGTTTTGCAAATGGTTTAAAAATTACAAAATCACAGATAGCCATGAAAAGAAAGAAAAAAAAAAAAAAAAAAAAAAAAGGAGACCAGTAGTGCTGAAAAAGGCTCCAAAGCCAAAGACCCGCCATATAAAATACAAATGAGGAAAATTCGGGAACATCAGCCACCGAAAATTGATGGTTCCCACAAAGGCAAAAATATGCAAAATGGCCAGTGCCATTAAAAGGAAGGTCTTCTTCTTGCAACAAAAGCTTCAACTTAGCACCAGCCGAGTGTTGATAAGTTAAAGTGAAGCAGTAGGCACAGAATTAAATCAGAAAAATAGGCACTATAATTTATTCTTATGAGATCGGAAGATGGCTACCATACACAAGCCGCTGGTTTCAGCCTCAAACTCTACCTCGAGCAGGGCCGACAGAACGGCTTTGGATCAGTTCCTAGCCAGCCCGAGAATTCTTGTGTTGGATGATGATGCTACACCTGTATCGTCTTACAACCTACTGCCGAGCTGCACTAAGTTCTATATTTTTATTTTTTTATTTTTTTTTTTCTTCGGGAGAGGATGAGATGCTTCTCTCAAATCAAGGCCGCCGGCATCACCAGCTCTGATCACGAGTTGCCATGCAGGAGCTCTCATAGTAATGGCACCACAGCAATACTAGCAGCAGCCATCGCCCTGAAAAGCCACCAGCGGCAACAGCGGAGTTACCACCACACCTCCATTGGGAGATTACTTGATTTTTCCTGGCTCAGAAATGCTGCCGCAACGTCTACGCAGAAAGTTATACAAGCAGGCAGGGGAATCCCTCGGCTCAGACAGAGATAGAAGAATCAACACCCACTATGAAAGTTGGGGAGAACAGCAACCTGTAGTTCTCGATGTGTTTAAATGAACGCCATCAAAGTAGCAGAAGATAAGAGATTCGATCCGTTCTTTAATGCCAGCCAGAAGTGTTCGACCCCCCACCTGTTAATCGTCTAGCCACATGAGACCTCCAGAAGAGTACGCGCGTTAGCGCGCTACTTACTCCATTTTTAAAGACGACTTTCAGGAGCGAGCCGAGCAGTAATAGTGAAGATAGAACTCATGTCGCAGCGCAAGTAGTTTATCCAGCAGCATCCTATATAGTATCCGGTCCAGCAGCTGTAGAGCAATCAGAGGTGGCTAATAGATTGTACAGGGTAGAATAAGCAACAGGAAAGGCAGCAGAACCGGGACCAGCAGCCGACGCCTATCCAAACTAGTGATTCAATTCCCCTGGCCTTACAAGTATTGGCAAACCAACTCATGATGAATCTCTTGCTGCAACATCAGTATCACCCTTTTCACAATGGCTATATCGTCTCATGGCAGGAGCTGCTTAGCCCAAGCCTGTTTTGCCGCTTGCCCAAAGCAGCAATGAAAATTTTCTGCCCGCAAAAAATTTCCTGGAGCGATGAAAATTTTCTGCCCACAGAAAATGACAAACTAAAAAGAAAAAAAAAAAAGAGGTCTGACCCCTCATGGCTTGTTGATGAAGATAATGGATGCAATTAGCCACGACAGCTTGGACATGCCCGACACCTCTTTCGTTGTTGCCAGAGACTGCCCAGCACGTAACCAAATCTGCTCTAACATGCAAGCTGCTGATTGTGACGGGATAAAGCAAGTAAATGCAAGACAGCGACATGGCAAAAGTTCCCCGTTTAAGCCACGAACGAAGTTCCGCGCCAAAAGTTCTCGGTTTAAGCCGCGCGGAACTTAAGTTCTCAGTTTAAGCCACGCACGAAGTTCCGCGCCAAAAGTTCTCAGTTTAAGCCACGCGGAACTAAGTTCCGCGCAAAAAGCTCCCCGCTTAAACCATGCGGAACTGCACTCCGGGCCTATAAATAAGACCCCAACACGACACAACAAAGAAGACAACGAGGAGGACGGGAGAGAACTTGAGCAGAGGACTCAACCGAGGTGGAGCTCTCCCGTGCTCAAAGAAGAGAGAACGTGAGTTCTCAGATTTTTTTTCTTTTCTTTTCTTTTAGTTAAAAAAAAAAAAAAGAGAATTTCTTTCTTATATATATATACATATATATTATTTTCAAAAACTACTTTTCCCAACGTGGATACTCCTCGATTGGCGGGTTGAATTGACACACGGGTTAAGTATATTTTCTTCTTTAAAAATAAAATAAAAATATATATGTGTATATTATATATATATATAAATATATATACATATATATTATTTTCAAAAACTACTTTTCCCAACGTGGATACTCCCCAACTGGCGGGTTGAATTGACACACGGGTTAAGTATATTTTCTTCTTTAAAAATAAAATAAAAATATATATGTGTATATTATATATATATATATAAATATATATACATATATATTATTTTCAAAAACTACTTTTCCCAACGTGGATACTCCCCGACTGGCGGGCTGAATTGACACACGGGTTAAGTATATTTTCTCCTATAAAAATATATATGTGTATATTATATATATATAAATATATATATATATATACGTATATATTATTTTCAAAAACTACTTTTCCCAATGTGAATACTCCCCGACTGGCGGGTTGAATTGACACACGGGATAAGTATATTTTCTCCTTTAAAAATAAAAATAAATATATGTGTATTTTCTATAAAAATATACCAAAATACACATATATATTCAAAGGCGTCCAAAAATTGAGATTTTGATTCCTAAAATTATATAAATGTCCCGCGGGCTTTCAAAATATATATATATATATATATATATATGTATTTGCCCCATGGGCCCCAAAAAAATATATATATTTTTAGACGTTCAAAAATATACATATTATAAAAAAGAATTTTCACATACTTTTGCCTGAGTAGATACTCCCCAAACAGTGGGTCAAGTTGATACGCAGGGCTAAGTACCTTTCTATTATATATATATATATATATATATATGACCTCTTCGCTCAATCCGAGCTTTAATGTCCAAGCAAACCCTCCTAGGCTCAAAACCTATCCAAAAAGCCCGAGATGGCCCAAAAATCTCCAAAAAGCCCAAGATGGCTCAAAACTTTTCAAAAAGCCCATGATGGCCCAAAACTCTCCAAAAAGCCCAAGATGGCCCAAACTCTTGTCAACAAGCCCAGTTGGGCCCAAACCTTTTTAATTGGTCAAAAATGACCCAAACATACTTTTAAAATCCGGTTGAATCCATTTCTTGGTAAAACCACCCAATTGTTCAATCCAGAGGCTGAATGCGGGAGACGCTGGTTTCTTGTACAAGTACAGAAGCTGAAAGCGGGACACGCTGGTCTGCTGTGTAAATCCAGAAGCTAAGAGCGCACTTAGTTTGCTGTGTAAGGTCACTAGTGTAGCCGACGGGCCCCTCACTAGTTCCCAAACCGAGTCATCGCTGGTCGACGGGCTAAGCGTAAACTCATATTTATGTCATGGCGCGTGGCGACATGTACCTCATATTCATGTCATGGCGCGTGGCGTCATGTACTTCATATTTAAGACATGGCGCGTGGCGTCATATACCTCACATTCGAGTCACGGCGCGGGGCGAAGTGTACTCATTTATCTTTATATTTTTGTTAGACACGATTTTTTTTTGTGCACTTGTAAAGACGTAGAAGGATCTTCTACGCACTTCATTATTATTAAGCATTTTTTTTTTTTGGACCATTGTATTCAGCTCTTTTAATCAAGGGTTTTCTCGCTGGAGATGTAAAATCAGAATGTGGAACACAATGCAAAATATTTCTGTGATATACTTTTCGGACTCGGTTAAAGAATTGGATGCTTTAAAATTTTGCTGGGAAATTAATTAAGCATTTATTCTCAAAGCCACAGGGAAACAATTTTATCTTTAACCAAGTGTATGAATTATAATTTTTTCTCACGAGGCCGGAACAATTGAATAATTAAATATTTACAAAATTTAGCTATAATGATTTATTATTACTTGAATTGTCATATGGAAGATTATCTGAATCACAAAAGTAACTTGAGCATAATTATTTTTCTTCTAGCTATCGCTCTTTCTTTCATTCAGTCTCATATGTCTCACATATTGATATTAAATGGGCCAAACTACATTGATTAACATAAGTAGCTCTTAATTACCTTAGGTTGTTTGGACTTAGACCTGACACTTTGAATAGAAAAGTCTGGAAAACTTACTTCCAAAAGTATTGTAAGTGAAAATGTACAATTTGCTAAGTGGGAGCATTTTAATAGATTGTCGCACATGATAATAAAGAGCATAATCAAAAAGACTATTCGGGCTTCCATTTCTAACCCTGAAGATGATGGTGCTAAAGCCTATTTAGACTCAATTAAGAAGAAATTTAGTGGGTTCGTTGAGGCACTAGTAGGAATGCTCACGAATAGATTAAACTCGATGAAATATGACGACATTAATGAAGTGCAAAAGCACATAATGGAAATGTCAAACATATTTGGTAAACATAATGTTGTGGGGATGGAAATCTCTGACACTTTCTTGATTATGTTTGTTTTGAACTCTCTTCCATCATAGCTTTCACGGTTCAAAATTTTTTATAACACACAACATGGACATTGAATGAATTAATATTCATATGTGTGCAAGAGGAAAAGAAATTGAAACACGATGGATCAATGATCATTAATATTGCATCGACATCTAAGAAACATAAGTCATAGAAAGGAAAAGGGAAAGACAATTTCCAACGAAAAAGACCAAAGGGGATGGACAAAAAAATTCCGACGAAAGGTGTCACTTCTGCAAAAAGAAGGGACATTTAAGAAAAAAATGTCTTAAACACAAGAGTTGGTTTAAAAAGAAAGGTAACAATCATTTATATGTTTGTTTTTAAACCAATTTTATGAATGTATCTCTAATTTATGGTATATTGACTCTGGTGCTATTATTCATAATGCAAACTCTTTGTAGACATTCCTTTCAACCCACAACCCTAAACCACATGAGTTATTAATTTTAATAGGCAATCTGTCAAAATCAAAAGTCAAAGTAGTGGAAAATTACAAGCTTTGTCTTGATGCAGGGCATTTTCATGAACTGCATAATTTTTTTTTATGTTCCAGTAGTATCTAAGAACTTAATTTCATTGCCAAAACTTGACGTAATAAGTTATTCTTTTAGCTTTACAAACTCGAAGTTTTCTTTATTCAAAAATTCTATTTTAGTTGGAATTGGAAAATTAGTCAATGATTTATATCAAATAAATGCATATTGTTCATTTATTTATGATTTATCTACCTTGAATATGTCTGTTGGTGTTAAACATGATATGATTAATGAGAATTCTTCTATGCTATGACATGATGAATTGAGTTCTTCGATGCTATGACATGATGAATTGAGTCACATGTCAAAGGAAAGGATGTTAAAATTGGTAAAAAAATGTGGTCTTACCTACTCTAGATTTTACTAATTTTGGCATATGTATCTGTTGTATTAAAAGAAAACTCATTAAAGCCCAAAAAAAAATATCACAAGAAGTGAGGAACTCTTAGAATTGATCCATACTAACATTCTTAGTCCATTTTAATTTTATATAGAAGGTGAAAAATATTTTATCACATTCATTGATGATTTCTCACATTATGGTTATTTTTTTCTATTACATGAAAAATCTGACTCCTTGATTACTTTTAAATATTTAAAAGATTAGTAGAAAATCAATTGGATAGGAAAATTAAAGTCGTGAGATCTGATAAGGGTGGTAAATATTATAATAGATATGGTCAATTAGGTCGAATCTTCAGTTCTTTTGCTCAAATTTTAGAAGATAATGACATTCAACCTCAATATAAAATGTCGAAAACTCCCCAACAAAATAGAGTTGTTGAAAGGAGAAATTATACTCTCATAGATATGGTGAAAAACATGATTAGCAACTCATCATCGCCCTTAATTCTGTGGAATGAAGTCTTAAAAATGACTATGTAAACCCTTAATAAAATTCCCAGTAAGGTCATTTCTAAAACTCTATTTGAGTTATGGACGAAAAAAAAACTCCAACTGGAGACATATATATTTGGAGTTACCTAGCAGAAGTAAAGATCCACAACCCACAATAAAAGAAACTAAACCCAAGAACTATTAGTTGTTTCTTCATTAGGTATCTATAATAGTCTACAGGGTATAGGTTTTATTGCGCATCTCACACTACTGGAACATCGAGATTGGAACAGCAAAGTTCATTATGAATGATAAGAATAGTAGAAGCACAACTACACAAAATGTGGAATTTGAGGAGATCAGATATCCTTTCCCAGGTACCTCACTAACAGACGCAAGTACCAAGATTGTTAATCATAATTTCATGATAGATCAATAACCAAATATTACTGTGCGACCTATTGAAGATGTAAAAATGAACATACGTTAAATCTAAATAATATTTATTATGATGACAATGTAGAATATATTAATGAACCAAGAAGGTTTTGAAAAGTCAGAAGATCTGTTATTTCAAATGACTATATTGTATATCTTAAAGACTGTGATGATGATCCTACTATTAAAGATGTTTCATTTACTTTCAAAGAAGCTATTAGTAGTGAAAGATCTAAATTATGGATCAATGCTATGAAAGACGAGATGAAATTCATGTATAAACGCAGTTTAGGATCTTGTTATGTTACCTGAGGGGTGTAAACCGGTTGGTTGCAAGTGGATTTTTCAAAACCAAGCAAGACCCTGAAGGTAATATAGAAAGATACAAGGACAGACTTATTGCTAAAGGATTTACTTAGAAAGAAGGTATTGATGATAAAAAGATATTTTCACCAGTCTCTAGAGAAGACTCACTCAAAATCATTATGGCCTTAGTGGCTCATTTTGACTTAGAATTACACTAAATAAATATAAAGACAACTTTTCTAAATGGGGATCTAGAAGAAGAGGTATATATGATGCAACAAGAAGATTTTGAAATGGGAAAAAAGAAATAAGTGGTATAGAAGCTAAAGAAATCCATTTATAGATATAAACAAACTTCCTGACAATGGTACTTAAAGTTTAATAAGGTTAGTATTTTCATCGGATTTACGAAAAATATTGGAGATCAATGTATATATTCGAAGTCGAGTAGGAGCAAATTTATATTTTGATTCTATACATGGATGATATTTTCTTGCTACTAAGGATTTGAGTCTCTTACATAATACTAAGAGTTTTCTTTTTGAATACTTTTATATAGAAGATATAGGTGAGACATTATGTGTAATAGGGATTGAGGTCTATCAAAATAGACCTAAGAGACTTTTAAAGTTGTCACAAAGAACTTATACTAGAACAAGCTTAAAAAGGCATAATATGACAAATTTCTCATCTTATGAAGTGTTAATCTTAAAAGTTCATAAATATAGTTTGCATCAATATCCATAGAATGAGATTGAAAAGTATGCCCAAGTATGTACACGTCCTAATATTTGTTATACAATGGGATTACTTGGAAGAATTCAAAGTAATCCAAGAATAGAGCACTGGAAGCAGTAAAGAAAGAATGTGATATCTCTAAGAAACTAAAGATTATAAGCTTACATATGATGAAAGAGATCAATTAGAGATAATCGGTTACCTAGATTCAAATTATGCTAATTGCTTAGATAGTAGAAGATCCCCATCTTGATATGTTTTTCTATTAGCTAATGGAGAAGTTTCATGGAAGAGTGACAAACGACATCATGTTGTTGACCTTACTATAGAAGCTGAATTTGTTGGCTGTTATGAAGCATCCTCACATGCATTGCAATAGAGGAAATTCATCTCAATGCTTAAAGTTGTAAATTCGATTTCTAGATCCCTGAGAATGTATTGTAACAATTCATCAATGATTACCTTCATATTGATACTAAGTTCTTGTCACTACATGAAAAGATTAATGATCATCTTATATCCATTAGTTCTGTTGGCAGTAAGGACATGATAGCTGATCCTATGACTAAGGCTGCGACGCCTAGTGTTTTTTCAAAAAATGTAAAAGAAACGAGTCTTATTATGTGAGACAATTATTGATGTAATCGATATACATTTTATAATGGATGATTATTTTTCTTTCTGTTTGATTATTGTAATTTGTTAACTGTTATGTGTGGTTGAAAAGGAAGAAATTATCTATCTGACATTAAAGTGGAATATTATTATAAATATACCTCATTATTATAAATTCACTATTAAGAACTTGATTAGGTGAGTTTGATAATATCAAAATGCATGGAAGGAAATGTAAACATATTGCATATAACCTCCTAGATCTGTATTAATAAATTTTCTTAATTTAAGTATAAAAGTTGAATTGCATATCATTGACTGAGCATATTTTTCAAACTAGGGACTCATCTAGTAGTTTTCAAATGTTGAATCTGGAAATTGTATTTTATATAAATTTTTAAATATATATATTAGGCCAAGTGAGAGAATCTATTAGAACTTGTATATATATATATATTTAATAGTTCTTGTAAGATTTGTTAGATCTTATAAGATCCTGTAAGATGATCTAAGATATAATAATTCTTAAGATTCTGTATAAAAGTGGCAGCTTAGTATATTTTAGAATATGACAATTTCATTAAGTGGTTGATTTTCTTTCTATTTGAGCATGATAGAAAGACTCTATATAAATAGGAGAGTCTAGGTCCCTCTTACACATAATTTTATACTTGTGGTTGCCCATTAGCTTCTGATATTATAGGTAGAAAGTGTTGTGGGTGAAGATTCTGCACTTAGTAAGATTTTCCCTATTATTCTACTTAGAATCTATTGTATAAATAGATTTAGGTAGGCTTCCGCATTACCCAAATCTAATAAAATTGGCTAATGTAAGGTAGTAAAGTCCGATCCAAAGTGGTAGGTTTTAGTAAACTAATTTCAAGCATATGTTAGAAGCAAATTAAGTAGCATATCAGTTATCTAGCAAAGAGAGCACTGGAGAAGTGGTAGAAGTTTGGATAGATCAAGTCTGAGATTTATTGAAAATCAATTATGTAAGGACATTTTGCAACTTTGGTTCAGTTTTGTGGATTGGTTATTTCTCTATTATCTTTTTTGCATAGAAAGGCGAAGAGAAGGGAGGAGGGGAACTAAGATTTTTTGCGATCTGTACTCCTCAAAAAAAATTTCACATATACTAATAACTTTTTTATAGTACTTATTTACTTTTAAATTTTAATAGTTATATATTCACCTTCAAAATGGTTAAATACTTGAACCGTAAAAGTTTTTAATCAAATTTATTTTTGACATTATAAATAAATGCTTATTAACAAAGATAATAAATGATTTATATTTGAAAATTAAAAGAACAAAGGGGGTTTGGAAGTGTGAGTATTTGATTGAGACAAGAGTAATGACTAGTACATTTATATCATTTCACTTTGTATTTTTTTGGGAGATGCATGTATATCGAGATCTGGTGATATAACGCATGGTCTTCCAAAAGTAGAACAAGTGTTAGAAGTGCATTCAATTGAGTCAATATCGATGGACTTAGAAAAGATGATCGAAGGTTAGAATGAGCATATAATAAAAATTCTTGGAATTTTGTAGGGATTCACGATTGGAACTGAGTTAACCATAGTGCAAAGTAGTGTATCTTTGGTTAATAAGATCCAAAGGATTTATTGATCCCAAGGGGTGCATATCTCTAATAAGCATATAGAGATTATTGTACATCAAATGATATCCATAGTGTTGGCTTCAGAAGATGGAATGTCTAATGTTTTTCACTAGGCGAACTAATCAGATTCTTGCGATTGGAGTGAAGAGTGTGTACTTAGGAAGAAGCAATCTATTACCAAGCCATCTTTTAGGAATAACGAAAACATTTCTAAATATCCAAAGTTTCATATATGAAGCGAATTTCCAAGAAACTGGTCCAGTTTTAGCGAATTTGGATTCAAAAGATTAGTGCACTGTTCAAGGTAACACACTGACATTCCTTTGGAATTAAAAAAAGAAGCATCTATTTGAGGGGGAAATAAAAATTATTTTGTTCCAACATTGAAAATTATCAAGTTATTACATCCTAAGGGATTTTCATGATACACCAAAACAATCATTTATGGAATTTCATAATTCATAAGAGGAGAATATCTACAGTTCAGTTATATGCTTCATACATGGTAGATATCTATTTGTATATTCTTTAATGATTTCTTTTAGTGTTTTGTGTTCTCAGGTAGTTGGTTATTAAGCTTTCATCATATGTTATTCCTTTGGTGTACTTATGCAACTTAATATTATTTTTGGCTTGCTTGCACTAAATCTTACGAGATCAACTAATTAAGAAAGATGCCTCAGTTATGTGGGCACCTTGGATGTATTTTAGGGCATTACAGTAGCCAAATTTACTTATCCACTAAGTATTATGATATTATTAAACTGGTTGCTAATAACCTCATGTATTTATTAGTTTAAACATATTGTTGATGTTTTCTTCACTTTTATGGGAGCTGAAGTGTATTAATTAATTCATATATAAAATTTTAATATTTCGTAATCTATTAATTAGTTCACTCATCTCAAATTCTTTTGTTGGTTTCGAGTTTATGGCTATTACCCAAGAGGGGAGGGGTGAATTGGGTATTTTAAAATTTTTACTTAAACAAAAATTTTCTCCCTTTTAATTTAATCCCCTTAATGAAACAAATGAATAATATGGAGAGTGATAAAGCAATAAAATCACAAATGCAAATCATAGTAGTAGACAAGGGTTTTATAGTGGTTCGAGCAACCTCCTCTATTCCACTCTTCCAAGCTCACACCCTTTGTGACTTGGGTTTCGCTATTGTATTATCAAATACAGCTAGAGCAATAGCTATCTTCTAGATTCTAGCTCTAGGGGGAGTATACAAATCACGGCACAAGTAGGTGATGAGTCTCACTCAAGTCACAAAACTACTTTGCTTTCACTTGGTTCAAAATACCAATATCAAACCAAGTATCAAATAAAAAAATCTACACTTTATAGATTGCGTAGGAAGGTTTTAGCTTATGGAAGAACTTGTAGAAGAGATGATTTGATCAGCGTTAAAGCTTGCAGCAAGTTGGAGCGTAGTTCTTCACTTGAAACTTGTGTTGATCACTTAATGCTTAGAGAGGATGGTAGTTGGATCTCAGTTAATGCTTTTTCTAACCTCTATCACGTTCACTTGAATGCTTATTTATAATGATGGAGTAAATTTGAACATTTGGAGGTAGGTGGCGCGCATTTAATGCGCCAACGTTCAAATTTTTCCAGCCGTTGCGACCCAAGTCGCATGTGAAGTTGACTTCAAGTGCGACTTCACCCAAGTCGCATACTGGAGTCGACTTGGGGTGCGACTTCGGTTCCCAGCAAAGTCTTCAAGTTTCACTTCAGGTCCACTTGGTCCTGGACTTGACCCAAGTCACAGGTGAAGTCGACTTCGGGTGCGACTTCACTTTCTGTATGCACTTGTTGGAACTTGGATTTCTTGAAAGTGATCTTGATTGCTTGCTATCCATCACATTTTGTTCTTCTACTGATATTCTTTAAACTTGAAAGTTGAATCTTGAGACTTGACATTTTCATCTATTCTTGGAGTCTTGTACTTAGAGTAATTTGATCTTCGAGTTTATAGAGGTAGCCCAAATGATTATCCCTTGACAAATATACTTGTCTTGACTGTGTACATCTTCATCTTGACTCAAGTCAAATGTCTGAGTCGACTTGGGTTCCAACTTCACTTCAAGTCGCATGTGGAGTCGACCTGGGGATGCGACTTCACTAAAGTCGCACATGAAGTCGACTTCGGGTGCGACTTCACCAGTCTTAGATTCAAGTTTCAACGCTGGAAGGTTTGAGCATCTGAAGTCGATGCTGGAGTTGACTTGGGTCTGCGACTTCACCCAAGTCACAGCTAGAGTCGACTTGGACTTGCGACTTCACCTGTTTTGGATCCTAGTTTCAACGTTGGAAGGTTTGAGTACTTGAAGTCGATAGTGGAGTCGACTTGGGTCTGTGACTTCACCCAAGTCACGTCTGGAGTCGACTTGGCCTTGCGACTTCACTTGTCTTGGATCAAAATTCAGTGCTGGAAGGTTTTGCTCTTTCCAAGTCGATACTGAGATCGACTTGGGTATCGACTTCACTTAAGTCGATAGCTGAGTCGACTAGGCTTTGCGACTTGGTCTGTCAGGTTTTGAATTTTAATTTTCTATCCTTTAAACAATTTCAACAAATCATATTAGTACCCAAAACATTCTAAAATTGAGTTTTTAATTATTAAAACACAGATTGTGCTTAATTTGCCATTGATTCCAACAACCTCTCCTTTTTTGATGATCGACAAAATCAATTTGAGTTATACCTTTAATTTACTTAGAACATTACCTTTTTATCCTTATTTTAGTACTTTAGAGCATATATGGGTTATTTGCATTGCATTTCAAAATTAATAAAATCATCATACATATTTCATTTTTAACCATTGCACACATATATCATTCAAAAACAAAACATTTTCATATATAACCAAATATTTTATACAATATAAAGCATTGAAATGCAAAATGTCCTATATGAGTACAAACTACCCAACCCATGAAAGTAAACTATCCTAAAAACTCTAAAAATTTAGAATTCTCTCCCCCTTTTTGTCAATGAATCAAAAAGGAGATAGGGAAATCGAGATTTTGTGAACAGGAAAGCAGATATGGGATAGGATGATCGATGAGTAGGTGGGGTAGGCCTGATGTGGGCAGATGAGTAAAAAGATGATAAGGACTGAGCTGTGGGTGCAGCCCGCACAGACTCGCTGACAAAAGGATCCAGATCAGGCATTGGCCGAACACGACTGCTTCCCGATGCAAGCCGATACTTAATAGTTTGTAGTTCTTGATCTATGCGATCTTGACGAGAATGCATATCCATGATCACAGTATGGATCTCGACCATCTAGCAGGTAAGCCTGTCCTCCATCTACTCCAAATGCTCCCGAATAGCATTAGTTGATGTGTCCCAAGTAGGCGGATGTGGACGAGGATCAGGAATTTGTGAGCCTCTAGGAGAGCATGACCCATGTGATTGGGGCGATGCAGGCTTTGCAGGCACGACAAGTGGTGGAGACGGGGCTGCTCCCCCTCAGGACGTGCACCTCCTGCTTCTGCTTGGGCTGGTTGCCCCATTTGTTCCCGAATCCTCTCATCCCGTAAATCCTCCACATTGATTTTCATTCTTTGCAAGAGGGCCTTGTTTATCGCATTAGTTGGCTTTAGGACTTCAAACAGCTCGCCGTCGAGATCAATGCCCATGTAGTGCATTATTCTTATGATCCAAGATCCATATGGGAGCACGCCTCGTGGGTTGTCTTTCTTTGAAGCCAATGCTTCCAACAACAACGCAGGCAGGCTAACTTTGACTATATTTTCCACTTTCCACAAAATTTCTGCCTCCTGTGGGTTCGATTGGTTTCGACCTCCTCCTTTAGGGTATATGCAATGAGCAATCAATAATTTAAGAACCCTCAATCTCGGTGATAAATCCATATAATGCAAGAATTTTATCCCAGGGTGGTACTTATTGCTCTTAGTTAGCTGATTATACACCTGTGTGATGGTTAACCCTTCAGGAATATTCTCCTCGGCTTCGGGAACATCCAAAATATGCGCAATTCTATGGATTGCATTTTCCCTGTGAGTTCCATTTTCAATCCCCAAATTGATCTCCTTTCCTTTGACAAATGTAATGTAATACTCCTGATCCCATAAGTAGTAGAACATTCGGGTCAGATCAGGGTATACTCTGTCATCGGTTTTCAGAAGCCCAGTCCATCCTTGAAAGTCCAGTAACTCTTCAATGACAAACTCATAATCATGCAAAAACTTGAAATCAATGATCTTGGGGACAAAAATCTTACGCTCTGTGGCGCCCCGAACCGAGGCGTCACATTTGTCCTTACTCCAAGATCTTGTCGATTGGTAAGTGTGAATCAGGATTGTTGCTCTGATCATGCGGCGGGTACTTAATTCGATCTCGTCAAATTTTTTTTTTCTTTTTCTTTCATCACATAAAGACACATACTTATCATCAAATCTCAATTATCATTGATAACATTCATACTTGTTTTTGTACAATACAGGTTATTTTAACCTGAACATTTTATACATACATAATTTGAAAACTCCTTATCATATGTTCATGTCATACTATATATGGATCAGCATATCATAAAATTTTTTTCATATCTTCTTTTTCCTTTTCTTCTTGGCCTGTGCTGTACCTGTCTATGGTTTGAAAAGCAAAACGTGAGTCGAAACTTAGTAAGCAAGCATTTTTTTTCATTTAAATGCATTTCTCTTGTTCAATAGTAGACACTTATCAAGTGATCTACTATCAACCAGTGGAAACCTTTTCGTAAAACCTTTCGTAAAACATATGCTTGCAAACTTAACATGTAAATTTTTTTTCACGAACATAAAACGTTTTTCATAAAACTTTCTTTCTCCATGGACATTCTCATGTCCTTAAAACATTTTTCATAAAATCTTTGTAAAACAAGCATTTGCATCATGCATAACATTTCTGTCCGTCTGGTAGGTGACACTTACCAAGTGATCACCCTTTCCTCCTTAGGAGAGAAACCATCTCTATTGATAACTCGCGAGCCAGGCAGTTATCCGTGTTCTTCTCCCATTTCAGGGAGGGCGCCACCGGCATTTTGCCTTTTAAAGCGACTTGGCCTATGTAGAGGGGGCCCATCTTGCAACCGCGTCCGGTCTGCATATCCTCTACAGTAGACCTAGTACATAACTCATGTGCACATTCCTTTCTTCATATTCATATGCTAGCAAGCTTTTTATAAAACTCCACAGACCCTAGTCTGTGACTTTTCCTTTTTAAAACTTGATGCTAGCATGTCATTTCAAAATAGTACAGACCTCGGCCTGTATTCCCTTTTCTAACTTGAAAACTTAGCATAGCCCAAGTTAACAAGTTAATAAAATATTTTGTAAGGATGACCAACCTTAAATAATTTTGGAAACATTTAAATAACACATTTCTAAATCATTTAAAATATTTGAAGGAAATATTTGAGAAATAGTAATTTCAAAATTTTGCTAAAATGTTTTTAAATAAATTTTGAGCGGTAAAACAATTTCGAAAACATTTTAATATCTAAAGACAAAAGATTTCGCAAATGCTTTTCTTCCCATTTCTGGGTTTTTCATTAACAAAGGATATACCAATGCATAATTCATTTCATTTTTTTTATATAGTATCATATTCCTTGTCCACATGACACATGAGTTACTTCTATATGAAGGTAAGCTTGTATGATCCTTTGGTCATTACCTTAAAAATCTTCATTTAAATCGATTATCGGTTGGCCTTCCTTAAATCCGCTTCAAAACATTTTAACAAATCATTTTAAATTCATTTGACAAAACCAAATATTATTTTGAAATCAAAAAATTCTTTTTTCCATTATCATGCAACCATTTCTATATTTTTTTCTTATTTTCATAAGTATTTGCTTATGATAAAGCAGTTTCCACATAACTTAACATTTCTCCTTACTTCCATATGGATTCGCTTATAATAAAGCAATTCCGACATATTTCATAGTTGCAATATGAAACATATAAAAATCATTTTCAAAAATGTTTGCTTGCTTACCTTTAATCCGACTCCTTTATCATTTCCTTTCCTTTTCCTATACAAGTGAAAATGATACGCATACTTTATCATGCATATTTTATATTTATTTATGACCTTATTTTCCACCATAATTTTTTTTGTGGAGGTTATCCTTAAAAATGCGTGATCATCATTTTCTTATATGGATTTTTATCCATAAATCCTTAAAAAATTCAATCCATTTATCCTCATAAAATATAAAAATAAATCTAAAATTTTCTCCAAAATCACGAGGTACTGTAGCAAATCACTGTAGCATATTACTGTTCATCCCGACGTTACTGTTCACAGAGACGTGGTTACTGTTCATGGGTTCCAAATTTTGATATTTTTTCCAAAAATAAAAAATATCATGACATACCTCATGCCTAGTATATCATAGAAAATTTCATAAATTTTGAATTTATCATCATTTACTTGGCCAAAAAAATCATTTTCTCCATATACTAAAAATCAATATAAATTCACTTAAGCATAATCCTTAATTCTAAAAATTATGAAATTAATATATCATCATTTCAACATTATATTTATCATAATCATACATCATTTATCAATTTTGGAGCATTATCTTCACATATCATATGCTATCTTCCCGAATACCTTATCTTCGCTCCAAATTTTTGATGTTTTAACATAATTCTATTTAAATATTATATCTATAATTATTTTCTCATGCTTAGGTATTATCTAAGTATATTTTTACCCTACTTAACATTCAAAATAAATTTGGGTAGAAATCACTTACCCGAAGTAGAGATACGTCTCTTTTTCTCACGCTTTCTCTCTCCAACCTTCTATTCTTCAAGGCTAAAACGTGGTGGGTGGTGAAAAATGCTCAAATGGAGTGGTTTTGGATGCCTTGGACGTTCTCCCCCTGCTGCCCTATTTATAGGGTTGAATTTTTCAGGAATTTGGAATTTACCCCCTAGTTTTGAGGTATTTAATTATAAATTGGTATTTCTTTTTAATTTTGAAAAATGCTTTGAGCCATGTGCTGCCCACCCTAGGCCTGCTCCAGAAACCCTATTGCAGCCCTATTTTTAACCTATTTTCAAAATTTTTAAAATTATTTAATTTAGGCTAAATAAATCCTAGCCGTTGATTAAAGATGATGATGATCATAGACCATTGATCATAGTCAAACCTCCAGCCACCCTAGCCTGCTCCAGCCCCTGCAGCAGCTGCCTTTTAATTAATTTTTTATTTTTTAATTATTTATTTTATTTAAAAAGTCAAAAGTGGAATTAATTAAAAGTTAAGCTACTTTTTCGATCTTCATTTGACGCTTCATCTTGACCTTTGATTTGTGATTTTCATCACATCTTAATCCATTCATTATGTTCATCATGAATTTTTAACCATTCATAAAAAATTTCATCGAATTCCGACGCCCGGATTGCAATTTATGAATTTTTTTTCTATTTTTCCACAAAAATCCAAATTTGGATTAAAATATCCAAAAGTAATACTATTTTGTCCTGTAGTGATTAAATCTCTATTTTGTCTTTTTGTGATTAAGTTAATCCAAGTGATTAACTCTTAATCACGTGTCTTAGTCCCCGGTTACTATTCACGTCACTATTCACGTGCACTATTCACGGGATTAAATTCCTAATTGCATTATTTCAATCTCCAATACACATATCCATCAATATAATTCATGAATTTTCATTTATTCATAAAATAATTACAAAATTATAAATATTGAAATGACGCGTATACGGTCGGGGTTTCACACGCTCGTAGAAATGTTTGTAGAACCTGCTGTGTTGTCTCTCAGTTCGGAAATAGGTAGTTGGCATCTTTAGCACCTGTGCTGTCTGAGTCGGAGTGCCCTGTTTGTTTGCAGCTGATAGCGTCTCGCTGCTAGACCTAGATTTGGAGTTGTCATGTCGGGATGCCGACGAAGATGGATTGGCCTTGCGAAAACGCACACGGCGTCGCGCAGATGCGGAGGCCTCCTCCCGGACCCGTTTGGATGGAGTCTATTGTCGGCGGGGTACCCCCTCGCCTGTATTTGATCTAGAAGGCCTATATACGACCTGTTTGGAGGGCTTTGCAACAACTTTAGGAGCCATGAGATCAATTTTGAGATGGATTTGTAAATGGAAATTGGGGAAAATAGAAAAATTTCTAGAAATGCGAGTGAATGCAAGAGAGAATCTGAGAAAAAAGGGCAGTGTTTGTTAGGAAGCAACAGAGAAGGCAAGGATTTGTACCACGACCGGAGATGACCGCCGGTGGTATTCCGGCCGACCGACAATAATAGAGAGACGCTGATCAAGGAGAGACCAAGAGAGAGAACAGAGACAGATTGAGAGAGAGCTGGATGGATTGAGAGAGAGAGAGAGAGCTGGAGAGATTGAGAGAGAGAGAGAGAGAGAGATTGAGAGAGAGAGCTGGACGGATTGAGAGAGAGAGAGCTGGAGAGATTGAGAGAGAGAGAGAGAGCTGGAAGAGAAGGAAAGAGGAAGAAAGAAAAGAGAGGGAAGAATCGAATGGCTGACTGCGCGGGAAGGCGAGCCGTCGCGCGCTGAAGTCGACTTGCCCTAACTGAAGTCAACTTCGCCCCATGCGGAGTCGACTTCGCCCCATCCAAAGTCGACTTGGCTCTCCAGACTTGGTTTTTCTAAAAATACTCCCTCTATCATGTTATGCTTTTAATCAAATTCAATCATACCCATATCATTCCTAATTTTATAGAATGACTCTTTTGCTAATGGTTTGGTAAAGATATCTGCAATTTGGTCCTCCGTTTTAACATATTCCAAACAAATGTCATGATTTTCAACTTGCTCACGAATAAAATGGTGTCTCACATCTATATGCTTTGTTCTAGAATGCAACACAGGATTTTTGGTCAAACAAATTGCACTTTTATTATCACATTTAATTGGAATAGCATGATAATCAATACCATAATCCCTAAGTTGTTGTTTCATCCAAAGTAATTGGGCACAACAACTCCCGGCGGCTATATATTCGGCTTCCGCGGTAGATAGAGCAACACTAGTCTGTTTTTTTGAAAACCATGAAACTAACATGTTTCCAAGAAATTGACATGTTCCATTAGTAATTTTTCTATCTACTTTGTAACCGGCAAAGTTTGCATCCAAGTAGCCGATTAGATCAAAAGTTGATCCCTTTGGATACCATAGTCCTAGATTATTAGTATTTATCAAGTATCTGAAGATTCTTTTCACAGCTATTAAATATGATTCTTTAGGATATGATTGGAATTTAGAACACATGCAAACACTGAATAGAATATCAAGTCTAGAAGCAGTTAAGTATAACAAAGATCCTATCATGCTTCTATACAATTTTTATTCGACAGATTTACCCTTTTCATCCTTATCAATCTTGATGGTTGAACTCATTGGTGTGTTTGCGCCTTTGCTATTTTGCATTCCGAACTTCTTTAACATCTCATTGACATACTTGGACTGATTTATGAAGATTCCTTCTGCTTGTTGCTTAATTTGCAGTCCAAGGAAGAAGTTCAATTCTCCCATCATGCTCATTTCAAATTCACTCCGCATAATCTCAGAAAATTCTTGGCATAGAGTTTCATTAGTAGCACCAAATATAATATCATCAACATAAATTTGAACAAGCAAGGTATCATTTTCTTTATATTTGATGAATAATGTTGTATCAACCTTTCATTTTTGAAAGTCATAATCAATCAAAAATTTGCTCAACATTTTATACCAAGCTCATGGAGCTTATTTTAGTCTATATAAAGCTTTGGTTAATTTTTAAACATATTTTGATTGATCCTTTTCTTCAAAATCCAGAGGTTGTTCAACATAAACTTCCTCGTTCAAGTATCCATTCAAAAATGCACTTTTCATATCCATTTGAAACAATTTAAAATCCATGTGAGAAGCAAATGCTAGTAAGATATGTATGACTTCTAATCTAGCCACAAGAGCATATGATTCTTCAAAATCTATTCCCTCTTCTTGGGAATAACTTTGGCTACTAATCTGGCTTTGTTTCTCACCACAAGTCCACTTTCATCTAGTTTGTTCCTAAATACCCATTTGGTACTAATAACCGTGCAATCTTTGGGGTTTAGGAACTAGATGTCATACATTATTTCTTTCAAATTGGTTTAGTTCTTCTTGCATTGCGGTGATTCAGTTTTCATCACTAAGAGCTTGATCAATGATTGTTGGTTCAATTTTTGACACAAAAGCGAATTCTCCACAGATATTGTGTATTGATCTTCTAGTTTTTGCTCCTTCATAGATATTACCAATGACTTGCTCAATCGAATGATCATTTTTGAATTTTAAATCAGTTGGAGGTTTGTAAGAATTATTACCTTCACTTACCCTTTCCTCCATGAAATTTTCTCGTCTTGCCTCAGCTTCTACTTGTTGCTCTTGTTGTTCCCCCTTTGGATTCTTTGATGCCTCATCTGCATTATTTAATTCATCCTCCTTTCTCGGAGTTTGGTTACATTCATAAAAAACAACATGTATTGATTCTTCTACTATTTGATTTTTCTTGTTAAAGACTCTATATGCTTTGCTATTTGATGAATAACCTAGGAAAATTACTTCATCACTTTTAGTATATAATTTTCCTAAGTTAGTATTTCCATTGTTTAGCACATAGCAAGTATATCCAAAGGTATGAAAATATGATATGTTTAGTTTTCTACCTTTCCAAAGTTCATATGGGGTCTTTTTCAAGATTGCCGTAATGGTAACTCGGTTTAATACATGACAAGTTGTACTTACAGCTTCACCCCAAAATCTTTTAGACAATTTACTCTCATTTAGCATAGTTTTAGCCATTTCTTGTATTGTCCGGTTTTTTTTTTCAACAACCCCATTTTGTTGGGCGGTTCTTGGTGCAGAAAATGTATGGTGAATTCCTTTATCATTGCAAAATTCTATAAATCGTTTATTTTTAGATTCACCACCATGATCACTTCTAATGGAGATAATTGTATTTTGTTTTTCATTTTGCACCAAATTAGAAAACGTGACAAACATAGAGAATGCTTCATCTTTACTAGCTAAGAGTATTATCCAAGTGAATCTTAAAAAATCATCAACAATTACAAATACATAATTTTTTCCACCAAGAGTTAAAATGTCTGATGGTCCATAAAGATCCATATGCAATAATTCAAGTGGCCTAGTCGTTGAAATTTCCTTTTTGGTGGAAAATGACATCTTAGGTTGCTTGGATAATTGACAAGCCTTACAAATCTTATCCTTGTCATACTTGAGTTTTGATAACTCATCCACTAGGCTCTTTTTCCCCAAAGTTTTAATATTTGACATATTAATGTGTCCAAGCCTTTTATGTCATATCTGTGGATAATTTCTATAGCAATTAGACATTTTTTATTAAGTTCATCTAGACAAACCAAATATATATTTTCATATCTTTTACCACTAAAAACTATGTGATCATCATCAAATACATTGCATATAGAAGATTTAAATACAACTTTATAACCTTTGTCACATAGTTGACTAATGCTCATTAAGTTGTGTTTGAGTTCTTCAACAAATAGTACATCCTTAATACATGCATTTGACATTCCATAAATATTTTCTTTACCTTTGATTATACCTTTTTCATTGTTCCCAAAAGTAACCGTTCATTTACTACATAGTTTAATTATATGAAACAATAATTTTTCTCCTGTCATGTGTCTTGAGTAGCCACTATCCATAAACCACATATTGTTGACCTTTGCTCTAAGACAAACCTGCAAAAATAAGATTAAGCAGAGCTTATCTTTTTGGTACCCATTTTATGGGTCCATTTGGGTTAGTTAACATTGGAATTTATGTTGATATACTTTTGAAGGCATAAATCCAATGCTCTTAGGTACCCAAACCAATTTTGCACCAAGGTCATGTAACTTTCTTATTTTACATTAATATACCTTGTGCCCCATCTTGTTGTAAAAATTACAAGCTCCTGGAAGTCTTGGAGTGGGGATCCATATAGTAGTAGGCTCCTAAATTGGTCTTTTGGTCCAAGCAACATTGTTCAATTTTGGTTTAGCATGGATGGATCTTGCTTGGTTTTTACAAGTCTTTGGAGCATTTAACTTGCTACTTTCTCTCTTCTCAAATGTGGAATACCCAAGTCCTCTCTTGTTATTTTGGGCGGTCATATTCAAAAATATTTTGACTCTTTCCCCTAGATTGGAGAACTTATCAAGTGATTCATTTAGTGATTCATTTTTCTTTTTAAGTTTTTTCATCTCTCTTATCAAAGTGTTCTTTTCACTTGTCAAGTGATCAACTTTTTCGGCAAGTTTTCTATTCACAATAATTACTGCATCACATTGTCTTTTTTCATTGTGAACTTGTTTCCTAATTTCTTTATTTCCTTATATAATGAATCATAGACTTGTTGTAATTTTTCTAATTCAGCACATTTGAGGCAATCATTTGTACAAGTGAAAATAGAAATAGAAATAGATTTTGATTTAGAGATTATCTATTCACTACTTGTGCAATTTGTTGAAGTGGTTTGATCCTCCAAAATCTTCGTTGCTGTAAGGCATAGGTTGAGATCTTCTTCCATTATGGCCATGCAACAAATCCTTGCATAATTTTCAGCCTCGTTTTCTTCATTTGAGGAGCTGCATGTTGTGAATGTCTCCTTGTTGACGTACATGTCTCTTCCTTTAGCCTTTTGAAATCTTCTGTTTTCACCTTGATCTTTTTTTCTCTTCGCTCCTTTGTGTCTCTTTGGGCGTTGGGCATTGGGCTTGCATATGCCCCATACCGCCACACCGGAAGCACTTTGTAGCCTCCTTCTTTTTCTCCTTTGAATTTTTTTCTTTGAAGCTCTTGAAATTCTTTTATTTCTTTACAAATTTTTTGAAACGTCTTGTAAGTAAGACAATCTCCTCATCGTCGTTTTGAGAGGATGAGGTGGAGTCGTCTGAGACTTGTGCGGCTTTTAAGGCAATAGCTCTTTTGCCTTTGTGTTGCTCCTCATTTCTCCTCTTGATTAACTCATGTGACATGAGTGAGCTTATAAGATCTTCTAGCCGTAGCATGTTGAGGTCCTTTGCTTCCTCAATGGCTGTGATATTTGGAGTCCAAGATTCAGGTAGCGCTCATAAGATTTTCATTACCTGTTCAGATTCAGAAATAGCTTTTCCAAGACCTTTCAAGGCGTTAGTAGTTTTAGAAAATCTAGCAAACATTTCAGAAATATTTTCAGTTTCAAGCGTTTTAAAGCTTTCTAACTCTTCAATCAAAATATTTCTTCTCGTCCCTTGGACTTGAGAAGTTCCCTCATAGATGGAAGTTCCCTCATAGGGGGCGTATACAAATCACAGCACAAGTAGGTGACGAGTCCCACTCAAGTCACAACGCTACTTTGCTTTTACTTGGTTCAAAACACTAATATCAAACCAAGTATCAAATACAAGTAATGAATCAAATAAAGAAATCTACACTTTACAGATTGTGTAGGTAGGTTTCAGCTCATGGAAGAACTTGTAGAAGAGATGATTTGATCAGCGTTAGAGCATGCAGCAAGTTGGAGCGTAGTTCTTCATTTGAAACTTGTGTTAATCACTTAATGATTGGAGAGGATGGTAGTTGGATCTCAGTTAATGCTTTTTCCAACCTCTAGCACGTTCACTTGAATGCTTATTTATAATGGTGGAGTAAATTCGAACATTTAGAGGTAGGTGGCACGCATTTAATGCGCCAATATTCGAATTTTTCCGACCGTTGTGACCCAAGTCGCATGTGAAGTTGACTTTGGGTGCGACTTCACCCAAGTCGCATACTGGAGTCGACTTGGGGTACGACTTTAGTTCCCAGCAAAGTCTTCAAGTTCCACTTCAGGTTCGCTTGGTCCTGGACTTGACCCAAGTCGTAGGTGAAGTCGACTTCGGGTGCGACTTCACTTTCTGTATGCACCTGCTGGAACTTGGATTTCTTGAAAGTGATCTTGATTGCTTGCTATCCATCACATTTTATTCATCCACTGATATTCTTTAAACTTGAAAGTTGAATCTTGAGACTTGACATCTTCAACTATTCTTGGAGTCTTGTACTTAGAGTAATTTGATCTTGGAGTTCATAGAGGTAGCCTAAATGATTATCCCTTGACAAATATACTTGTCTTGACTGTGTACATCTTCATCTTGACTCAAGTCGAATGTCTGAGTCGACTTGGGTTCCAACTTCACTTCAAGTCGCATGTGGAGTCGACCTGGGGATGCAACTTCACCCAAGTCGCTCATGGAGTCGACTTCGGGTGCGACTTCACGAGTCTTAGATTCAAGTTTCAACGCTGGAAGGTTTGAGCATTTGAAGTTGATGGTGGAGTCGACTTGGGTCTGCGACTTCACCCAAGTCGCAGTTGGAGTCGACTTGGATTTGTGACTTCACCTGTCTTGGATCCCAGTTTCAACGCTGAAAGGTTTAAGTACTTGAAGTCGATAGTGGAGTCGACTTGGATCTGTGGCTTCACCCAAATTGGGTCTGGAGTCGACTTGGCCCTGCGACTTCACCTGTCTTGGATCCAAAATTCAGCGCTGGAAGGTTTTGCTCTTTCCAAGTTGATACTGAGGTCGACTTGGGTATCAACTTCACTCAAGTTAATAGCTGAGTCAACTTGGCTTTACGACTTAGTCTGTCAGGTTTTGAACTTTAATTTTCTATCCTTTAAACAATTTCAACAAATCATATTAATACCCAAAACATTCTCAAATTGAGTTTTTAATCATGAAAACACAGATTGTACTTAATTTGTCATTGATTCCAACATCCTTTGCATATGAGAAATAATAAAAAATTTCATTTTAAAATTTTGTAAAAACATATATTTTAACTAAATGCACTTAGGTTCACATAAAAATAAAGAAAACATTAAAAAATATGTGAATGATATAAATTTTTTGCCTAGCTAAGTAACAACTCGTTGTGTAATATCATCATTCATCAAATTAAAATATACAATATATTAGCCACAGAGGCTATTTTTGATATCACAACACTCAATGCATAATGAGAATTAATACAAAGGCCAGTGGGAGTCCTTATCAAAGAAATTCAAACTCATGAAGGCAGTTGTTATAGGTGACTACAAACATGTGTTACCAAATGTGAATCAAGCTGCACATATCTTAGTGATTATAGAACAGTTATGTAATGATAACTACTTTCTATCGGAATGAGAATTAGTGCACTCTTTTTTCCATTTGCTAAATGCTCCAGGGGTTTAGGAAAATGATTTTTTTAGGAGGCAATACATTTAAATAAAAAATACATCATAGGAATCATCATATATATACACCATACATTCAAGAAGCATCACAAATACATACATTAAGCATACGTGAAGTGAACTTTGGATTTGACATTCTCTCTTATAGATGATGAACTTCTCTTTTTTCACCTCAGATTTTAGGGTCCTTAGAATCTCTCACATAGAAATTTTTTTTTAAAATTTTTTTTGAGTTCTCCATATATCCTAAACCTATAGATCACATAGCTATTGTTGAACTTCTATATATGTGGGACCATGATTTTTAGACTCATACGCAATGCCAGATGCACAGCCTAATGACTTGCATACTTATACTCGGAATTAATGTAGAATCGAAGACATCGCAGAATATCTAAAAAATAATTTATGGGCTTTAAAAAGTATTTTTAAATTAGGTTTCCTTTCTATTGCATTTAGACAAATCCTAAAAAGCTTCAAATTTTTATTCAATTTTTAAAATATTTTATCTAGGAGGAAGTTAGGCATGATTTCAATTAATTTAAGAAGCAATGATGACTATAGTATGATTTACTTCTGATATTGTAGTAACAAAGAAGCTAAAGTGGGCTTATGGTCGAGAGACATGCTCAGGGTTCACTTTTTTTTATTGTTGAATGATTGGTATGGAATTCAGTGATTTCAAATTAGTCAAAAATATTTCTTTTATTTTTTTGAAATTTTTTACAAACATGTTAATCTAATTATATTTAATTATAAATGAAGTTTTACTATTTTTGGATAGTGTATATATTTATTTTGGATTTTTAAATATAGGAGTATTTTAAAATCCAAAATAAATATATACACATATCCAAAAATAGTAAAACTTGGTTTATAGATTAAATATAACTAGATTAAGAACTCGTATGAAAAGAACGGTGTTGTTGATTATTTTATTTTGAAAATCAATTATGTAAGGACATTTTCCAACTTTGGTTTATGTTTGTGGATTGATTCTTTCTCCATTATCCCTTTTGCACAAGTGGGGTACTAAGAGTTTTTGCAAATTGTACTAAATTTTTTTTTCACATATATTAATAACTTTTTTATAGTATGTATTTACTTTTGAATTTTAATAGTTATATATTCACCTTCAAAAGGGTTAAATTCTTGAAACATGTAAGTTTTAATCAAAGTTATTTTTGATATTATAAATAGATACTTATTAGTAAATGATTTAGATTTGAAAATTAAAAAAGCAAAGGGGGTTTGGAGATGTGAGTATTTGAGTGAGAATCATCAGGAGTAAGGACTAGCACGCTTATATCATTTCACTTGTATGTTTTTTTAGGAGATGCATGCATATCGAGATCTGATGATATAATGCAAGGTTTTTTGCAAGTAGATCTAGTGTTAGAAGGGCATTCAATTAAGTCAATATCAATGGACTAAGAAAAGAGGATCGAAGATTAGAATGAGCATATAAGAAAAATTCTTGGAATTCTATAGAGATTCATGATTGGAACTAAGTTAACCGTAGGGCAAAGTTGTGTCTCTTTGGTTAATAAGATCCAAAGGATTTATTGATCCCAAGGTGTGCATATCTTTAATAAGCATATAGAGATTATTGTACATCAAATAATATCTAAAATGTTGGTTTCAAAAGATGGAATATCTAATATTTTTTCACTAAGCGAACTAATCCGATTCTTGGAAGTGCGGCGAAGAGTGTACTTTGGAATAAGCGAACTATTACCAAGCCATATTTTTGGGAACAATAAAAACATTTCTAAATATCCAAAGTTTCATCTCCGAAGTGAGTTTTCAATAAAACTATTCCCATTTTAGTGAAAGCTGCTCTCTGATGCTGCATTGATTTGTTGAAAGGCCTGAAAGAGAACATTGTTCTATGAGAGATTATACCTATTGGTATCGGATTCAAAAGATTAGTGCACTGTTCAAGACAAGACACCAGCATTCCTTTGGAATTAAAAAAAAAGAAGCAGCTATTCGAGGCGGAAGTAAAAAATATTTTGTTCCAACATAGAGAATTATTAGGTTATTACATCCTAAAGAATTTTCATGATACACCAGAACAATCATTTATGGGATTTCATAATTCTTAAGTGGAGAATATCTACAGTTTGGTTGTATGCTTCATACATGGTAGATATATATATATATTTGTATATTCTATAGTGGTTTCCTTTAGTGTTTTGTGTTCTCAAGTGGTTGGTTATCATGCTTCCATCATATGCTATTCCTTTGGTGCGCTTATGTAACTTCAGTATCATTTTTGGCTTGCTTGCACTAAATCTTACGAGATCAACTAATTAAGAAAGATACCTTAGTTATGTGGGCACCTTGGATGCATTTTAGGGCATCACAATAGCCAAATTTACTTATCCACTAAGGGTGTGTTTGGTTGGGGGTAAAACTTTTGATAAAAAGTTTTTGAGATAGAAGTTGTCACATTGATAGAAAATGATGTGATATAATAGGCGTAATGATGAGAAGTAAAGAGAATAAAGTTAAAATAGATAGGGTAGTTGTATAGATAGTTGTGTAGAAATGATTGAAAAGTAGAGTAGTTTGTATAGAAAAATGTGAAAAAATAATTAAAAAATAGGATAGTTATGGAGAGTGAAAAGTTTTGGATTGAAAAGTTTTGATTGACATGTTTATATCCCAAACAAACACACCCTAAGTATTATGATATTATTAAATAGGTTGCTAACAACCTCATGTATTTATTATTTTAAACATATTGTTGATGTTTTCTTCACTTTTATAGGAGCTGAAGTGTATTAATTAGTTCATATATCAAATTTTAATATTTCATAATCTATTAATTAGTTCACTTATCTCACACTCCTTTGCACATGAGAAATAATAAAAATTTTCATTTCAAAATTTTGTAAAAATATATTTTTAACTAAATGCACTTAGGTTCACATAAAAGTAAAGAAAACAGTAAAAAATATGTGAAAAATATAAAATTTTTGCCTAGGTAAGTAACGACTCATTGTGTAATATCATCATTCATCAAATTAAAATATACAACACTCAATGTATAATAAGAATTAATACAAAGGCCAGCGAGAGCCCTTATCAAAGAAATTCAAACTCATGCAAGGAGGTTGGTTGTAGGTGACTACAAACACGTGTTATTGAATGTGAATCAAGCTGCACATATCTTAGTGATTATAGAATAATTATGTAATGATAACTACTTTCTATCAAAATGAGAATTAGTGCACTTTTTTCCATTTGCTAAATGCTCCAGTGGTTTAGGAAAATGGTGTTTTTAGGAGGCACTACATTTAAATAAAAAAATATATAATAGGAATCATCATATATATACCATACATTCAAGAAGCATCACAAATACATACATAAAACATTTATGAAGTGAACTTTGGATCTGACATTCTCTCTTATAGATGATAAACTTCTCTTTTTTCACCCCAGATTTTAGGGTCCTTAGAATCTCTTACATAGAACATTTTTTAAAAAAGATTTTGAGTTCTTTGTATATCCTAAACCTATAGATTACACAAATATTTTTGAACTTCTATATATGTGGGCCCATGAGTTTTAGACTCATATGCAATGCCAGATGCACAACCTAATCACTTGCACACTCCTACTCAGAACTAATGCAGAATCGAAGACATCGTGAGATACCTAAAAAATAATTTATGGGCTTTAAAAAGTATTTTTAAATTAGATTTCCTTTCTATTGCATCCCAAAAAAATCCTAAAAAGCTTCAAGTTTTTATTTGATTTTTTTAAAAATATTTTATCCAGGAGGAAGTTAGGCATGATTGCAATATAGTTTAGGAAGCAATGATGACTATAGTATGATTTACTTCTCATATTGTAGCAACAAAGGAGCTAAATTGAGCTTATGGTCAAGAAGGATGCTCAGGGTTCACTTTTTTATTACCGAATGATCGGTATGAAATTCGGCGATTTCAGATCAATAAAAAATATATTGTTTATTTTTTCGAATTTTTTTATAAATACGTCAATTTATAAATGAAGTTTTACTATTTTTGGATATGTGTATATATTTATTTTGGATTTTTAAATCTAGGGGTATTCAGGCCGTTTCAAATTATTTAAAACGACGTAAATAATCCAAGATTTAAAAATTCAAAATAAATATATACGCATATCTAAAAATGATAAAACTTGGTTTATAAATAAAATATAACTAGATTAAGAAATCACGTGAAAAGAATGGTGCTCTTGATTATTTCATATTTGTATGCTTAGTTTTTTTGGATGGAATCTTATGCTTAGTTTTAATTTAATTTAATCTATTTTTTACTGTCATTTGGGGTTTATTTTTGAAATATTCAATTTATTTACCCCTCTTGCATCAATGCTTGCCACTAGATCTAGATCGTTACTTTTCCATCATGATTATTACTATTGTTATTATTAATTTTGGATCAACTAATTTATCTCTCGTTGAATGAGTGCCACTAAGTCTCAAGAAGTTCATATTTTATCATGCCCTAATTCATTCTAGACGAGATCAGCAGGAGATGGCCGGGTGAATGATTCGAGGGCCTTGAAGTTTTGAATAGGGTTCGAGACGGGATAGATCTCAAGCCCAAACATATAGTTTCCAAGAAATTTTCAGGATACAACTAAAGCCCAAACATATAGTTTTCCAAGAAATTTTCCGGATAATCTCAAGCCCAAACATATAGCTTTCTAATAAATTTTACATCATCACTGCAAAAGCCCAAAAGAAAGTGGTTTGTCATTGGATTGCCCCCAAAAAAAAAAAAACAAAAAACAAAAAAAAAGGTGGGAAAAAACCCCAGAAGTTTCATTCACATTTGGACAGTTTAGTTACATTGATAACATGTCCAAAGACAGTTTTTAGGCATCAGGGATCAGCCATGCCCGAACAAATTAATAGCAAATCCGTTTGCAATACGAAAATATGATGTAACAAGGAAAATATTCAAAATAAAAAGATAAGAAAAATAAAATCAATGTAGGTTATAATGAAAGGAGTAGCGTATAAATATAAATATATAACCAATGAATTTAAATATTTAATCAATAAAAGTCATGCATTGCGATGACTTGTCTCCTTCAAATCTGAGTTTGTATGAGCTGTCTTAGCAAGGCGAGCCCTTCTTGCAAGTGAGGGCGCCTGCGTAGCGCGTGAGGCGTCTCACAAAAGTGCCGGGCTTGGCTTTGATCATGTCCCGCCTTGAATAGCTCCTCTTTATCCTGGGTTCCCCGGATTCCAAAAAGAAGGCCCCATTCATCATTAAATCTCCTTCCGATCTCCACTGCCATTTCTCCCATCCAGCCTCCTCTCTATGCGTTATCTACAACAGTTCAATTCCCACAAACAAATAGATTAATAAAGAGGCAATATTAATTATTAGCCAGCCCTCATCACTAGCTGGTTTAACTCTTTTTTTTTTTTTTTTTTGTATGTGGGTCTTTACCCCAAATGAATACTCATTAGATTCTTATAACATTTCTCTATTTACTCAAAATGGATCTTTTATATATTTTTATAAGCTTGAGTGATAGCTTCGTACCTTGTAAGGACGTGTATTTTCAAATTTGCAAATGCTTACATTTACCACAAATTATTTTGCGATATGGACGTGATTCAGTGGAAATAGTTTTCTCAAACGTGCAAATGCTTGGTTCAGGCCCGGGCATGTGATTTTGTGAAATCTAAACCTTTTATTTTGCTTGAGATGATGCTTTATATTTTGTAAATAGAAATTATTTGCGAGCATAGGTATACATGCGTCGAACTCGATGTAAAATTTTTAAAAGGTTCGTATACGTTTTAAATTTTTTTTAATTATGATTATTTTAAGGTGAAAATTTTCTTATATCCCAATAAATATGACACATTAAATATGTTGGGTGGTTTAGCTTTTTAAAAAGGAAAGTGGGGGAATTTGCGTCATATTCCTCTAAGTTCGCGTATTAGCATTTTAGACCATGACGTTTGCGTATTAACATATTAGACCTTAATAAGTTTCATCTTTTGCATTTTAAACCCTCCGCCCTAACGCCGTCTGCCACGCACCGTCTGGTGGTGTGCAATGGTAAAAATACCCCTCAATAAAAACAAAATACACCCCTCATTATACATTTTCTCACCTATGTTTGTTGCTTACATTATCTTCCATTTCAAGATCTTTATTTTCTTTTTATTGAGGAGTATTTTTGTTATTGCACATGACCAGACAGTGCGTGACAGAGGGTGTTAGGGCAGAGGGTTTAAAATGCAAAAGATGAAACTTATTAGGGTCTAATATGTTAATACGCAAACATTGAAGTTTAAAATGCTAATAAGCAAACTTCGAGGGGGTATGGCGCAAATTTCCCAAGGAAAGTGGGAAAATTTCCATAGAATCACTTAATTCCCTCGTACTATCATATATATATATTGATTGGATCAATATAAGTTAAGCAAGCTTACCTGCTTTGCATTGGGGTCAGGGGGAGCAATGAAGCGGTTGCCTTGGCTGATGATTGTAGGAGCTTGGCTACCGCCAATAGCATACATGAGCCAGTGGGTATAATCGTTGTTCAAGACGTGGAAGAAGCCGTAGCGGCACCTGCAATTGCAGCTCATACATTCAATGGATGCATCTATATAAAAGAACAAATTAATAAAACGCAGTGGTAATTATCAAGATCGTTAATTAAAATTAATCTTCAAGCTAGCTTTACATTGCATGCTAATTATTCATAATTACTACGTGCCTTGGCATTCTCTGGACAAGCCCCTTTCCAAAGTGGTTGAATGCTATTGTGACCTGCATTAGCTTATCCATCGTATGCATTACGTTTGCACCCATCAACAAGACCTGATCAGAAAATATAAAGGGAAGGGAAGAAATTAATTAGCAGAGTACTTGATCACATGTGGGCATTTCCATTTTTGTTGGGCTTGTTCACTTAGAACGGGTTCTCCACATTTATTTTTGAAAAATCCAACCCATCATTTATATTTATTAACATTTTTTAAGTTAAAGATATTAAAAAATCATTATAATATCGCATCACAAAGAAAATGCCCATAGGTGCGCCGATTTATTTATTTATTTGCTACATATAATGAGAATTTCGCTACAAATAAATATCTGATTCCTTTTTTTTTTTTTTTTCTTTTTAAGGTGGGTAGCACAAGAGCTAGCTATGCGGCCCTCTAACTCGAGGAGGTGGCCTATAAAAATATGATTATTTTTTTAGTGTTTTACTTAAATCACATCTCATTTTAATCTTACAATTAAGTTCAAGAATTTCTAGAGTCATTTAAAGGGATACTACATGCTCCCAATTATCACAAGAAAAACTAAAAACTGCAGATAATCAAAATAATGATAATTATCAAGAATTTCTATGAATATATGATTATTTTTTATTGGTACTTTATGAACTGTGATATCTAATATTACAACTAGTTCTTTCACAACCCTCATACAATTAAGGAAATTTTATTTTGTAAATACCTCCATTATAGGAGTGAATTTATATAACAAACCATATTATCAGGAGAAAGGGATTGTTGCGCCCACAAGGGGTCGGACGCTATAGCCTCACCAACCCATACCACCGGCCACAACCAACTAGGATATCTCCCAGTTGGTTATGATTGTTAGTATCTAGTGAAATGAAGTTAAACTTCTTATTACTTATAGCCATTCATGTTTCATTGCAAATAATGATTTTTATTTGGTTGTGGTAAATACGATTGAGTACAAATTGAGCATGAGATTACTTGAAATCGAAATGAGAATATATATAGTTGAAAAATGGCTCACATCATTGTGGTTAGTCATGTGGTTGTTGGAGATGGTTATGGCTGTGGATCCGTAAATGGCGTCAATGAGGCCATCCATGCAGTTGGACAATGAGACGTGGTCGATCCAGACGTTGGTGGAGCCGAAGATAGAGATGCCGTCGCCATCGCTGCGAGTGCGGAGGCCGTAGTGCTCGAGGGAGTCCCTAATCATTCCCCCATTGCCGGACTTAACGTCGTGGATGTGGAGGCCGTGGATGATGACGTTCGTGGCATGCTGGATGGTGATTCCGGCGCCGCCGACAATCCTAACGTTGACGCCGCGACCGTCAATGGTCTTGTGGCTGTTCACCATCAGCTCCTCCTGAAGTCGGATCATCATGTCGCTGGCGAAGATGATCCACAACGGATCATCTTGAATGGCCCCCCATCGTAGAGTCCCCTTCTTTGGGTTCACCAAGTCATGGTCTGATGCATCCGTCACTACGTAGATCTGGCCGGCAAGCCCACCGGTGGTCTTGCGGCCAAATCCTAGGACGCACTTGGCCAGCTTCTTCCGGTGGCGGTCCCAGTCCGGTTGGCACCTCCAGCATCGATCGATTGGGTTGGTTGCCATGCACGGCCCGGTCACCTTGCCCAAGTGTCGCCTTGTGCCATTTGACTGGACTGACCTACATGCACCACCATCCTCATATATACCAATTTAATAATATTCCGTTAATACACAAATATTCCTTAATAGCTATATAATTATATGATCATACTGGATATGGAGCATTTCGTAGAGATTGCATTGGAAATTTTTTGGCTGCACAGCATTGGAAGAGTGTTGGTATGACTGATACTCTACTGCTAGGAATGAAGTAGGGCGTGGGTATAAGGATAAGAAGGCTTGAAATTGAAAGTGATTTGTTAATCCTCATAAATTTTTTGAAAAATTCCAGTCTGTCGGCTCTGAAGTAGGAATAATCATCCAAGAGATTAAAGTGCTGGCATCTACTATAGAGAGTATTACTTTTCTTCATGTATTAAGTGCTGCAAATTTTGTAGCTCATATCCAGTATGTATTTAAATCGGCTGCTTCTAACTTGGTATGGTGGAACTGTCCATGGAGCTGTAATGTTAATCATGTATTTTTTGACCGTTCTTTCTTGTGAAATAAAAGTTGAATTTATCAAAAAAATTATATGATCATACTATTAATTATATATCATGCTTGTCAGAATTCATAATTAATTTTTTTGAAAGTAATTAGAATTATACAATCTCACACAATGTTATACATAAATATAATTAAAAGTTAAAATAATAAATAATCAAAAAGTTAAAAATAATAACTAATCAAAAAGAGTTAAAAATAATAGATTACAGTATTGGTGAACAATAAGATTTGTATCTAAGGTCGTGCAGTAAATCATAATTATATGATAAAATGGATAATTATAACGATAATAATTTCAATAACATGCCCACCCTATGCGCCAATGTTTACTGATTTGATGTTCCGCTTTTCGCGTGATGGCTGTTATACAGTGGTATCAGCCCATTTATTCTCGATAGTTAATTAATAGTTTAGATGATGAAGGCATCTCAAAAATTGGGAATTGTATGGGTGAACGCCTTACAAAATGGAGTGGAGGATTCAAAAAAAAAAAAAAAAAAAAAAAAAAAATCTTTTTCGCTAAAAGGAGTGTTTTTTCCCCCTCAAAATTCATTGTCAAAACAAAATTCCAAAACTATGAAGTAACATTGCAACCGTAAACATGCAAATTAATAAAGTAGCGTATGAGAAGAGAATGAAGAACCATACGAGGCAACTTCTCCAACGAGATGATCAGCCACTAACTCAGGTTCAGGATCAAAGGCAGCGACAGCATTAGCCCTTGATTCTTCTGCTTTCTTCTTCCAGTAGTCATCGAAAACTCCAATGTGGGCATGCAGACAGGGGAGAGCTATCATGAACAATAAAGAAAAAAAGAAGAACACGTTGGGTTTTATCATGATTGATGAATCTATACTCATGCTTACAATGTAATTTGTATTTATTTATTTTCCTTTTCTCGCTCTTTGGTGTATATCTAAGATAATTGCAAAGGGCAATAGATTCAACCGGACCAAACCAACATTTCCCGGTGGTTGAAACTCAATAGAGTGCGATGATGGTGGCTATGATTTGATCCGGACAAGTAGTGTAGGTGAAGGAGGCTGTAAAGAGCTTTTCTTACATATAAAATATATAGAAAGTGGAAGAAGGGGTAAAGGAAAAGATACCAAGGAGAAAACCAAGGGGAGCCTATAACTAGAAACAGATGATTGGCGTGAATTTCTGCATGGTTTATGGCAAGTTCTTGGATTTGACGTTTTCCAAATGAATTTTTAGAGTAGTATATATTTGGAGAGCACCGATCTTTTCAGACCGGTCGGAAATTCGGTGATTTACGACCGGTCAAAAATTTTATTTTTTTTATTTTTTTTTGAAAATAATTTTATAAACTTGTTAATCTAGTTATATTTAATTTATAAACCAAGTTTTATCATTTGTAGATATGTCTATATATTTATTTTGGATTTTTAAATACAGGGGTATTTAAGTCATTTTAAATACCCCTGTATTTAAAAATCCAAAATAAATATATAGACATATCTACAAATGATAAAACTTGGTTTATAAATTAAATATAACTAGATTAACAAGTTTATAAAATTATTTTTCAAAAAAAAAATAAAAAAAATATATTTTTTGACCGGTCGGAAATCACCGGATTTCCGACCGGTCTGAAAAGATCATTCGTCATATTTGGATGCTCTCAACATGCAACTCCCTAATTAATTAATTTGGAAAATGGGAAAAATAAGAGGGATATCATATATTTAGTTTATATTGGCTTACGCCGGGGTAAACCACACTCCGAATTTAATATTTATACAAAATTTAATTTATCTTATCATTAACTTCATCTTAAAAATCTAAGTATTATAACTAATTCGAACTTTAAAATAAAAACTATTCTTCGACCTCCATACTTTGAAAAATATTAACATCATATCTCTTAATTTTATAAAATTACAAACGGCTTCCTATATTTTTGACAAAAATTGCAAGCATATATAATACTTGTATTTGTAAAAAAAAAAAGGAGAAATAAATGGCCAAAATATTATGAATCTTCTTCTGTCAAAATTAGCAATATATCTCATGAAGAAAATGGATGATTTTCTAGGACAATGACAATGAACATTGGTGGACGGTAATACCCGAAAGATGGTTCATTTGGTTTAACCTTTTTATTATATTCACTTTAGAGGCATTTTTTAATTTTGGAATTATAAATACGAAGACACGAGACGCATTTCTTTTGGAAATTTTGGAATTATTTATAGTTTTATAAAATTGTAGCACTTTTATCTTTACAATTGTCCTTTCTTACTCATCAAAGTTGTCCTTTTTCATGCATTGAAAATTCAAATTTATCTTTATTTGTACTTAATGCAAGGATTTTTTAATGTATACGTATATCTTTACGTTATTCATGTGCATATCCTCATTTCCCTTTAATTCTCTATTTCATTAATTTTGAGGTTAACAAATATATAGGTTTCACATTCTCATTCTAACCTAATCTCCACAAAATATTTGAGAGGATCTCAATATATAAATGATAAATATAAGATAACATGTATATCACTTAGTCTATCAATTAACATCTCATTAAACATTTCATAAAAAAAAATCTCATTATACAAAATTCCATTTCTACTAATATTAAGCAAATAAGATAAAATATAATTATATCTATTTCATGATCAGGCTCGATGTGACGTAGTTATTTACTCCATTTGATTATGGTTTGGGAAAACAAAATATGAATTTGAGGGATTTAATTATATGCCTTTAAATATGCATATCATGCACTCATGGCTTATTTTTCTATACTCATGATTTAGTTAGACATCATCCTAACATGACCTCCTTCCACAGGAGGCATCATAGGCTAGTGGGTTGGTATGTAGACACGACCACATATAGTAATTTGGGGTTGCTTCTATGAAACCTCTTTCTATGCTACTCACTTCATTTTCAACATGTACATGGTTGATAAAAAATTCACTCCATCTATTGTGTTTTGCATTATTTATATTATTACGAAAACTTTTTCATTTGTTTAATATTACTATATATGGACCCCATCTAAAAATATGTAAATTTAATGTAATAAAATGATTTGAAGCTAAATATTAATTTTAAGTAGTATTTTCAACATCTAAAATATTTAAAATATTATTACTATATGGATAAATGATTTTATAAAGTATTACTATATTCCAATATGTATGTGAATGAATCTAAGCATTTTTTCTAATTTATATAAAAATGCGGCTTATGCACATATTAGATTTGCATAAAACTTGGTCTCCTAACTAAACAAATGATGTTAAATACAACGAATAAATTAAATTTTCTATCAAGCATTAAAATTTTAAATTTTGAGAAGGCAAACTTCTATGTAACTCGGTTATGTAGAAGTAGGCCCGATAAAAATTTTGGTACTAATATAATGACTACATATAAAATTATAGGCAACCAAATAATTATCATAATTAGTGACTTTTCAAGGCAAATAATTTTACTGATATATAGCTAAAACTCATTGATTATATTATTTTTTGCTATAATTTTTTATATACAACTAATATGTAGCAATTGCATATGGGTTGTGTCTCACATTATTTAAATATAACTAAGGATGTATTTTTTTTTATTTATAACAATGTTATGTTTGGTAACCAAAAAACGTAGAAAAATTGGTGGAAATGTATTTGAAATAGATAATATAATAATGCAATATGTATGAAAATGTGAAAAAAATGAATGATCCTGTTAGCTCAGGCTAAGCAAATGTTCCACTTAGCCCATCTCAAAAAACCTATTTACGATATTTTTTTTTTGCTTTTTCTTTCGGGTATTTGTTTATTTAAGTGTATTTAATATATAAACTAAGTTTTACCAATTTTGGATATGTTTATATATATTTTTGAGATTTTTAAAAATAAGGGTATTTTAAATATACATATGCATATAAATGTTAAAAGCTTTAAAAATATATAAACATATTCAAAAATAGTAAAAATTGCTTTATATGTTAAGTACACTTAAATAAACAAGCATATAAAGACAAAAGCAAAATAGTTGTTGTAAATGAGTTTTTTGTGATGGATTAAGCGGAACATTTACTTAGCTCGGGCTAACATGATCTCTCCTCCTGCAAAAGTGATTGTAAAGTAGGATATTCATGGGGAAAGTGGAAAAATTTTATTTTTCTTAGTCCCCATACATATATACTTCAATACACTTTTCTATACAACTACTATATTTTTAATCATCTCTTGACATCTTTGTGTTAAACGACTATATTTATTTTGATTTTATTCCCTTTACCCATAATTACTATTTTTTTTTATTGAGCCTTTACCCATAATTATTATCCTTATTATTTTACGTCACACTATTATTTTTTCAAAATTCTTTTTTTTCTTTTGCTATACGCCCACAATATTATAAATTGTCATTGGTCGTTACTCATATATTATTATAAGCAGCAAATTGAAATTTATTTGTGGAAAGATCACTACCTATAGTAATTTGTTGTAGCAATATAAGCAGCATAATAGTTATCATAAGTAGCAACTTTTTCAAGGCATTTAATTTTACTGATACGTGTTTAAAATTAAATTTTCTATAGACATGTCTTTGTGTTATAATTGTTATTATTGTTTTGGCTTCGTAAGCTGCATATAGTTATTTTTCATGTAGTGACATATAACTTACAATTTTACAAAAATTTTAACAAATTCAAAACTTTTTAAAGGAATGCGTGTCTCATGGTTTCATATTTTTGACTCAATTCATGAAAAAGTTAAAAATGCTAGAAATGTCTTTAGGTAACTTCTTCTTTACAGTGAATATCACAAAAAAGCTAACTCAAATGAACCATCCACCACCTCAGACAAAAGTCCACTAAAAGAAATGCTACTTTCAGCGACAAATTGGTTTTTGCAAAAAGTGAAGGTATTGTCGCTAAAAACTTCAGCGTTTTCAGCGATAGTATATTCTGTCCCAAAATTTGGTTGCCATAAGTCTATTTTATGACACAAAAAGATTATTGTTGCTACGTGTATCCATTTAGCAACATGAACAACTTTGTCATGCAATGAATGCCTTAGTGACAATAAAATATGATGGCCGCTAAAAGGATAGTTTTAATGATAGATTTACATTATCTCGCTAAAAATAAAAGGATTTTAGAAAATAATTGCTTTCAAATTTAAAATTTTTTAAAAATAAAAAATACATCTATATAAATTATATTTTCATAATACTTTAGTTTTAAACAACTAGAAAACATTATTTAGAAGGTTAGGTATGCTCAAGAGTTGATATGTTTTTCATAATCTTGAATAACCAATTCATAATAAGGACATCATAGGAAAAGTTGATGTTAGGCAATAATCCTACAAAATAATAAAGTAGTGCAAAAAACAAAACAAAGAGACATAACGTAGACATTGATTTACGTGAAAAATCCTTTAATATAAAAAAACCACAGGCGAAGGAAAAGAAAGTCCACTATTAGAAAGAAATTACAAGAGATTGACAACCCTAAAAAGAAAAACTCTTAAATCCAATACGCCCCACAAAGAACTCTCAAAAAGATCAAATTGTTGGTTCCGAGTTATAGGCAAAACCTAAGAGGTGAGAGATGAATTAGATTATTAAAATTCTTTAGCGATTAAAACTTAACCTCCCTTTTTGTTTAATCCCCTTGAATGAAATGCAGAGAGCCAGAGAGAGATAGAACAATAGAGAAGGAAAAGTAACATTCAAAAGAGACATAATAAATTATAATGATTTGGGCAATTTTTTCTATTCCACTCTTCTAAGCACACACTCTATTGTGTCTTGAGTTCCACTATCTCCATAGAGAATACAACTAGAGTCCCATGTCTCATTAAGATTTTAACTCTAGGGGGCCTATACGACAATCACACAAGTAGACGATAAGTCCTATTTCAACCGAACACTATTTGTGTCTCAACTTGGCTTTGGTCTCAAACACCAAGCCAAACAACCAATACAACAAAGAGTAATTGAAATAAAAGGATCTACACTTTATAAATTCATGTAGTACAATTGAAGCTTAGTTGTAGACTCTTGAAGGTGTGTAAAAGATGAGAAGATGAAGTACTTTCAATAGATTTGAGAGTCTTTCTTTTAAGAAACACTTAATGCATTCTTGATTGCTTGAAAGTAGGAAGGTGAAGGCTCAATGAATGCTCTAGCTAACTTTCATAACTCCCTTGATGTGCCTTAAATAGTTGTGAAAAAAACTTGAACGTTAGAGGGTAGGTGGCATGCATTAAATATGCAAATGTTGAAAAATTTCCAACCGTTGCGACTCTAGTCACATATAAAATCAACTTCAGATGTAACTTCACCCAAGTTGAATACTGAGTTGACTTGGCTTGTGACTTCAGTCTTCCAAACCCTTCTTGCTTTCCAAGTTTCACCCTAAGTTTAGAATGACTTGGACCTAGGACTTCATCTAAGTCTCAGATGAAGTCAACTTGAGTGTGTAACTTCACTATGTGTTGGAATGTAGGAACTTTAAATATTTACTCTTTTTCCTTCTTTCTTTTCAAGTCTTGCTCCTGGGTTTACTTAGGGTCGTGTCTTCTGTTCGCAATCTCACCACAAGTGCACGGGTCGTAGATTGTATTATATAAATTATCGATCATCAAGGAATTCAAGACTATAAACTTTGCTTTTAAACGCTTTCATGTCGAATATAAAGAGAATAAAGTAAATAAAATAGAATAAAAAGTGGAAAAGTGGGAAGGGAAAATAAAAATGAAAACTAGAACAAGTAGTAGAAAACAAGGATGTGAGAACCTAGGGTCCAGGATTTCACATGCGTCTTTTGCAATGGGTAGTAATATAATTATTTAATCCGGATATTATTTGTTAAAGAAGAACAAACCCTAATTTATCCTTGAACATTCTCTCGAAACTTACAAGGCGTACCCTAATTTTCTTAACCATATATTCTCATGAGATTAAGTTAATTAAAATCCATTAAGTTCTATGGCTTGTTCATGAAATTCCTCAAGGTCATCATGTCTATTCTCGTGGTCTTAGATTTCTAACTTTAATATCTTGATTATCGTATATTAGATTTCCACCTCTTAGTTTTATCACCTAATATATGAAATCATACTAAAGTACGAGCCCATGTACAAAAAAAATATTAAAATCTCAAGATATTAAATTAATAACAATATTCATCATAAATAAAGTAAAACCGCACACCACGCTACATTGTACACATGCTACATCCTAGCTGAGCATGTGTAAGTCCAAAATAAAATTAAAATTCAAAACCATCTTCAACAAGGCAATTAAAATTAAAAAAGAAAAGAGATAGAAAAGCTTATTGGTTTGAAGTCTCGATAGTGTGTCGGTCGCTCCATGCAACTTGTCAGTCCGTCTTTTGCCCGTGCTCTCTACCTCTTCTTTACCCTGTTGCTCTCTCTCTCTCTAATTTTTGTGTTGGAAATTCTCCCAAAATTCTCTGCTGCAATTTCTCTCATTATTCTCCTCAGGGACATTCATCGTATGCTCCCGGGAGCATGCAGTGTTTGCATGCTCCGGGCGCATACACCTAATTTTTTATATTTTTTTTCAAAATTTTTTCATGAAATTGTTAGCCCAAGTGTATTTAACGTATGTATAAATTTTTACTATTTTTGGAGATTTTTAGGTATTTATTTCGGATTTTAAAAATCGGTGGTGTTTTAGTAATTTAAAATTACCTAAAATGCTACTGATTTTTGAAAATCCGAAATAAATATCTAAAAATCTCCAAATATGGTAAAAATTTATACATATATTAAATACACTTGGGTTAACAATTTCATGAAATTTTTTTTTTAAAAAAAAGGTGTATGCGTCCGAGGGCATACAATACTGCATGCTCCTTGGAGCATACGATGAAAGTCCTCTCCTTAGAGGCCTGTAGTGTCTGCTATTTAAAGGAGCACGGCAACTCTAATTGTGGTTGTGTAATCCCAATCTTGTGCAATAAGTCCATTACGGATGAGGATTTCACAATTTCAATGGTGGGCTGCTAATTTAGTAATTGCGCATTATTCCTCAATTGATCCGCAGATTCAAAATATAAAACACACTTGCTGACGTAAAATGGACGATAGACCCACATATGCATTAGACGCTTGTCCAGCCGGATTGCTGAAATTTCTGGTGCTTGAATTTATGAAGTGCACGACTGAAATTCTTCCAAGGTCATTGCTTACTTTTTAAATGGCCAGATTTTTTTTCTGAAATCAAGATTTTTGTTTGGACAATTTTTGAACTGTAAAATATAATAATTTGGACGATTTGAATTTACTAGATTGATTGTGGAATTTCAGCCATTGATTTTAAATGTAATCAATTCACATCGGATGAGTGTGAACGACTTGGATGGCTCAATTTAACAAGTTGAATCCACTAGAAATTTCTATTTGCTGAACCAGATTACTTGTATCGGAAGAGGGTCCGACTCATCGGAATGCATTCCTGCAATTCTCTCATGGGAAGTGGCATATCCACCGTGCATTTTTTTTTTACGGTTTGGATTGCATAGGGTATTTTCGGAAATGAAAATATCATGGAGGAAGCATCGAAGAGTAGCTTCTCTCACATGCACTCGAGAACCTGTTTCTCCCCTCTCCCGCATCTAGTGCCCTATCCGTTTCTACACCACCTCGGTTCCCTTCTCTTCATTGTCGTTCTCCCTCTCGAGTTCCCCACGACTCTCTCTCCTTCTCCAGTCTCCCATTCGGCCTATCAATCACTTTTTCTTGGCCACAGCCATGGTAGGATTTGTTTTCCTCTTCTTCTCCCCCCTCTCCCCCTCCAGCCAATCGATCGCCATTACAGACATCTTTTGCTGTTTCCATCATCTAATTCATCCCCCTGTCTTTCTTCCCTCCTCCCGGTGGGTGTGTGATAGGAAGCCAACGAAGCTAGAGATGGGCCACCTATAAAAGGTTGGAGCCATCCCCATGTGCCACTGCCAAAATATAATTCCGCCTCTTGTCGGTCAATGGATTCGAACCAAACCAGCGGCTAGCCATCAACGAGATCTTCAAGGTGGGGGATCTCATTGATGTGTTGGGGAATAGCATTGGGAGGGAATTTCGATGTTTGAATTCCTTCAACTTTGTTATGTCACTGAGCAACCTCTGCATTTGGATAGAATATATTATTTTTTGAATGGAAAGTGTTTGACCGATTGCTTGATTGAAAGTTGCAAAAGCTTTTGTACTCTGCTATTGGTGATGGATGATGCACGCACTACAAGTTTTGTGGTTCCTAGTTTGTATGTTTCATATCATGAAATGAAATCTGCAATCATTTGCATAGTTGCTGCTTCTGTTATTGGTGAACATTTTTGTGGGCAGTTTAGCAATTGGCTGATTTCTGTTGGCAGTTGGTTAGCTTAACTAAGTATTTCATGAGCTTATGCTTAAACATTGTTGGGTAAAATGCTAAACGAATGTTGGCATTTGGAAGTCTGTTTAAGTTTAACAAGATTTTTTGCTTGAGATATTTTAAAAAGGTTGTTTGGATATCAATTTCTATTTGGATTTTTATACAGGTTGCTTGAGATATTAAATTTTTGTTGCTTGAAATATTTTGAATAGATTGTAAGGTTTTTACATGCCAAACAGATTGTGTGGAGTATGGGTTTGTTTGGGCATTAAATAGGTTGTAATGGTTGTTTGATTGTGAAATTTTTATATACCAAACAGGTTGTGTGCTATTTGATTGTGAAATAATGATACTCATGCATTTTTTGTACACGTTATATGCATTTTTAATTAATCAACCTCCAAATGTTTCCAAGTAAGTTTACAAGTGTAGTCATTATACCTTATATATTGTCTCCTTGGTTTGTTTTCCTTCTATATTGCTAACACATGGGCAAACACTGCTAACATCTCCTACTTTCATGTTGCGAAGTCTACTGTACCACGTTAGAGTAGGTCCACATTAAACTAGTATTACTTCTTTTGATTCATAATTTATTTCTTCAATTTACCTTTTCTTCTCAAAGTTATCATTGCCTTGGTATCTTGAACATTAGGCTCTATTTTTTGAAGTCGAGTAGCTCATTTTGGGTAACATTCATAGGTACATCCAATGTGTATTTTATTAGCTTAGACTGCATTTATAATTACTTAAAAACTAGTAGGTACATCATTTACTTCATATGAATATGAAAAAACCGTGTATTATTAGAAAAGTTTATTTGTTAACTGTGATGCTGTCACTTTAGGATGTTTGGATTGGGTTTGAGGCTAATGCGACATACTCTTCTTAATGAACATCCAATGTGTGATGTGGTTATTAAAGTTCTTTTAATTGGGTTTCGGTATTTATGTTTGGTTAATTTTAGTTATAGAAAATCTAAAATTACTAGTAGTTTATCAAATAATATATAAGGGCCAAGGAATTAAGACTTGTATTGATATGTTTTTTGTTAGTTGCCAACATGTCAAAAATGCCCCGCAGCAATGTCTGTAAGATAAGGCTTTCACAAAATGAACATAGAGAAAGAAGGTTTGCTGTCTTTCTTGCTTTGAATAGGGATAATTCAATTCACTCCTTTTGATGTGTTTGAATCTTCATCCCCTACCATTCTTAGGGAAAAAGTTTCCTATTTTAGTGTATTTTAAGGAGACATAGACAAAGCCTGAAGGACAAATGCACTTCTTTTGAGTAGTATTTGTGAATATTCAGTGGCTTGCAATATGTTTTGAAATAATTGGTTATCAATATGAGGATCTACGACAAAATTTACATGCTTGCATTTCAATTTTCATATTTTCGTCCAATGAAAAATTGTTATATTTATAAATATGTTTGTTGATCTTTGTGAGAACAATGCTTGCTGAAATTTTCTATTTTGCAATTTTTCTCATTATTATTGCTCATATGAGTTCTTAGTTTACTTTTGATGACTGCTAGATATAAATATAAAACTAGTTTTGAGGCTACTATATCATCATTTTTATGATGCTCTCTTTTTTTGATTTTAGGCACATGGATCTTTAACTTGTAGCTCAAGCCTTACACAAAAGAGAAAAAGTGTAAGTCCATCAAGCCTATTTATAGTTGAGCTGTAAAATGTGTTCTTTGCTTTGTAATCGATAAAATATTATAATATTGTAATTATATTTATAAAATTCAATAATTCAATTGAAAAGGCCATGGTGTTCTGTTAATTATATGCGAATGTCATCTTTGACAACTTGGAAGGGACTGGTTCACAAGGTTGTTTCATTTTTCCTTGAGATAGCTAATTCACAAGTTTTTTATTGATATTGTGGCGCCCCAAACCGAGACGTCACTTCCTTACCTCAAGACCTTATCGATTGGTAAATGTGAATCAGAATTGTTGCCCTGATCACGCGGCGGGTTCTTAATTGGATCTCGTCCAATTTTTTTTTCTTTTCCTTCATCATCGTTTTCATCACATTCTACATCACTCATTCATATCTTTACATTTCACACCATTATTCATCAATCATTTCTTTAAAATCAACATCATACATCATACAAGCAGCAATACACTTGTAATAAATTTCATCATCTCATTCATAGCATCTCTTCATACTTTTCTACAATGACATTTACATTTCCAAACATACATACATTCAATTATTGAATCATATAGAACTTAAAATTCTAATTAAGTTCACATACACATTAACATACCTTAGAACCTTAAACCATGCTTTCCTATTCCTTATAGCCCACATGGCTACCATCACGTACCTTTCTTCATTGCTTAGGTTCGCATCTCCTTGAGTTTTCCGGTACCTGTCTAAGGTTTGGGAAAATAAAACGTGAGTGACAACTCAGTAAGCAAGCATTTTATCATTAGGGCAAGACTTCCTTGAAAACCTTTTCATAAATATCTTGAACACCTTTTTCATGAGGACATTTATATGTCCTAAAATATTATCATGAAATCCTTTGTTCATGAGGACAAATCTATGTCCTTGAACATTATCATAAAACATTCATTCTTAAAAATCATTTACAAGTCACCTCTGGGCTTGTTAAGGCAAAACATGTGTGTTTTACCTTTTTTTTTAACTTCGTTTAGTCTTGTATGAACATTTCCAATGTTCCAAGACATTTACATAAAACCACCTTTTTCCCGTGGATTTTTTACGTCCAAAACATTTTTCTCATAAATCCTTTGGCAAGGGAGGACATTCTCATGTCCTAAAATATTATTTACATAAGCCTTTCTCGGCAAAGGACATTTTTGTGTCCGAAAATATTTTTCATCATAAAATCCTTTAGCCAAGAGACATTTAATGTCTCAAAACATTTTTCACATAGTTTCCTTTGGCAATGGACATTCATATGTCCTAAAACACCTTTTATTAAAACACTTTGGCATTGGACATTCTCATATCCAACTATTTTTTCCACATAAACCTTTTGGAAATGGACATTCTTATGTCCAAAATATTTTCCAACATAAACGCTTTTTCATAATCCCCATATTGGGGCTTGTTTATAGCAAACAAGTCATAAATCCTTTTCATAAAAAAATTTTCATAGAAATTATTTCTTTTTATTCTTAATATTTACACATTTTGTGTAAAAACCCTGCTTTTAGGGTAGCTTATGCATAATGGCTCATAGAAATCCAATTTAGGATAACTTTTTGTATAAATGCTTTTATATCCCAATCTTTGGGCTTTTGGAAAGCAAAACATATGCAAACACATTTCTCTCCATCTAGTAGTGACACTTAGCAAGTGATCATGTTACCTTTTGAAAGAGAATCCTTAACAGCACGCTAGCCAGGCGGCTGTTTATTTATCCTTCTCCCATCTCAGGGAGGGCGCCGCTGGCATTCCTGTCATCCCTTAGCGACTTGGCCTTATGTAGAGTGGGCCTCGGTCATCCCAACCGTGCTCTACAACCTGCCTGTTTCTTGTACTGGGTCACCGTACATTATTATGACGGACCGCAGCCCGTTTAGTTTAAAGAACCACGGACCGCAGCCTATGTCCTTTTAAACTGGGATCACAGACCTCTGTCTGTATCCATAACACACAAAAATCTTAGACCGAAGTCTATATATTTAAAAATCATTTTCAAAAATACATTACAAACCGCAGTCCATGTCAACTTGTAAGAGAGCGCACCCACTTTAACAAGTTGTTATTTGAAATCAAATTTTAGGATGACCTTCCTTAAATTCTTTTAGAAACATTTGGAGTAAAATATTTTGATAAACATTTGAAATGTTTGAAAAATAATACATCTTAAAATCTTTATAAAATAATTTCAAAACCTTTGAATTTTCAAAATTAAACCATTTTATGAAATCAACATAGGAGGTTGGTCATCCTTAAATCCCTTTCAACACCTCCATGTAAACATTTTTTTCAAGATATTTTCAATATATATTTTCTTATCTAAAGGAAATCAAAACTTTTCGAATATCATTTCAAAACATATGAACTATTTCCAAATCATCATTTATTATTTAATTATCAAGACCTAGCAAAACAAATCTTTTTCATAAATCAAATCCCATTTTTCCTTTTTCTAAACATAATTATTTATCATAAAATATCATAAAAGAAATTCAAAACTTATTTATGTTTGTTGCTTTGTGAAAAAGGAAAAAATTTCCATTTTCTTATAAAATACTTTTGAAACAACATCATAAAAAAACTTGTTTACTTAAAATCAAATTCTTAAAAAAAACCATCGACATAAAACGTGAAATCCTTTGAAAACATTATCGTAGAGAACTTGCTTACTCATGAGCAAAATTTTCGAATTCTATTAACATAAAGCATTGCCAATCTAAGGCAACCCTTGTGATAAAATCCTTATCTTAAAACGTATTGCTTGCTTCCCATGAAGCAAACCTTGAGGCTTTTCTTTAAAGTCATTCTTTTCCAAAACTTATGACTTTTCATTAAAGCCGTCATTTTCCAAAACTTGTGGTTTTGTATTAAAGCTATTATTTTCAAAACTTGTGCTTTCCCATTCGTCAAAACATAACATAAACATTTCAATCACATCAATCACATAGAAAGAAAACAACATTTTAGAAAGTTTGCTTGCTTACCTGAGATCGCTATAATCCTTTTCTTCCATTCTTCTCCTTGCCTTTGCCTAGATAAATAAAAATAACTTTTCATTTATTTGCATCATTTTCAAATACTTATATTCCTTAGGTTTTTCAACCTATATAAATCCATTTGGACTTATATTATACTAACTTAGCCCACTTGTCTTTCAAGTCGGGTGTTCATACGTATCATAACCTATACATCACATTATTCATTTTTAATACCCTTATATAGGGTAAACTTACATACATGTAATAATATTTTATTAAATAATTATTTGGAGGTTCATTACCTTTATTTATCATTTTTAACATATTTTTCATTTTTCACACATCGTTGCTCATTTTAAGCACCCGTTGTTGCCTTAAACCTCATTAATTAATCCCAAAGTTTGAGATTAACATCATGTAATTCTAAACAGAAATATATTCACAAAATTTATCATATTTTTATGCATTTTTTCATAAAATCACATTACATAAGTTATTTATCACTTATGCATGTTTATCCTTTCACAAATGCCCATTTGGCAACACATATATGAGGCATTTCATAAAATTTCCCAAGTCAGAAACTTGGTCACTAATTCAGCATGATAATTATCCCTAATTACCACTTTTTTTAGGGTATTTTTATGGGATTTAAATCCACTAATCATAGGTTTCCAAAACAGCAACTTTGGAACCCATTTTTCACACATTTAACGTGTTTCTCAACACATAACCCTAAACAGTTTTATAAATCCGAATTTTCAGCAATTAATCCAACTTTTCCTAACCAAAATTTAGGATATTAACATATATATATATATTAATTTGGAAAATCTCTACATAGGTTTTTAATATTTCTTTTTGATTTGTTTCTCCAACTATCCACATATGCTGAAATCAGGCATACTGAAATATCAAAATCTTGAATTAATATCAAATCAAGTAGTTTTGATCTAAAATTTATACCATACCTTAATAAAGACATGAATTAACCAAAATAAATATTTTCAGCACAAAAAATTAAACATTTATATTTATTTTGGAATTTTTATCTTGCTGGACAGCAGCATCTATTTTCAGTCAGCCTTAATCACGTAACTTATTAGGTATATTTATGCCCATCAAAACCTAATTTTTAATTTTTTTCCTGTAATACCCAATATGTATTATATATCCTGTAAAATTTTAAGCCCATAATTCCTTGTAAAAAAATTACTAAAAATCATTTTCTACAGCTGATCCTATCACCCGTTTTACCCTATTTGGGTTAATCTTCTTGGATTTTTAATTTGAAACTTACTTATCATTTTAGGCTGAAATTTTTTTCGTTACTTAATAACGACATAATGATTCTTCTCAAAACTATTCATGCTAAAATTCATCCATGTACTATTCCGTTCATATTTTAGTTAACAACATCATATAACTTCCAGATTTGAAGTATAAAATCAAAATTAACATATACTTGATTAATTCGTAATCCCTCCTTTGATCACTTGAAATTACCTTCTTTTATTCATGGTTTCTTCCCTTGGATTGTTCCAGCCACTGCCCCTTTGATTTTTATTTTATTTTTCTCTCCCAAACAGAAATCTGGAACGTCCACACTGCCTGCTTATATAGGCATTTATTTTTCAATTTTTCCTTTACAATTTCGACCCAAAATGGAGGTTAAAGTTTTGAAAATTTACCCTATAGTTTACACAAAAATTTTCAGCCACATATTTAATCATTTAATATTTTTTTCGAATTTTTTTTCATAGCCATATCCAGCTTTTAAATAAAGCAGTCCACTTGGGTGGGGTCCACTTGCAGCAACTTTTTGCCATTTTTTCCACCGAATTTTCACTTTAATTAATGGGTATTTAATCACCCTAGGTAGATAGCTTAATTAGGGGTCAATTTAGCTATTTAAAAAATTATTAAAAATTCCAAAAGCTGCTTGACCGTGCACCTCTCTCCCATGCTCCATTATCGTCCATATGGTGGGGTCCACTTATCATGGATTTTTTGGCATTTTATTGGAATAAAAAACAACCCAAATCTCGTCCACATCTCCCCCTAGCTTCCTAGGTCATTTAAATACACATTGTTTCATTTTTAAAAATTTTAAAAAATCAAGTATATGCCCCTTGATCGTCCACATGTATGGCCACCTTTTCAAGCTCCTTTGAGCTAATCCATTAACCATTAAATCATGGAATTAAGTACTTGATTTTATCATCATTAGCTTATTCCAAGCCTCTCATTGCATAGATCTCATAATTTTAACCGTCCATTTCAAATTTCGTCTCAATCCGACTTTTCTAGCTCAATTTATGCCCATTTGAAACCATCTTTAAATTTTGACGGTGATGACCAATTTTCCACCTTAATTTCATCAATATTTTCATAATCCATCATTTTCATATGATTAAGCACAAAATTATGTGCTTAGCTTTCAATTTTCATCTTAATCCGCCTTCCCGGCGTCAAATTACGTATTTTCTAGCATTTTCTACTCTAACTGCATAATTAGCATCATAATCTCCATTAATTAAACTAGACCATATGAGGTAATTATCCTCAATATAATCACATTTCCTAATCCTCATTAAGCCTCTTTAATCACATTGACCCATAGCGGCTTATATTGATCATTCATAATCACTAGCCCTAATTGCAATAAATTGTCAATATTACAATTGGAAATCATTTATAGTTCCACTAAATTATACTTGATTCATATTTATATGCCAATTGCATATAAATAAATCTTACTTGTGTCCGGGTTTCACAGATATTATGTTCAGGGACCCAACCCATTGGAAGCGCTTCCTGCACTTTTCTCATGGGAAGTGTCATATCCACTGTCCATTTTCGATCGACGGCTGAGAACAGAAGGGGCACTTTTGATACAAATTTTTTTCTGATGGGGGTATCAAGTATCAACTACAACTGGATTCCTCACATGCACTAGTCGCCTCCAGCTCTTAGGGTTTTGAAATTACTCTCTCCATTACGCCTGCCTCCTTACCATCTATATTTGTTAGCCTCATTCAGGATTTGTGTAAATAAAAATGAGAAGAGAATGGTTGAATGAATAAGTCATTATGATGAGATCGCGGTTAGGAATATGTTAGCATGCTTATTATGATGCAGATCTTTCGCATTTGAGAAAGGAGAATGTTTTTAATGAATGTTCAGTTCTTTTGACCATTTTCCATGCTTAAGAGTATCAAATTCACATTTATAGTTCGACATTTTTTTTGCACTTAAACTAAGAGTTCATTTTTGTGAAGTAGGAGAGGTTATTAATTATCATGCAACAATGTCAGGGTTATCTGTTGTAATTTTGTAATCTTTCATTCTTTGTCTCTGGAATGGATTTCTAGTTAATTTGAACTTTACAACTCATCTAGTTGGGATTGTTCTATAAAGAGGTAAAATCATATTGTGGTCAAGGTATTAGAGAGCTTTCTCACTGTGCACCAAACATTCCCCACTTTGCAAGCCCATTGCCTACAAACAGAGATAAATTTTGGACGCTAGTTTCGCAGGTGTAGCTTGTTGTTATCAAATCAATGCAAATTAGACCATGTTACAAGCGTATCTCAACTAAAAGTTAGTTTGAATGAAATAATGCCAAAAAGAGCCATAACCTATGCTTAGAATTGAACTTATTATATATTTTTTCAAGTGTTTGTTTGTGGATAAAATGTGGTGTTTTTACCTATAACACCCAGACCCGAGTAGAACTTGTATACATGCATTTATAATAAATTTGTGATTTATGTGGAACTTGATTCACTTATGAGTGATTTTCATGATAATATTTTGCAAATAAGATTATAATTGGAAACAAATTGCTATGGTCAAATATTGTGAAACCCCAATCTTAGACACGTATAAAACCCTAGGGTTGTAAACCCTAGCTAATGTATTAATGAAATATATATATTCATGAAATATGAAATTATGAGGGAGTAGATGTTAAAATAATTAATTATGAAATTCGGATGAATAGTGCACGTGAATAATGAAACGTGAATAGTAAATGTGGGATTAAGGAATATGTTAAGTTAATCACTTTGGATTAACTTAATCATAAAAGACGAAAAAGGAAGCTTCCCACTACAGGACAAAAATGTTTTTTGGATTAAAATATGAATTTTCGGATTTTTAATTGATTTTTGAAGAAAATGAAGAAAAATTCATATCTTGCAATCCGGACATCGGATCAAGATGAAATTTTTTATGGGTGGCCAAGATATGATGATGGATATGATGAATGGTCCAAGATTAATCAAGGATCATGAATTAAGGGTCAAGATTAAATGTCATTTGAAAAAGGAAAAAGTAACTTTACTTTTTCATTAATGGCATTTGACTTTGATTAATTTTAATTAAATAAAATTAATGCAAAGCCTGCAATTGCTGCGGGAGCATGGACTTTTGGGGCATGATCCAATGGCCCATGATCATCCTTATCAAAGATCAATGGCTAGAATTAATTTAGCCTAAATTAATTAATTTTAAAAATAAAAAAATAGGTAAAAATAGGGATGCAATAGGGCTGCTGGAGCAGGCCTAGGGGGGCTGCACAATGCTCCATGCACCTTTTAAAATTAGAAAAAAACACATTTGCAAATTTACACCTCAAGCAAGAGGGGGTAAATTGCAAATATGTGAAAAATTAAAAAGTATAAATAGGGGGCAGGGGTGGACGTCCAAAGGCACTCCAAGCTTGAGCAATTCAAGCATTCCCACCCCCAAAACACGTTTTGGCCATAGAGAGAGAAGGAGAGAAGGAAGGAAAGAGAAAATGGGAAGGAAATGAGAAGTTCTCCACTTGAGGTAAGCAATTTCTTCCCAAATTTATTTTGGATGTTAAGTAGGGTAAAATCATGCTTAGATAATGCATAAGCATGAGAAAATAAGTAAAGTTATAATGCTTAATTGGAATCATACCGAAACATCGAAAATTTGGAGCAAAGATAGAGCATTCGGGGAAATCATGTATGATATATGGAAATAATGCTCCAAATTTGATAAATGATGATTTAGGATGTATGATTATGATAAATATGATGTTGTAATGATGATATATTAATTTCATGATTTTTGGAATTAAGGATTATGCTTAAGTGAATTTATGTTGATTTTTAGTATATGGAGAAAATGATTTTTTTGGGCAAGTAAATGATGATAAATTCAAAATATAAGAAATTTCCAGTGATATACTAAGCATAAGGTATGTCATGGTATTTTTTATTTTTGGAAAAAATATCAATTTTTGAAACCCATGAACAGTAACCACGCTGCTGTGAACAGTAACTACGGATGAACAGTGATTTTGCTACAGTAATATGCTACAGTAAACAGCGTGATTTTGGAGAAAATTTTAGATTTATTTTTATATTTTATGAGGATATATGGATGGAATTTTTAAAGAGTTTATGGATAAAAATCCATATAAAGAGATAATGACCAATTAATAAGATTAACCTCTAAAGAAATGAGGTAATGAATATAAAGCATTTATGGAAAATAAATTAAGACATGGAAAGATATAAATAAAATATTATTTTTCCATGTATAGGAAAAGGAAAGGAAACGATGGAGGACACGGACTAAGGAGGTAAGCAAGCAAACCCTTTTGAAAATGTGATTTTATTCCTTCATTGTAAGCAAGCAAACTTTTTTAAAATATGATTTTATTGTTTCATTGTAAGCAAGCAATCCTTTTGAAAATGATGATTTGTAAGCAAGCACAACTTTGAAAATGTGATTTTATTGCTTCATTGTAAGCAAGCAATCCTTTTGAAAATGATGATTTGTGAGCAAGCAAACCCTTTTGTAAATGTGATTTTATTCCCAAGTATTTATGAAATGTGTTTAAGGATGGTCATTCCTATAATGTTTTGAAATGATGAATGTTTATGAGGTTTTATGAAAAGTCATGCCGGCATATTGATATCATGTGATGTTCATGGACATGTGCACATGTATGATGTATAAGGAAGAGGCTTTGGTGGAGGTAGAAAGTGGATCAGAGGGTCCCCCTTCATTATTGCCGAGTCGTATGGGCTGTGTGCCGACGGCGTCCTCCCCAGAGGTGGAGGCAAAGGAATGTTATGTTTGAATGAATGCATTGCATTTTCATACATGGATTGAAAAGGAAAGCATGGATTTGAAATTATGTTTTTAAGGGATGGTGCAAATAATTCTCTACATGAGAATGACAAGTTACCTGGTGTAAGAGGTATATAACGCTGGGAAAATCAAAAGTCATGCATGTAGGAACCATGTAGGCGTCAAAAGGAAGAGAGGTTCCTCTTGATGAGGCCAAGTCGGAGACAGCCGGCGTATTGGACCATGTTATGTGAGATGTTCCCTAAGCTAGCGTACCCGCACACGAAGGTTTATGTCAGGAGTGGAAAGGAAGCATTTGCACATCTAATGTTTATGAAAAGGTTTCTATTCCATTGATAGTTGATCACTTGCTAAGTGTCTCCTAACGAATGGAGAGAAATGCATTTACGAATGATTTACATGAATGGTTTATGAAAGGTTTCGAAATATGGTTTACGAAAAGGTTTCTATTCCATTGGTAGTTGATCACTTGGTAAGTGTCTTCTATCAAATGGAGAGGAATGCATTTAAAATGTAAAATGCTTGCTTATTGAGTTTCGACTCATGTTTTGTTTTCCCAACCTCAGACAGGTGTAGGGAAAGACAAGAAATGAAGGGCACGAGTTGCTAAAAGAAAAGAAAAATCTACAAAGGTTAGTAGATTTTTGTATGAACAGATTCCCTAATGGGATATGATGAGAAAGGACATAGATTGTATGAAATTATAAAGTTATGAATAATATGAGAAGTTGATGATTTATGATGTTATGGATAAGTCCATCATGAATGATGATATGATGAAAGAAAAAGAAATGAAAAAAAAATTGGACGAGATCCAATTAAGAACCCGCCGCGTGATCAGGGCAACAATCCTGATTCACACTTACCAATCGACAAGATCTTGGAGTAAGGACTATGTGGACGCCTCGGTTCGGGGCGCCACAAATATGAATCGATATGATTAAAGTAGCTTGTTAGGAATTGTGCAAGGATAATATGTCATGAGTAGTTGTCTTAATTATCATGATTTAATTAATGGAAAAGATAAGGGTAATTATAGAATTAAGTTGGGATACATTAGGAAATTCATAACTTGACGCCGGTAAGGCGGATTAATGTGAAAATTGAGAGATAGGCATAGAATTTCATGCTTAATCTTATGGATGGATTGGATTGAGCAAATGTGATGGGATTATGGAAATAATTATTTAATTTCATCTTAATCCAAGGATGAACTTCAAATGACTATAACTTGAGATGGAAACATCGTTTTGAGATAAAATTTGAAATGAACGGTTAAAATGACTAGCTTAATATTATGAGTGGAATGGATTAGGCTAATTACCATGAAAACATGCATGGTCACAAAAGGCCGAAATAATTTTGCTTTTGTAGGAGCAATCATGAGTTGGAGATCTTAATCATGAGACAAAGTCAACTATGGGATTTTTCTTGATGATAAAAAATGATAAAATCTAAGGTAATTCCTTGCATTAAAACAATGCATTAAGAGCCTTGCAATGGTGGCAAACATGGGACGTTCAAGGAGGGGATAAATGGGATTTTGTGATTTTTCAAAATTTCCAAATATTATACATAATCACCTAAGCACATGGGGTCATTAAGGGAGCTGTAATTGAGGAGATTTTGTTGGCACTAAATTCCAAAAACAAAGCCATGTGGACGGCCAAGGGAGCTCCATCTATTCCATTTAACGAAGTGAGTTTCTTGGATTTTTAAGAGATAAATATAGATTTTACATGGAGCTTAGTGAGCCATGTCAATTAAGTCATAAATTACCCAAATAACGTGGCAAGTGGGCCCCACAATCCAGCAAAAATTGGCAAAGGGGCATGAGCATGGGACATTTCATTGGAAATATGTGGAAAATAAGCCAAGTCAATATTTTGATGATTAACAAATCAATTTGAGTAAGTTTCGGTTACTAACATGTTTGTGGAAATGACTTAAGGTTATAAATTTGAAGAATATGAAGCATGGCAAGTCAAGTCGATTTCCAAGTCGACTCAGGCTTCGACTTAGGCCAAGTCGATCCCCAAGTCGACTCAAGAAGCAACTTCAAGACGTCATTTCCTTCCAGAGTTGAAATCGAGAATGAGAGGTGCCGAAGTCGCAGACCAAGTCGACTCCAGCATCGACTTCAAAACGTCATTTCCTTCCAGAGTTGAAATCGAGAACGAGAACTGCCGAAGTCGCATCCCAAGTCGACTCCGCTTGCGACTTGAGGTGAAGTCGCAGAACAAGTCGACTCCAGTAGTGACTTGGAGGCGTCATTTCTGTCCGGAGTTGAAACCAAGAACAAGGGCTGCCGAAGTCGCATCCCAAGTCGACTCCGCATGCAACTTGGGCGAAGTCGCAGATCAAGTCGACTCCGATTGCGACTTCAATATGGAAACATGCAGATCAAGAAAAATGGTAGATTCAAGAGTTTCAAAAGAAGATGAAGGTAAAAGACAACTCAAAGACTCAAGACATGAAGTCAAATGTGAGAATTATAAAGAGTCTCAAAGGAAGAACAACCAAACAATGAAGGAATTCAAGCAAGCAATGCATTCCAAGATTCAAGTACTCAAGAACTCAAGAAAAGGAATCCAAGGTATTTTATGTAAAGAGATATAAGGGAGAACATTCAATATGAAGAAAATCTAATGATCAAAGTCATCTCTGAAAATTTCAAGTTCATCAAGCAAGTTGCCAAGGTGAAGTTGCACCTGAAGTCGACTCCACCTGCGACTTGGGTCAAGTCGAGGACCAAGTCGTCCCAGACTGGAACTTGAAGTTGTTGCGAACAGGCGAAGTCGCACCCGAAGTCGACTCCATCTGTGACTTGGGCGAAGTCGCACCCGAAGTCGACTCCACTTGCGACTTGGGTCGCAACGGTCGGAAAATTTTCGAACGTTGGCGCATTAAATGCGCGCCACTTACCTCCAAATGTTTGGATTCCCTCCACAATTATAAAAGGCATTCAATATGAACGAGGAGGGTAGCTGAAAATCATTGAATGTGCATAACTCCTATCTTTAAGAGCATTAAGTATCAAGCCATCATAAAGAAGAAGAACTCCGAGTTCAAACTGCCAAGAGCTGCTTGCTGAATCTCTACGCCTACACTATAAGTTCTTTTTTGCGCCAAATCTGCGTCTACACAACAGTAACGTGTAGAAACTTTCTTTTATTCTTATTGTTGTATTGAACTTGTTATAGCTTGGGTAGCTAAGAACAAGTGTAAGCAAAGTAGTGTGTGATTGGAGTGGAACTCATCACCTACTTGTGCTGTGTATTCTTGATGCCCCCTAGAGCTAGAATCTAGAAGAGAGCAAAGGCTCTGGTTGTATATGCCCCCTAGAGCTAGAATCTAGAAGAGAGTGGAGACTCTAGTTGTATTTGCGGAATACATAGTGGAACCCAAGTCACACAGGGTGTGAGCTTGGAAGAGTGGAGTAGGGAGGTTGCCCGAAACACTATAAAATCTTGTGTGTTCATTTTTATTTCTGTACTCTACACTATATTGCTTTTCACTTTGTTTCTTCATAAAGGGGACTAGATTAATCCGGAGTAAAGTTTCTGTTTAAGTTAAAAATTTTTAAATACCCAATTCACCCCTCCCCTCTTATGTAATTGCCATTAACTCGGGACCAACAAGTGATATCAAAGCAGGTCTTTGAGTTATACCAAAGAGATCTTTTAATATTGCATCCCAATCGACTTCCGTTCCCGCATTTGCCGAAGGCCAATCTTTTACTAGGCCACCAATGTTTGATGGGAAACAATTTCGGCTATTGAAAGCTACGTATGAAACAACTCATCATGGCTACAGATATGGATTCTTGGATTGCAATCCAAGACGGTGTAACCTTGCCTATTGATGAAAGAGCTTTCAAGTGGACCGATGAGGAAGTGAAAACGGTTAAGAGTAATGCTAAAGCTATGAACTCACTGTTTTGTGCTCTCACCGCTTCCGAATATGATAGAGTATCCTCTTGTTTAACCGCAAAAGAAATATGGGATATTTTAACATTTATATATGAAGGAACTTCTCAAGTCCAAGGGACAAGGAGAAATATTTTGATTGGAGAGTTGGAAAGCTTTAGAATGCTAGATACAGAAAATATTTCTGAAATGTTTGCTAGATTCTCTAAAATTACTAATGCTTTGAAAGGTCTTGGAAAAGCAATTTCTAAATCGGAGCAGGTCATGAAGATTCTAAGGGTGCTACCCGAATCATGGACTCCGAAAATTACTGCAATAGAAGAAACAAAGGACTTGAACACATTGAAGCTAGAAGACTTTATTAGCTCACTAATGTCACATGAGCTAATGAAGAAAAGAAATGAAGATCACCACAAAGGAAAAAGTGCAATTGCACTAAAAGTCACCCATAACTCGGATGAATCCACCTCATCATCTCACAATGACAATGAAGACATTGCTCTACTAACACGCAGATTTCGAAAGTTTGTGAGAAATGAAAAGAACTTCAAATACTTCAAAGAGAGATCACGAAAAGAGAAGAAGAAGGAGGCTACAAAGTGCTATAGATGCGGCGGTATGTGACATATGCAAGCTCAATATCCTACACCCGAAGAGAAATCAAAGGATCAACAAGAAAGGAGGAAAAGACATGAAAGCAGAAAATTCCAAAGGCCTAAGGGAAGAGGAATGTATGTGAATGAAAACACTTCATCAACAAGTAGCTCCTCAACCGATGATTTTGAAGCGGAAAATTGTGCAAGAATATGCTGCATGGCGCGGATTGAGCAAGAAGAAGATTTGTTGGGTTTGAACACAACGGAAGTTTTGGAAGAACAAACTACTTCAACAAAGTGCACAAGTAATGAAGAGGTAACTTTCAAATTTTTCCATTCTCAATCTACTTATTCTTCTTTTCAAGAATGTCTCAAATGTGCTGAATTAGAAGAATTAAAACATGCATATGATTCATTATATGAGAAAATAAAAAAGCTAGGAAATAAGTTATCATTAAAGAGACAACAACGTAACTCCATTATTATTGTAAATGGAAAACTAGCTGAAAGTACATCAAAACTGAAAGATGAAAATGAATTGCTTTTGAAAGAAGTAGAGAAATTGAAAAAGGAGAATGAATCCTTAAATCAATCATTAGCTAAATTCTCTAATCCAGGAGAAAATGTGAGAATGTTTCTGAACATGACCTCTCAAACAAATAAAAGAGGTCTTGGATACTCCACATTTGAGCAAAGAGAGTGGCAAATCGAATGTGCCAATACTTGGGAAAAATCAAACCAAAACTGCACCTATCTACAAGCCCAAAGGGAAACATACTACGTAGACTAGAAGGCCAATTGTTGAATCAATACATACTTGGAGGCCTACTCCTAGATTACCAATGACTTGCAATTTTTGCAATAAGATGGGTCATAAAGTCCATAAATGTAATTTTAAGAAACTATATGACCATGATACAAAATTAGTTTGGGTTCCAAGAAACATAAGATTTGGGCTTTCAAAGATAGAACAATAAAGATTAAATCTGTTTCCTAACCTAAATGGACCCATAAAATGGGTACCAAAGAGATAAGATTTATTTGTTCATTTGTCAGATATGTTTCAAGGCAAAGGCAAGCAACGTTTGGTTCATGGATAGTGGTTGCTCAAGGAATATGACCGGTGAAAGAAGTTTATTTCATAAACTCAAGCCTTGCAACGATGGAACTGTTGCTTTTGGAAATAATGAGAAAGGTAAAATCAAAGGTAAATGAAACATTTATAGTATTTCAAATGCACGTATGGAAGATATATTATTTGTTGAAGGACTCAAGCACAATTTAATGAGTATTAGCCAATTATGTGACAAAGGATACAAGGTTGTGTTTGAATCATCTATATGTAATGTATTTGATGGAGAACATATCATGTTTAGCGGAAAAAGACATGGAAATGTATATTTAGTTTCACTGGATGAACTAGATGGTCAATGTCTAATGGCCATTGACAATGATCCATGGGTTTGGCATAAGAGGCTTGGGCATATAAACATGACAAATATAAAGATCCTATGGAAGAAGAGTTTGGTAGAAGGATTGCCTAAATTGAAATATGACAAAGATAAAATTTGCAAGACATGTCAATTGTCAAAACAACCTAAAATGCCTTTCTCTACCAAAAAGGAGATTTCCACCATTAGGCCACTTGAATTGCTACACATGGATCTATATGGGTCATCCGACATTTTAACCATTGGTGGAAAGAAATATGTGTTTGTAATAGTTGATGATTTTTCAAGATTCACATGGGTAATTCTCTTAGCTAGCAAAGATGAAGCCTTCTCTATGTTTGCAACTTTTGTAAACTTGGTGCAAAATGAAAAACAATGTACTATTATGACCATTAGAAGTGATCATGGTGGTGAATTTGAAAATAAACGATTCATAAAATTATGTAATGAAAAAGGAATTCATCACACATTTTCTGCACCAAGAACACCACAACAAAATGGAGTGGTTGAAAGGAAAAATAGAACTATACAAGAGATGGCTAGAACAATACTAAATGAGAGTAAATTATCCAAGAAATTTTGGGGTGAAGCTGTAAGTACAGCTTGTCATGTGTTGAACCGAGTTACCATTAGAGTAATCTTGAAAAAGACCCCATATGAGCTATGGAAAGGTAGAAAACCAAATATTTCATATTTTCATGCCTTTGGTTGCACATGTTATGTTTTGAACAATGGGAAAACCAACTTTGGAAAATTGGATGCTAAAAGTGATGAGGCAATATTCCTTGGTTACTCATCAAATAGCAAAGCATATAGAATCTTCAATAAAAGAAACCAAGTTGTAGAAGAGTCAATACATGTTATTTTTGATGAATGTAACCCATGCTCCAAAACAAAAGATGATTTAAGTGATACAGATGATATAACAAGTAGCCTTGAAAAACTGCATGTGGAAAAGCAAGAAGAATCCATGGAGGAAAGGGTAAGTGAAGGTAATAATTCCTATAAACCTCCAACTGATTTAAAGTTCAAACATGCCCATCCAATTGAGCAAGTTATAGGGAATGTTTATGAAGGCGTAAAGACTAGAAGGTCAAAACAAAATGTTTGTGGACAATACGCATTTGTATCCAAAATTGAACCATCCACTATTGATCAAGCTCTTGATGATGAAAACTGGATCATAGTAATGCAAGAAGAGCTAAATCAATTTGAAAGAAATCAAGTTTGGCATCTTGTTCCAAGACCAAAAGATTGTACTGTCATTGGCACAAAGTGGGTCTTTAGGAACAAATTAGATGAAAGTGGACTTGTGGTGAGAAACAAAGCTAGACTTGCGGCAAAGGGATACTCACAAGAAGAAGGAATAGATTTTGAGGAATCCTATGCCCCGGTTGCTAGATTAGAAGCTATTCGCATCTTACTAGCTTTTGCATCTCACATTAACTTTAAATTGTTTCAAATGGATGTTTAAAGTGCATTTTTGAATGGATATATAAATGAAGAGGTGTATGTTGAACAACCACCTGGATTTGAGGAGAAAGATCAATCTAAATTTGTATACAAATTAACCAAAGCATTATATGGATTAAAACAAGCTCCAAGAGCTTGGTATGAGAGATTAAGCAAATTTTTGATTGATCATGACTTTCAAAAGGGAAAGGTAGACACCACTTTGTTTATCAAGTATAAAGAAAAAGATATATTGATTATTCAAATTTATGTTGATGACATTATTTTTGGTGCTACTAATGAGATTCTTTGTCAAGAATTTTCTGAACTTATGCAGAAAGAATTTGAGATGAGTATGATGGGGGAGCTGAATTTCTTCCTTGGACTACAAATCAAGCAACTAAATGAAGGGATTTTCATCAACCAGTCCAAGTATATCAAAAAAATATTGAAGAAGTTTGGCATGGAAAATAGCAAAGGGGCAAACACGCCTATGAGCTCAACAATTAAAATTGACAAAGATGAGAAAGGAAAAACAATTGATTTAAAATTATATAGAAGCATGATAGGTTCTTTCTTATATTTAACTGCTTCTCGGCCTGATATATTGTTTAGTGTGTGTATGTGCTCTAGATTTCAATCATGTCCAAAAGAATCACACTTGGTAGCTGTAAAAAGAATTTTTAGATATTTAGTGGACACTACCAACATAGGACTTTGGTATCCAAAGGGCTCTAATTTTGATCTAATCGGCTACTCAGATGCGGATTTTGCCGGTTACAAAGTAGATAGAAAAAGCACTAGTGGAACATGTCAATTTCTTGGGAACATGTTGGTTTCATGGTTTTCAAGAAAACAAACTAGTGTTGCTCTATCTACGGCGGAAGCTAAATATATTGCCGCCGGGAGCTGTAGTGCCCAATTACTTTGGATGAAACAACAACTTAGGGACTATGGCATGGATTTTAAAGATATACCTATTAAATGTGATAATACAAGTGCTATATGTTTAACTAAAAATCCAGTATTGCATTCTAGAACTAAACATATAGACCTTAGACATCATTTTATTAGAGAACATGTAGAAAATCATGATATATGTTTGGAATATGTAAGAACAGAAGATCAAATTGCAGATATATTCACCAAACCTCTTGCAAAAGAATCATTTTATAAAATTAGAAATGATATGGGAATGCTTGAATTAACTTAGCAAAGCACAAACTGAGGGGGAGCACAGGTTCAGGGGGAGCCACCCCACCATTCTCATAAAATTTTACCCTCTCTATCTCTATTTTTTGATACATTGACAAATAGGGGGAGAAGAGATCGGGATTTGAGTCTAAGTAGTTTTGAGAAGAGATCGGGATTTGAAATTTTTATGACTAGTTTTAAGTTTTTTTGTTTGAATGTTTTTAACTTGATTGTTTGCATAAGTATGATAAAACTTCAAAATGCAAAATTAGCATGTTTCTAAGACATTGAAAGGTATACACTCAAATCGATTTTGTCAATCATCAAAAAGGGGGAGATTGTTGGAAATATGTGGAAAATAAGCCAAGTCTATGTTTTGATGATTAACAAACCAATTTGAGTAAGTTTTGGTTACTAACATGTTTGTGGAAATGACTTAAGGTTATAAATTTGAAGAATATGAAGCATGGCAAGTCAAGTCGATTTCCAAGTCGACTCAGGCTTCGACTTAGGCCAAGTCGATCCCCAAGTCGACTCAAGAAGTAACTTCAAGACGTCATTTCCTTCCAGAGTTGAAATCGAGAATGAGAGGTGCCGAAGTCGCATCCCAAGTCGACTCCGCTTGCGACTTGGGTGAAGTCGCAGACCAAGTCGACTCCAGCATCGACTTCGAAACGTCATTTCCTTCCAGAGTTGAAATCGAGAACGAGAACTGCCGAAGTCGCATCCCAAGTCGACTCCGCTTGAGACTTGAGGTAAAGTCGCAGACCAAGTCGACTCCAGTAGCGACTTGGAGGTGTCATTTCTGTCCAGAGTTGAAACCGAGAACAAGGGCTGCCGAAGTCGCATCCCAAGTCGACTCCGCATGCGACTTGGGCGAAGTCGCAGATCAAGTCGACTCCGATTGCGACTTCAATATGGAAACATGCAGATCAAGAAAAATGGTAGATTCAAGAGTTTCAAAAGAAGATGAAGGTAAAAGACAACTCAAAGACTTAAGACTCAAGACATGAAGTCAAACGTGAGAATTATAAAGAGTCTCAAAGGAAGAACAACCAAACAATGAAGGAATTCAAGCAAGCAATGCATTCCAAGATTCAAGTACTCAAGAACTCAAGAAAAGGAATCCAAGGTATTTTATGTAAAGAGATATAAGGGAGAACATTCAATATGAAGAAAATCTAATGATCAAAGTCATCTCTGAAGATTTCAAGTTCATCAAGCAAGCTGCAGAGGTGAAGTCGCACCCGAAGTCGACTCCACCTCCGACTTGGGTCAAGTCGAGGACCAAGTCGACCCAAACTGGAACTTGAAGTTGTTGCGAACAAGCGAAGTCGCACCCGAAGTCAACTCCATCTGCGACTTGGGGGAAGTCGCACCCGAAGTCGACTCCACTTGCGACTTGGGTCGCAATAGTCGGAAAATTTTCGAACGTTGGCACATTAAATGCGCGCCACCTACCTCCAAACGTTTGGATTCCCTCCATAATTATAAAAGGCATTTAATATGAACGAGGAGGGTAGCTGAGAATCATTGAATATGCATAACTCCTATCTTCAAGAGCATTAAGTGATCAAGCCATCATAAAGAAGAAGAACTCCGAGTTCAAACTGCCAAGAGCTGCTTGCTGAATCTCTACGCCTACACTACAAGTTCTTCTCTGTGCCAAATCTGCATCTACACAACAGTAACGTGTAGAAACTTTCTTTTATTCTTATTGTTGTATTGAACTTGTTATAGCTTGGGTAGCTAAGAACAAGTGTAAGCAAAGTAGTGTGTGATTGGAGTGGAACTCGTCACCTACTTGTGCTGTGTATTGTTGATGCCCCCTAGAGCTAGAATCTAGAAGAGAGTGGAGACTCTAGTTGTATTCGCGGAATACATATTGGAACCCAAGTCACACGGGGTGTGAGCTTGAAAGAGTGGAGTAGGGAGGTTGCCCGAACCACTATAAAATCTTGTGTGTTCATTTTTATTTCTGCTCTCTACACTATATTGCTTTCCACTTTGTTTCTTCATAAAGGGGACTAGATTAATCCGGGGTAAAGTTTCTTTTTAAGTTTAAAATTTTTAAATACCCAATTCACCCCTCCCCTCTTGGGTAATTGCCATTAACTCGAGACCAACACATTTCACATGGAGTAAAAATCAAAAAGGGAAAAATCACCAAGGAGCAAGCACAAGGGACGTTCCACCTTGGAGGAGGAATCAAGAGAGAAATTTCCAAGCCAAGAAAACCCCAAGCATACCCAAATCCCAGCAAGAAAAAACAAGAGGAAAAAGGAGAGAAAGAGAGAGAAAGAGAGAGAGGAAGAGAAGGAATGCCCTAGGCGTTCATGGCTCCATCAAAAAGGGAAGAAAATCTTCAAAAATAGGTATGTAATTATCTTTAATATTTCATGAGTATTGAAATCAGAAATCTTAATTTTAAAAGAGGATATATGTTCTGTATAAGAATTAAGAACAAATGATTAAGGGTTTTTGTATATCTATTGAAATTAGATGCAAATATGGAAGCAAAACCTAGAAAAAATGAGATAGAAATCTAAAATATGAACGAAATAGTAAATGGATGAGTTTTAGCATGAAAATATATTTAAGAACTTATGCTAGGGTGATTAAGGAAAGAAAAATATTTTCAGCTCAAAAGGGTAAGCAGGTTGTAAATTAAAAATCTGAGAAAATCAACCTGAATAGGGTTGCACGGGTGTCAGGATCAGCTGCACCAAATGATTTTTAATAATTTTTATACAAGGTATTTTGAGCTGAAAATTTTATATGATGTGGAATACATCATGACGAATACTTGAACAAAATAAAAATTTATTTTTTATTGGTATTAATATACCTAATAATTAATGTGATTTGAACTGTCTAAAAATAGATGCTGCTGTCCAGCAGGGTAAAAATACCGAAATAATTATAAATATTCATATGTTGTGCTGAAAATATTTATTTTGGTTAATTCAGATAGTTATGAAGGTATGATAGATATTTCAGATTAAAATTCCTTTATTTGATTATGATTCAAAAATTAGAGAGATAGTGTGTCTGATTTCAGCATTATGGACAGATTGAGGAATAAATCAAAATAAATGTTAAATTCTAGATTTTTGGGATGAAGTTTAACTTATAATGGGATATAAACAAGTTTCATAAGTGATTATGAGGGTTTAACCTATTAGAGGTGGATTTTAGAAAGGATAGAACTTAGGGTTATGAATATGACCCGATTTTCATGTTTTTATGATACGTATGAAACATGAATTATGCTATTGAGTTTATGGATGATTTAGAGGGTAAAATACCCTAAAGTATGTTTACTTTGGACTGCCAAAATGAATTTTGGGTTGGAAAACTATATGTGTGCACGCAAATTGAAATGTTATGAATGCAATGTCATTCTTATGTATAGGTAAAAGCAAAGAAAAGATTGAATAATGATCAAGGCAAGCAAGGTAAGAAAGAAATTTTCTAAATAATTCTTGTTTTTGGATTTGCAAAGGTATGATTAAAATTCTTATTAATGTGTTTAAGGATGACCATTCCTTCATCTCGTTTTTCAATGAAATAATATTTCTCTAACTAATTTCTATAATGCTTTCTCAAGCATTCTTGACAAATGATGATACATGAATTTGTGAAAGAAAAATTGTGCTAGCATGTCACAGCAAGTATCATATTTATGAAAAGTTCATGTGCACAAGCATGAGGTCCACCTTGAAGGTAGTAAGCGGACCGGTGGTTCCCCATGGGTGTGGCCAATTCAGTAAGAGAACGCCAAGAGCTGACGGCGCCTCCCTAGACTAGGAGAGAGGAATGAGCCGGATGGTTCCCTAGCTAGCTTCCGTCCAATGATGTTATGTTTTGAAATGCTGCATTGCACTGCATTGCTCACGAGGTTTCTATGGAAAAGGTTTCCATCCGATTAGCAGTTGATCACTTGATAAGTGTCTTCTACTAAAATGGAAGGAAATGCCTTTATGCAAAGTTTACCTTCAAAATGAATTGCCTGAAAACTATAGCTTGCTTATTAAGTATCGACTCATGTTTTGTTTTGTTTTCCAAACCCAAAGACATGTGAAAGAGATGATGAGGCGAAAGAGCACAGGGAAGATTTCACAAATAATGACTCTTGTGATATTAAACATGGCTACACAGTGAATGAATAAATGTTGAATGAATGGTTGAGTGAATATTTGATGGAATTATGTTGTATGATAATGTTACATATTTGATGTCACAAATTGAGATGTTGAATACAAGTATGAAAATTTTATGATGAATAAATAAAGTACTAATTATTATACTATAAATATGTACGAATTATGTGATATGAAATGACTAAGTATATGTGTAATGCCCTATAATGAGAAATAAAATATGCATATGAGGGCCTCGACTCCTAAAGAGTCAAGAATTCCGCTGAGTGACAAGGCAATAATTCCTAATCACGTTTACCAATCGATAGATCTTGGAGTAAGGTTGTGACGCTCAGGACAGGGGGCACAGAGGTTGGTATCAGAGCATGGATTGGTAAATAGGCGGAATGATATCTTTAAAAGAATAAAAATAGTGTATATGATGTTAAATGTGTGGATATATGATTTGCATTATGATTATTTGATTCTAACTAACATGTTATGTCTAAATTGTAGAAGGAAGACAAAGGGAAAAGGGTGATGAGTGCAGAGGAACTTAGGCAGGAAATGGAAGAAATGGAGTGTAGGCAAAGGTTTGAAGAAAATATGAATAGATGGTGGGAGTCCCAACAGAATGAGGCATATTTGCCACCTGTACCTCCAGTTTTCCAGCCTAGGCACCCTCTACCACAAGCTCAAGGGAGCTGTTATGTCAATCCACCTGCACAAATGTAGAAATTAGAAGAGCAGCAATCAACTAGGAACCTCTACAAATCTAGTGCATGTCTTGACCCGAACCGAATCACAGGAGCAAGAGGAAAAGGTAGTGACAGGTATGGTTTACATTTTAGAAGAATCGACGATAGCATTATTTGATTCAGGTGCTAGTCATTCATTTATAACCTGTCAATATGTAACCATGCACGCACTGCCGGTAGAGGAAACCAATAGGGTAATTCATGTTGAATCCCCCATGTATAGATTAGCTAGTTCTAGCCAAGTATGTAAAGCATGCCCAATTAGGATAGGATCGATGGTTTTAAATGCCGACCTGATCCTACTTCCTATGACGGAGTTCGATATAATACTAGGCATGAATTGGTTGAGTAAATGGGGAGCTACTATTGACTGTAAGAATATGAAAGTGCGGTTCGAAGTGAACCTAGAAAAAGATATAACCATAGGGAAACTAAGACAGCCTAAGGATTCAACAATATTGATATCCTCCATGAAAGCAGCAAAAATGATTTGCCAAGAGTGTCAGGCATATTTGGTAGCAATAAACGTTAAGAGAGAGGCTGAGATGGAAATTGATCAGATTCCAGTGGTTAAAGAATTTCCAGATGTGTTCCCAAAGGAATTGACCATTTTACCTCCAGAGAGAGAAATGGATATGACAATTGACGTTATACCAGGTACAACCTTAATATCTAAAACTCAATATCGGATGGTGCCAGCTGAAATGAATGAATTAAAGACACAAATACAAGAGCTGTTGGACACAAGTTTTATTCGACCTAGTGCATCACCATGGGGAGCTCCAGTATTATTTATCAAAAAAAAAAGATGGAAGTCAGAGGCTGTGTATTGATTACAGAGAATTAAATAAGTCATTATAAAGAACAAGTACCCATTACCGAGAATTGATGATCTATTTGATCAGTTGAAGGGAGCTTCAACATTTTCCAAAATTGATTTACAGTCAGGAAATCATCAGTTAAGGATAACTCCTACTGATATTCCTAAAACGGCTTTTTGAACTCGATCTGGACACCATGAATTTGTGGTAATGTCTTTTGGCCTTAGAAATGCCCCTGCCGTATTTATGAATAGATGAACAGAATATTTCGAGACTTTCTGCATCAATTCGTGGTAGTATTTATTGATGATATTTTGATCTACTCAAAATCAGAAGAGGAACATGAGGGTCACCTACGAAAGGTACTGAAAAGCTAAGGAAAGAAAGATTGTATGCCAAGTTAAAGAAATATGAATTTTAGTTAAAACAAGTGGCATTTCTTGGACATATAATTTCAGAAAAAGGAATACAGGTTGACCCACAGAAGATTGAAGCCATATTGAAATGGCCAAGGCCGACAAACATTACAGAAATTAGGAGTTTTCTAGGATTGGTCGGGTATTATCAAAGGTTTGTTGAAGGATTTTCACAGTTATCAGCTCCATTGACCAGATTAACTCGCAAGGGAGTTAGGTATATATGGTCTTAAGAATGTGAATGCAGTTTTCAAGAGCTGAAACAACGACTGATAAAGGCACCAATCTTAACCTTACCCGAAGGCAATGAAGAATTTGTGATTTATAGTAATGCCTCAAGAAAAGGATTGGGATGTGTGCTAATGCAGAGAGGAAAAGTGATAGCTTATGCATCTCGACAGTTAAAGCTCAACGAGGTAAGCTACCCCACTCATGATTTGGAGTTGGTTGCAGTAGTGTTTGCCTTAAATTTGGAGACACTACCTGTATGGTGCAAGATGTGAGATTTACACAGATCACAAGAGCCTTAAGTATATTTTCACTCAGAAAGAGTTGAACATGAGACAACGAAGATAGCTCGAATTATTGAAAGATTACGATCTAGAGATTTTATACCAACCAGGTAAGGCAAACGTTGTAACCGACACATTGAGTAGGAATGTTAGTATAGCACACCTTATTACCAAAGGACTACTTCAAGAAATGAGACGATTAGAGTTGATAATATGTCCACCTGGAATTCAAGTAAGATTGTCGCAAATGCAGATACAATATTCTCCATTTGAACAAATTAAGGTTACGCAACAAGAAGATATAGAGCTACTGTTCCGGCCTCACGAAAATATTTTTTTTTCTGGTTTAGAAAATAAATGCTTAATTAATTCTCCAGCAAAATTTTAAAGCATTTAATTCTTTAACCGAGTCCGAAAAGTATATCACAGAAATATTTTGCATTGTGTTTCACATTCTGATTTTACATCTCCAACGAGAAAACCCTTGATTAAAAGAGCTGAATACAATAGTCTAAAAAATGATTATTTTATTGAAATGATGACGAAATGCGTAGAAGATTTTTCTAGGACTTTACAAGTGCACGGAAAATCATGTCTCACAAAAATACAAAGATAAATGAGTACACTTTGCTCCGCACTGTGACTCGAATATGTGGTACATGACGCCACGCACCGTAACTTAAATGTGTGGTACATGACGCCACGCACCTTGACTTAAATGTGAGTTTACGCTTAGCCCGTCGACCAACAATGACTCGGTTTGGGGATAGTGAGAGGCTCGTCGGCTACACTAGTGACCCTACACGGCAAGCTAAGTATGCTCTCAGCTTCTGGATTTTCACAGCAGACTAGCGTCTCCCGCTTTCAACTTAATAAGCCAGCGTGTCCCGCATTCAGTCTCTGGATTAAATAATTGGGTAGTTTTACCAAGAAATGGTTTTAACCAAATTTTAAAAATATGTTTGGGTCAACTTGGACCATCTAAAGAGGTTTGGGCCCAATTGGGCTTGTTGAAAAGAGTTTGGGCCTAACTGGGCTTGACTCGACCAATCTGGGCTTATTGGAGGATTTTCGTCCCAACTGGGCCTGCTGAAGAGTTTTGGGCCCAAGTGGGCTTGTTGAAGGGTTTTGGGCTCGAGTGGGCTTGTTGAAGAGTTGTGGGCCCGAGTGGGCTTGTTGAAGGATTTTGGGCCTGAGTGGGCTTCTTGAAGAGTTTTAGGCCCGAGTGGGCTTGTTGAAGAGTTTTGGGCCCGAGTGGACTTCTTGAGGAGTTTTGGGCCTGAGTGGGCTCCTTGAAGAGTTTTAGGCCCGAGTGGGCTTGTTGAAGAGTTTTGGGACCGAGTGGGTTTGTTGAAGAGTTTTGGGCCCAAGTGGGCTTCTTGAGGAGTTTTGGGCCTAAGTGGGCTTGCTCGGACATTAAGGCTCGGGTTGAGCAAAAAGGTTTATATATATATAATAAGAAGGTACTTAGCCTCGTGTATCAACTCAACCCACCTCCTGGGGAGTATTTACTCGGGGAGAATAGTATATATATTTTTGAAGGCCTTTAAGATATATATGAATTTTTGAAAGTCTTTTAATACATATATATGTATTATAGAAATAATATATATATTTTTGGAAGCCTTTTAATACATATATATGTATTTTAGAAATAATATATATTTTTGAAAGCCTTTTAATATATATATATATATGTATTTTTTAAAAAATAATATATATATTTTTGGAAGCCTTTAATATATATATGTATTTTAGAAAATAATATATATTTTTGGAAGCCGTTAATATATATATATGTATTTTAGAAAATAATATATATATTTTTAGAAGTCGTTAATATATATATATATGTATTTTAGAAAATAATATATATATTTTTGGAGGCTTCCTTTTTTTTATATATATTATCTCAGGATCCTCGGGCCTCTCCATTTTTTTTACGTTCTCATTCTCTTTATATATATATATATATATTATCTCGGGATCCCTGGGCCTCAACCACTCTGCTGCCTGAACCATTTGTACCAGTGTCCGAGGTCATGGAATGTAAGCCATAGTGTTGAGCAACCTTATGGGCAGCGAGCCGAAGATATGATGTTGGATAATGTTGGAACTCGAACTGAATTTGGTCTGGGTTCTACATGAACCTTTGTATGTCCAACTCCATTCGAAGAATGGTAAGGCGATGACACGGGTTCTGGAGCGCTTCCTTAAGGAAGGGGTCCATGCTATCGTGAGCCGGAGATGCGGAGGCGGAGCAGCGGGGTAGAGATGCCATCTCTGGCCGCCCTGCCACCCAGCACCCTATCTCTCTCTCTCTATATATATATATATATTTTTTAAAAAATATTTACATATATATGGCGCGCCTGGAGGGACCTCGGGATCCCGAGCCTTTATATATATTATTATTATATTTTTTATCATAAAAAAAGTACTTAACCCCGTGTATTGACTCAACCCACCAGTCGAGGAGTATCCACGTTGGGAAAAATAGCTTTTGAAAATAATATATATTTATATATGTGTATATATATATATTTATATATAGAAAATATATATATATTTTTTGAAATAGAAAAATACTTAACCCGCGTGTCGATTCAACCCGCCAGTTGGGGAGTATCCACATTGGGAAAAGTAGTTTTTGAAAATAATATATATGTATATATGTATATATACTTTTAATAACACGTATATATATTAAAAAATATACTTAACCCGTGTGTCAATTCAACCCGCCAGTTGGGGAGATCAACTTTGGGAAAAGTAGTTTTTGAAAATAACATATATGTATATATGTATATATATATTTTTTAATAGCACATATATATAAAATATATATATATTCTTAACCTGTGTGTCAATTAAACCAGCTAGTCGGGGAGTATCCACATTGGGAAAAGTATTTTTTTAAAAAATAATTCATATATATATGTATTTTTTTAATAAGAAAGAAACTTTTTTTTCACCTAAAAGAAAAAAATAAAAAAAATCTTGAGAACTTCGTTCTCTTTTCTTTCAGGGTGAGAGAGCTTCTCCGGGTTCTCTCTCGCTGTTGCATTGAAGTTGTTTTTTTTTAGAAGCCAAGCTGGGCTATTTATAGTATTTTCGCAAGCTCGGAATGGGTTCCGCAGCTAATGATATTACCGCGGAATTGCATTCACACGGAACCATGTCTCCGCGGAACCCCAGTTGGTCTTCATGCACTTCGCAATTGGCCACGTTTCGCCTTTTATGTTTGGCGGAAAATTCTGCGGCTGTGTTGGTGCGGAATCTACTCCTGCTTTTCGATACGTCCTCTACTAATGCACATTATGTCCTTGTGAGCACGCCACCTCCTGCAGCTGCTGAACTTTCAGCTTTCCTGCCGACTAATTCGAGTTCTGCGGGTATCGTTTGCTTGGGTGACAAGCTACACTTACGCGGAACCAGGCTACAGGACGTAGCTCGAAACCCAACGCCTGCAGTCTTTCGCCTTGCTGCTGCAGAGACGGCTTCTTTATCTCTGCTTCTTTCTTCTTCATTTCCGTGGCCACAATGGGGTTGGCTATTTTAGAGATCTAGCTTTGCTTCCAACAGGTGATAATTGGATCAGTGGACCCGGGCTTCCCGTTTAAGGATTTTCCCGGCTCGAACTTGGGTTTCATTAGGGGTCATGGGGGAGTTGCTGGCGGCCGGTGTTTTTGATGACAGCTCATAGTGCAGTTGCCGTTGCATGCTCCAGAGAATTCTTCTGGAAGAAGACGACGATGTTGCTGCCTTTCGAACACAGGCCTCCCTCTAGTTTCACCCGCACCATCTTCAGATCAAAATGCTGCGTGATGATGCTCCAGTAATTGGCGGTGTCCTGGCTATCAAGCCGACGAGACATCTTCGGCCTCTGGTTCCTCCCCGGAACCGCAGCCAGAAATAGCCTTCCTACGCCGCTTCTTTCTCGACAAGCTCATCGAGCTTTGCACGTCGCTGCTCTCCTTGGCATCTTTGACTCAGCTACGGACTCATGGAACTCGGCAGACTCACCCGGTTCAGACACCGGGACCCAAACTGCCGGACTCGGTGACTTTGGGGCAGCTGCGCCCCTCGGCACAGTATCGGAACTCCTGTTGTATGAAGCAGCGGCCTTCTCCTCCGATCATTCGCCGAAAACTCGATCATGCTTACTGCCCTCCTCCTCCGGCTCAATGTATCCATTGCCGTCTTTATCAAAATGGGAGAAAGCTTTGTGGAGATGCTAATCATTTGCCATTCTTCTTAAGTAAAGGAATATAGCAACAAATTCTTCATAGCCTAATGCACCTTTCCAATTCATATCTATAGATTCTTGCAAGCATTTGAACTCCAGACTCTGCAAGCTGGGAACTAGACTTTTGTATTCTGGTTTTCGTCGCTTCAAAGGAAACAATGCCATCACTGAGAGTTGTCTTGTTTAGCATTGGAAGCTGCTTAAGTCTTATCTTGTCAACATCTCCAAGAGTAATATTTGGAGCTTTATTTGCGTTCTGAAGTCACGGATGCTCAAGAACCCGTTTTACATTCAGCTTAAGCTTTGGGTCCGATTCCAGCATCTGACGAAATTTTATTATTATTATTATTATTATATATGTATATTTTTTCTGCATTCTCTAAAATGCTTGGCTATGGATCCCATTTAAAATCAACATGCCCACGGAGAATGGCCAATGCAACACCTTACTCAGATTTAGCCCAAAATGGAGGGACCCCATAATGTAAAGAATTACTCCTATGCTCCAAATATCTATTTTAGGTCCATAGCTGTGTTCCAGAACTTCTGGAGCTAGGTAATATGGGCTTCCAACAATTTCAGAGAACCTTTCATAAGGTTTGAAGAAAATGTAAAGCCCAAAGTCAATAGCTTTCAGTGGTGAATTCTCCTTCTTGTTGGCGAATAGAAAGTTCTCAGGCTTCAGGTCTCAATGGATCACCACGTGCTTGTGGCTATGTCTCTGGCTTTAGCTGCTTGTTTTTTTTCGACATTTCCATCCTCCCTGCTGGCATAACTATTTTTTTTGAAATAAATTCGTCAGTCTATAAACAAATTTCTTTCACCCTTTCTTTTTTTTTGCTATGTGTGATTTCATAAAAATTTTCTAGCCATTTGCAATTTTTTTCTTTCTTTCTTTCTTTTCTTCTTCTTATTTTTTTTCTTTTTCTTTTGCCATCAATTTTCTTTTTGTTGTAATTTTTTTCTTTTTCTTTTTTTTTACACACGAAAAATCATATAACTTCATAGGCCAAAATTAATAATAAGTTATAGTGGACCCATGGTTCAAATACACCTCATCATCTACATACACACGTAGAGAAAATGAAGAAAAAGGGATCGACTAAATTTGACATCGATAAACAAGGTATGTATCGATATAAAAGTCGACTATGCATACCAAATTTAGGAAAATTGAAGGATTGAATTCTCAAGTAGGCACACTTTTCGCCATTTTCCATGCACCCGGGAAGCACAAAATATATCAGGATTTCAAGAAAATATATTGGTGGAACAATATGAAAAGAGAAATCGCTAAATATGTATCAAGGTGTTTAACTTGCCAAAGGGTAAAAGCTGATCATCAACGAATGCCTGGAAAATTGCTGTCTTTGGAAATTTCTGAATGGAAATGGGACGACATCACTATGGATTTTATAGAAGGATTGCCAAAGACTCAAGCAGGAAATGATTCTATATAGGTTATAGTGGATCAATTGTCAAAAGTTGCACACTTTATACCCAGAAGGAAAACTTATACAGCTGAAAGATTAGCTAATATATACTGTAAGGATATAGTACGACTCCATGGAGCGCCAAAGTCAATAGTTTCTAATCGAGATGCGACATTTACATCACGATTTTGGAAAAGTTTGCATGAAACCTTAGGCACCCAACTCAAGTTTAGTACAACTTTTCATCCCTAGACCGATGAACAAACGGAGTGAGTGAATCAAATCATTGAGGATATATTCCGAATGTGCATATTGGAATTTGGAGGATCATGGGATGAATACATACCAATGGCAGAGTTTGCATATAATAATAGCTATCAAGCCAGTATTCAAATGGCTCCATTTGAAGCGCTATATCGACGAGGGTGTCGAACACCCTTGAACTGGGATGAAGTTGGAGAGAAAAAGCTTGCTCCAGACCTGTCTCAACGAATGGCAGATAAAGTGCAAATTATTCGCCAGTGTATACTTACAGCCCAAAGTCGGCAAAAGAGTTATACAGATTATAAGAGAAAGGACTTGAATATCCAAGTTGGCGAACTTGTTTTTATAATGGTTACACCATTCAAAGGAGTTACTAGGTTCAGAAAAAGAAGCAAGTTGAATCCTAGGTACATTGGACCATTTGAAGTGTTGGAAAAGGTTGGAAGACTAGCATATAGAATAGCGTTACCTCCAGCGTTAGCTTTAGTACATAATGTTTTTCACATATCTATGTTAAGGAAGTATGTTCCTGACCCAACTCATGTCTTAATAGCAGAGAACCTACCAATCCAGAATCATGTGAATTATGAGGAAATTAGATCATAAAGTACAAAAACTTCGGAATAGAGAACTTGAATATGTTAAAGTTCAATGGAATCGATATTCCGAAAGTGAAGCTACTTGGGAATTGAAAGAAGAGGTAGAAAGAAAGTATCCCCAATTATTTCAAGAAAAGACAGTTTCGAGATGAAACCTTTTGTAAAGGGGGGAGGATTGTAATGCCCAGACCTGAGTAGAACTTGTATACATGCATTTATAATAAATTTGTGATTTATGTGGAACTTGATTCACTTATGAGTGATTTTCATGATAATATTTTGCAATTAAGATTATAATTGGAAACAAATTTCTACAGTCAAATGTGAATCGATATGATTAAAGTAGCTTGTTAGGAATTGTGCAAGGATAATATGTCATGAGTAATTATCTTAATTATCATGATTTAATTAATGGAAAAGAGAAGGGTAATTATGGAATTAAGTTGGGATACATTAGAAAATTCATAACTTGACGCCGGTAAGGCGGATTAAGGTGAAAATTGAGAAATAGGCATAGAATTTCATGCTTAATCTTATGGATATATTGGTTTGAGAAAATGTGATGGGATTATGGAAATAATTATTTAATTTCATCTTAATCCAAGGATGAACTTCAAATGGCTATAACTTGATATGGAAATGTCGTTTTGAGGTAAATTTTGAAATGAACGGTTAAAACGACTAGCTTAATATTATGAGTGGAATGGATTAGGCTAATTACCATGAAAAAATGCATGATCACAAAAGGACAAAATAATTTTGTCTTTTGTAGGAGCAATCATGAGTTGGAGATCTAATCATGAGACAAAGTCAACTATGGGATTTTTCTTGATTTTTCTTGATTATCAAAAATGATAAAATCTAAGATAATTCCATGCATTAAAACAATGCATTAAGAGGCTTGCAATGGTGGCAAGCATGGGATGTTCAAGGAGGGAATAAATGGGATTTTGTGATTTTTCAAAATTTCCAAATATTACACGTAATCACCTAAGCACATGGGGTCATTAAGGGAGCTGTAATTGAGGAGATTTTGTTGGCACTAAATGCCAAAAACCAAGCCATGTGGACGGCCAAGGGGGGAGCTTCATCTATTCCATTTAATGAAGTGATTTTCTTGGATTTTTAAGAGATAAATATGGATTTTACATGGAGCTTGTTGAGCCATGTCAATTAAGCCATAAATTAGCCAAATGACATGGCAAGTGGGCCCCACAATCCAGAAAAAATCTGCAAGGGGGCATGAGCATGGGACATTTCACTTGGAGTAAAAATCAAAAAGGGAAAAATCACCAAGGAGCAAGCACAAGGGACGTTCCACCTTGGAGGAGGAATCGAGAGAGAAATTTCCAAGCCAAGAACACCTCAAGCATACCCAAATCCTAGCAAGGAAAAACAAGAGGGAAAAGGAGAAAAGGAGAGAGAAAGAGAGAGAGGAAGAGAAGGGATGCCCTAGGCGTTCATGGCTCCATCAAAAAGGGAAGAAAATCTTCAAAAATAGGTAATTATCTTTAATGTTTGATGAGTATTGAAGTCAGAAATCTTAATTTTAAGAGAGGATATATGTTCGGTATAATAATTAAGAACAAATGATTAAGGGTTTTTGTATATCTATTGAAATTAGATGTAAATATGGGAGCAAAACCTAGAAAAAACGAGACAGAAATCTAAAATATGAAAAAAACAGTAAATGGATGAGTTTTAAATTTTTTTGAGAACTCATGATAGGGTGATTAAGGAAAGACACAATTTTCAGCTCAAAAGGGTAAGCATGTTGTAAATTAAAAATCTGAGAAAATCAACCTAAACAGGGTTGCATGGGTGTCAAGATCAGCTGTACCAAATGATTTTGAATACTTTTTATACAAGGTATTTTGAGCTGAAAATTTTATATGATATGGAAGACATCATGAGTAACACTTGAACAAAATAAAAATTTATTTTTGAAAGGTATAAATATACCTAATAATTAACGTGATTTGAACTATCTAAAAATAGATGCTGCTGTCCAGTGGGGTAAAAATACCAAAATAAATATAAATATTTCATACGTTATGATGGAAATATTTATTTTGGTTAATTCAGGTAGTTATGAAGGTATGATAAAAATTTCAGATTTAAATTCCTTGATTTGGTTATGATTAAAAAATTAAAGAGATTAGTGTGTCTAATTTCAGCATTATGGACAAATTGAGGAATAAATCAAAATAAATATTAAATTCCAGATTTTTGGGATGGAATTTAACTTATAATGGGATATAAACAAGTATCATAAGTAATTATGAGGGTTTAACCTATTATAGGTGGATTTTAGAAAGGATGGAACTTAGGGTTACGCATATGACCCGATTTTCATATTTTTATGATATGTATGAAACATGAATTTTGCTAATAAGTTTATGGATGATTTAGAGGGTAAAATACCCTAAAGTATGTGTACTTTGGACTGCCAAAATGAATTGTGGATTGGAAAACTATATGTGTGCCAGCAAATGGAAATATTATGAATGCAATGTCATTCTTATGTATAGGTAAAGGCAAAGAAAAGATTGAATAAAGATCAAGGCAAGCAAGGTAAGCAAGCAATTTTCTAAATACTTTTTATTTTTGGATTTGCAAAGGTATGATTTAAATTCTTGTTAATGTGTTTAAGGATGACCATTCCTTTATCTCGTTTTGCAATGAAATGATATTTCTCTAACTAATTTTTATAATGTTTTGTCAAGCATTCTTGACAAATGATGATACATGAATTTGTGAAAGGAAAATCGTGCTAGCATGTCATGGTAAGTATCATGTTTATGAAAAGTTCATGTGCACAAGCATGAGTTCCACCTTGAAGGTAGTAAGCGGACTGGTGGTTCCCCTTGGGTGTGGCCAAGTCGCTAAGAGAAGGCCAAGTGCCGGCGGCGCCTCCCTGGACTAGGAGAGAGGAATGAGCCGGATGGTTGCCTAGCTATTGTGAAACCCCAACCTAAGTAGGATTCAATGTATGCATTGAACATTTACATATGATTTATTTGTGAATGATTTTTGTGATTTTGCTAAACTATGGTAATTAGGGTTAAGGATTAGCATTGATGATTCGAGTAATCATGGTGAGCTAATATGGGACAATGAGATTAAAGTAAATTTTTGGTGAATAAAACACACCAATACATCATGGATAATTATTTTAAATTATTTAATATGAATTATGATGATTTAAATGATAATTGCCAGTTTAGTGGAAAAATACTAGAAAATTCATAACTCACGCCTGTAAGGCGGATTCAAGTGAAATTTGAAAGGGAAGTTGATGATGTTGGGCTTGATATTATGAAATTATTGGGTTATGAAAATCATTGATGAAATTAGTGTAATGATTTATTGATCATATCTCAAATCCAACCGTTAACTTCAAACGGCTATAACTTGAACTAGGAAAATCGGATTGAGATGAAATTTGAAACGGTTAAATGAAATTATGAGATTAAAATTTTAGAAGGTTTAGATTAAGCATATTATGTTATAAAAATATCTGAATTGAAAAAGGTGTGCATAGTTGACTTTTACACCTCAATAGTACCATGCATTAGAGTACATGGAGTAAATGCAGATTTCTAATGGCAAAATATGTATCAAATTCAGCTTAAAACCATGATATTTTATGCATATTGTAAAATGCAAAAACCCCATGAATTATCCCTGCATCGATGTCCACATTTAAGGGGCTAGGGAGAGCTCAAATGAGCATAGGAGAGGTGGCATCATGGACGTCCAAGAGAAGCTGCTATTGCTGGATTTTTTAAAATTTTTATTTTATAATATATGCACATAAATAGCTGACATGTTGGGACACATAAATGAGCATTTATTCATGTGGAAAAATCCCTGAAAATTCATGAACAACAATTGCTTATTGATGATGCAAAAATGGACAGCATGGTTATGCATATGGATGTGCAATGGATTGATGTTGATGTAATAATTTTTGTTAATTTTTTATGCCAAATTAATGGATAAATTAAATGTTAATTAGGTGTATAATTTACCCACAAATTAAGGTTCTTAAAAATGGGAAAAAAATCTGAAAAATGGACAGCTATAAGGACGTGATCAAGTGGACAGTTGTATGGTTGTGATATTGAGCAGATTTTGGCTTTAAGAAAAATTGTAAAAATAATTTACTTGGCTGTAATTTGCACAACTCATTTAGGGGATAAATATAAATTTATGGACTGTGGAAAATCAGCCCCAAGTGGGGCCCACAGTTGGATCAATCCAGCCCTTATAAAAGGGGGAACGGCCAAGTGAGATGAAGCTTGGAATTTTTTTTTCTAAGTGATCCAAACCCCATCTCTCCAAGCCAGAAGCCACGTCCCACCTTAGGCCAGCAAGGAGGAAGGAAAAGGGAAGAAAAAAAGAAGCAAAAAAGGAGGAAAAGCTTAGCTTAAGTGATTAGGGTTTGATTTGCATCAATCAAGTAAGTAGATGTGATGATTTGAGCTTTTGATTTTAAGCGTTAAACTCTAAGATTTTGGATATGAATTTGATGCTTAAAGACTCCTTAAATAATGATTCAACATGCCCTTTGAGTAATTATGGAATGGGTATTAAGTTATGTGAATGAATTTTTATGACTTATGTGATTGAAATGAAGTTTAGAGCAGGTTATGAGTTAAAAACTCCACTTGATAAAACCTAAATTCCAATGATAAGTTGCTGCATTGGATTGATGTTATGTTTAGGCTATGAATCATGTTTTAATGAAATACATATGTTGATTTAAGCTTAATATATGAATTTTAGAAAGAATGGAATGCAAAGTGATGTATATGACCCGATTTTTCCATTTTGATGCTAAAAATTGTATGAAAATGGGATTACATGATTTATGGAAGTTATGTAGGGTAACATACCCTAAAGTTAGGGTACTATGGACTACCAAAAGGATTTGGGAAGATAAGCCCCAAATCTGATTTTATGAATTTTATGAAATGATGTCCAAATGGGGTGAAAACGGTACCCGAAACGGGGAAACAAGTTGCTGTTTTGAGAAATGTTTAATTATGAATGCTGAATATGTTTTAATACCCTAGATTTGGGTTAGGAAAAGTGGGATTAATTTCTGGAAATTTGGAATTATAAAATTGTTTAGGGTTAAGTATCAAAAGACACGTTAAACGTGTGAAAAATGGGTTCCAAAGTTGCTGTTTTGGAAACCTATGATTAGTGGATTAAAATTCCATAAAAATACCCTAAATAGAGTGATAATTAAGGATGATTATTATGCTGAATAAGGGACTAATTTTCTGATTTGAAAAATTTTATGAAATGCATCATGTATGTGATGTGAAGTGAGTATAAGTGGAATGATGAACATGTATAAGTGGAAAATGACCTATGTAAATTGATTTTGTATAAAAATGCATGAAAATATGATAAATTTCATGAACATATTTCTGTTTAGATACATGATGTTAACCTCAAATTTTGGAATTAATTAATGAGGGTTAAGGCAACAACGTGTGCTTAAAATAAGCACTGATGTGTAAAATTTTTGAAAAATAAGTGAAAAATGGTATAAGGAAGGTAATGAGCCACTAAATGATGATTATTGAATGATTAACCTACTTGTGGGATTTAATATGATGTGTAAAAGCCCATGTAATGCACAAGTATGTGCTATATATGTAATGCGACTTGAAAAGTCAAATGGATCATGTATGTTAATGAAAATGGGTTGGAAAACTGAGTTGAATGCAAGCAAAAGAAATATATGAATGTTATATCATTCTCATGTAGGCAAAGGCAAAGGGATAAGCGAAACGGAAAGCTAAGCAAGCAAGGTAAGCAAGCAGCTTTCTAAATGAATTTTGTTTTAAATGCTTTCCAAGTTGTTTAAGGATGGTCATTCCTTGTTTATATGTGTATTGAAATGTCATTTCTATTGAAAGAAATGATTCCTTACTGTTTCTCAATTATGCATGAAATGTGATGAAACATGCATTTATACGATGTTTCATTGAAATGATGTTTAAAGATGGATGGTGCAAAGAATTCTCTATATGAGAATGACAAGTTCCATGTGTAAGGGGTATATAATGCCAGGGTGACTAAAAGTCATGCATAGAATGGAAGTCAAGTAGGCTAGTCGAGGTAATAAGTGGACAAGAAGTCCCCCTTGATGTTGCCAAGTCGGTAGGTCCGGCGCCAAGGATGGAAAGGGCCATGCTATGAAAGAATGTTCCTCGTGCTAGCGTACCGTCACATGAAGGATAATGTCATAAATGGAAATGACGAACTTGCACATCCAAAGTTTATGAAAATTTTATAAAAATTTTATGAAAAAGTTTTTGTTCCGCAGGTAGTTGATCACTTGCTAAGTGTCTCTACTGAATGGAGGAAAATGTCTTTAAAGAATGTTGATTTCAAAACGAATTGCCTGTAAAATATACAGCTTGCTTATTGAGTTTCGACTCATATTTTCATTTTCCAAACCTATAGACAGGTGAAAGAAGAGACCTGACAAAGGAGCAAGAGCTGACCATTGAAAGAATAGAACAAAACATTATAAGTTTCATGTTTGTGAAACACTTATGATGGATGGTTGTAAAATAATTTGATGTTTTATGTTGACATCTATGGATGATATATGCAGTGACATTTGATTTATGAGATGATTTGAAATATATTATGAAAATCATGTCTAGTTATGACATTATTGGATGGAAATGACCTAAATATGCATGAGATGAGAAATGGAAGGAAATAAATTCCTATGGAAACATATTTAATTGGATAAATATCCGTTAAAATCCATCGTGTGATAGGGCAACAATCCTGATCATGTTTACCAGTTGATAGATCCCGAAGTAACATGTGACGCTCGGGCTGGGGCGTTACAACTAGCTTCCATCTAATGACGTCATATTTTGAAATGCTGCATTGCATTGCATTCCTCACGAGGTTTCTATGAAAAAGGTTTCCATCCGATTAGCAGTTGATCACTTGATAAGTGCCTTCTACTAAAATGGAAGGAAATGCTTTTATGCAAAGTTTGCCTTCAAAATGAATTGCCTGAAAACTATAGCTTGCTTATTGAGTTTCGACTCATGTTTTGTTTTGTTTTTCAAACCCAAAGACATGTGAAAGAGATGACGAGGCGAAAGAGCACAGGGAAGATTTCACAAATAATGACTCTTGTGAGATTAAACATGGCTACACAGTGAATGAATGAATGTTGAATGAATGGATGAGTGAATTGTTGGAAACATGTGGAAAATAAGACAAGTCTATGTTTTGATGATTAATAAATCAATTTGAGTAAGTTTTGGTTACTAACATGTTTGTGGAAATGATTAAAGGTTATAAAATTGAAGAATATGAAGCATGGCAAGTCAAGTCGATCTCCAAGTCGACTCAGGCATCGACTTAGGACAAGTCGATCCCCAAGTCGACTCCAGCAGCGACTTCAAGACGTCATTTCCTTCCAGAGTTGAAATCGAGAATGAGAGGTGCCAAAGTCGCATCCCAAGTCGACTCCACTTGCCACTTGGGTGAAGTCGCAGACCAAGTCGACTCCAGCATCGACTTCGAAACGTCATTTTCTTCCAGAGTTGAAATCGAGAACGAGAGCTGCCGAAGTCGCATCCCAAGTCGACTCCACTTGCGACTTGAGTGATGTCGCAGACTAAGACGACTCCAGCTTCGACTTCAGTGCGAAAATTGCTGAAATAAAAGATTTAAGTGAAGATAAAGGACTTCAAGCAAGAATAAATATACTGAAGTTTAAATGATAAAAAATTTGGAAGGACAACTAACATGAAGAAACTCAAGCAAGCAAAGCATTCCAAGGATTTCAAGTTCATCAAGCAAGTTGTCGAGGTGAAGTTGCACCTGAAGTCGCACCTGAAGTCGACTCCACCTGCGACTTGGGTCAAGTCGAGGACCAAGTCAACCCAGTCTGGAACTTGAAGAAGTTGCGAACAGGCGAAGTCGCACCCGAAGTCGAATCCATCTGCGACTTGGGAGAAATCGCACCCGAAGTCGACTCCACTTGCGACTTGGGTCGCAACGGTCGGAAAATTTTTGAACGTTGGCGCATTAAATGCGCGCCACCTACCTCCAAATGTTCGGATTCCCTCCACAATTATAAAAAGGCATTCAATATGAACGAGGAGGGTAGCTGAGAAATCATTGAATGAGCATAACTCCCATCTCTAAGAGAATTAAGTGATCAAGCCAACATCTAGAAGAAGAACCTTGCTTTCAAACTGCTAAGAGCCGCTCTTTGAATCTTTCAGACTGCTTTACAAGTTCTTCTCTGCGCCAAATCTGCCTCTACACAATAGTAACGTGTAGAAACTTTCTTTTGTTATTTCTTGTTTAATTGAACTTGATTTAGTTTGGGTAAATAAGATCAAGTGTAAGCAAAGTAGTGTGTGATTGAAGTGAAACTCATCACCTACTTGTGCTGTGAATTGTTGATGTCCCCTAGAGTTGGAATCTAGAAGAGAGCAGTGGCTCTAGTTGTATTTGTGAAATACATAGTGGAACCCAAGTCACAAGAGGTGTGAACTTAGAAGAGTGGAGTAGGGAAGGTTGCCCGAACCACTATAAAATCTTGTGTGTTGATTTTTTATTTATGCTCTCTATACTATATTGCTTTGCATTTTGTTTCTTCATAAAGGAGACTAGATTAATCCGGGGTAAAGTTTTTGTTTAAGTTTTAAATTTTTAAATACCCAATTCACCCCTCCCCTCTTGGGTAATTGCCATTAACTCGGGACCAACAAGTGGTATCAGAGCAGGTCTTTGAGTTATACCAAAGAGATCTTTTGATATGGCATCCCAATCGACTTCCGTTCCCGCATTTGCCGAAGGCCAATCTTTTACTAGGCCACCATTGTTTGATGGGAACAATTTTGGCTATTGGAAGCTACGTATGAAACAACTCATCATGGCTACAGATATGGACTCTTGGATTGCAATCCAAGACGTGTAACCTTGCCTATTGATGAAAGAGCTTCCAAATGGACCGATGAGGAAGTAAAGACTGTTAAGAGCAATGCTAAAGCTATGAACTCACTGTTTTGTGCTCTTACCGCTTCTGAATATGATAGAGTATCCTCTTGTTTAACTGCAAAAGAGATATGAGATACATTAACATCTATCTATGAAGGAACTTCTCAAGTCCAAGGGACAAGGAAAATATTTTGATTGGAGAGTTGAAAAGCTTTAGAATACTAGATACAGAAAATATTTCTAAAATATTTGCTAGATTCTCAAAGATTACTAATGCTTTGAAAAGTCTTGGAAAGGCAATTTCTGAATCTGAACAGGTCATGAAGATTCTAAGGGCGCTACCCGAATCATGGACTCCAAAGATTACTGCGATAGAAGAAGCCAAGGACCTCAATACATTGAAGCTAGAAGACCTTATTAGCTCATTAATGTCACATGAGTTAATCAAGAAAAGAAATGAAGATCACCACAAAGGAAAGAGAACAATTGTACTAAAAGTCACCCATAACTCGGATGAGTCCACCTCATCATCTCACAATGATGATGAAGACATTGCTCTACTTACTCGCAAATTTCGAAAGTTTGTGAGAAAAGAAAAGAACTTCAAAGATTTCAAAGAAAGACCATGAAGAGAGAAGAAGAAGGAGGCCACAAAGTGTTATAGATGCGGCGGTATGGGACATATGCAAGCTCAATGTCCTACACCGGAAGAAAGATCAAAGGATCATCAAGAAAGGAAGGAAAGATATGAAAGCAGAAAATTCCAAAGACTGAAGGAAAGAGGAATGTACATGAATGAAGAAACTTCATCAACAAGTAGCTCCTCAACCGATGATTTTGAAGCGGCAAATTGTGCAAGAATATGCTGCATGGCGCGGATTGAGCAAGAAGAAAATTTGTTGTGTTTAAACACAACGAAAGTTTTGGAAGAGCAAACCATTTCAACAAAGTGCACAAGTAATGAAGAGATATGTTTCAAGGCTAAAGCAAGCAACATTTGGTTCATAGATAGTGGTTGCTCAAGACATATGACCGGAGAAAGAGGTTTATTTCATAAACTCAAGCCTTGCAACGATGGAACTGTTGCTTTTGGAAATAATGAGAAAGGTAAAATCAAAGGTAAAGGAAACGTTTATAGCATTTCAAATGCATGTATGGAAGATGTTTTATTTGTTGAAGGACTCAAGCACAATTTAATGAGTATTAGTCAATTATGTGACAAAGGATACAAGGTTGTGTTTGAATCATCTATATGTAATGTATTTGATGGAGAACATATCATGTTTAGCAGAAAAGATATGGAAATGTATATTTGGTTTCACTTGATGAACTAGATGGTCAATGTCTAATGGCCAGTGACAATGATCCATGGGTTTGGCATAAGAGGCTTGGGCATATAAACATGACAAATATAAAGACCCTATGGAAGAAGAGTTTGGTAGAAGGATTGACTAAATTAAAATATGACAAAGATAAAATTTGCAAGGCATGTCAATTGTCAAAATAACCTAAAATGCCTTTCTCTACCAAAAAGGAGATTCCACCACTAGGTCATTTGAATTGCTACACATGGATCTATATGGGTCATCCGACATTTTAACCATTGGTGGAAAGAAATATGTGTTTGTAATAGTTGATGATTTTTCAAGATTCACATGGGTAATTCTCTTAGCTAGCAAAGATGAAGCCTTCTCTATGTTTGCAACTTTTGTAAACTTGGTGCAAAATGAAAAATAATGTACTATTATGACTATTAGAAGTGATCATGGTGGTGAGTTTGAAAATAAACATTTCGTAGAATTATGTAATGAAAAAGGAATTCACCACACATTTTCTGCACCAAGAACTCCACAATAAAATGAAGTGGTTGAAAGGAAAAATAGAACTATACAAGAGATGGCTAGAACAATGCTAAACTAGAGTAAATTATCCAAGAAATTTGGGGGTGAAGCTGTAAGCATAGCTTGTCATGTGTTAAACCGAGTTACCATTAGAGCAATCTTGAAAAAGACCCCATATGAGCTATGGAAAGGTAGAAAACTAAATATTTCATATTTTCATACTTTTGGATGCACATGTTATGTTTTGAACAATGGTAAAACCAACTTGGGAAAACTGGATGCTAAAAGTGATAAGGCAATATTCCTTGGTTACTCATCAAATATCAAAGCATATAGAGTCTTCAATAAAAGGAACCAAATTGTAGAAGAGTCAATACATGTTGTTTTTGATGAATGTAACCCATGCTCCAAAAGAAAAGATGATTTAAGTGATGCAGATGATGTTATAAGCAATCTTGAAAAACTGCATGTGGAAAAGCAAGAAGAATCAATGGAGGAAAGGGTAAGTGAAGGTAATAACTCCTATAAACCTCCAACTGATTTAAAGTTCAAACATGCCCATCCAATTGAGCAAGTTATAGGGAATGTGTATGAAGGTGTAAAAATTAGAAGGTCAAAACAAAATATTTGTGGACAATACGCCTTTGTATCCAAAATTGAACCAACCACTATTGATCAAGCTCTTGATGATGAAAACTGGATCATAGCAATGCAAGAAGAGATAAATCAATTTGAAAGAAACCAAGTTTGGCATCTTGTTTCAAGACCAAAGGACTGCATTGTCATTGGCACAAAATGGGTCTTTAGGAACAAATTAGATGAAAGTGGACTTGTGGTGAGAAACAAAGCTAGACTTGTGGCAAAAGGATACTCACAAGAAGAAAGAATAGACTTTGAGGATTCCTATGCTTCGGTTGCTAGATTAGAGGTCATTCGCATCTTACTAGCTTTTGCATCTCACATGAACTTTAAGTTGTTTCAAATGGATGTTAAAAGTGCATTTTTGAATGAGTATATAAATGAAGAGGTATATGTTGAATAACCACCTGGATTTGAGGAGAAAGATCAATCTAAATTTTTATACAAGTTAACCAAAGTATTATATAGTTTAAAACAAGCTCCAAGAGCTTGGTATGAAAGATTAAGCAAATTTTTGATTGATCATGATTTTCAAAAAGGGAAGGTAGACACCACTTTGTTTATCAAGTACAAAGAAAAAGATATCTTGATTATTCAAATTTATGTTGATGATATTATCTTTGGTGCTACTAATGAGATCCTTTGTCAAGAATTTTCTGAGCTTATGCAGAAAGAATTTGAGATGAGTATGATGGGGGAGCTGAATTTCTTCCTTGGACTACAAATTAAGCAACTAAGTGAAGGGATCTTCATAAACCAATCCAAGTATATCAAGGAAATGTTAAAGAAGTTTGACATGAAAAATAGCAAAGGGGCAAACACGCCTATGAGCTCAACCATTAAAATTGACAAGGATGAGAAAGGAAAATTAGTCGATTTAAAATTATATAGAAGCATGATAGGTTCTTTATTATATTTAACTGCTTCTAGGCCTGATATATTGTTTAGTGTGTGTATGTGCTCTAGATTTCAATCATGTCCAAAAGAATCACACTTGGTAGCTGTAAAAAGAATTTTCAGATATTTAGTAGATACTACCAACTTAGGACTTTGGTATCCAAAGGACTCTAATTTTGATCTAATCGGCTACTCGGATGCGGATTTTGCCGGCTACAAGGTAGATAGAAAAAGTACTAGTGGAACATGTCAGTTTCTTGGGAATATGTTGGTTTCATGGTTTTCAAGAAAACAGACTAGTGTTGCTCTATCTACAGCGGAAGCCGAATACATTGGGAGTTGTTGTGCCCAATTGCTTTGGATGAAACAACAACTTAGGGACTATGACATGAATTTTAAAGATATACCTATTAAATGTGATAATACAAGTGCCATATGCTTAACTAAAAATCCAGTATTGCATTCTAGGACCAAGCATATAGACCTTAGACATCACTTTATTATAGAACATGTAGAAAATCGTGATATATGTTTGGAATATGTAAGAACAGAAGATCAAATTGCAGATATTTTTACCAAACCTCTAGCAAAAGAACTATTTTATAAAATTAGAAATGATATGGGAATGCTTGATTTAACTTAGATAAGCACAAGCTGAGAGGGAGCACAGGTTCAGGGAGAGCAACCCCACCATTCTCAAAGGATTAACCCGCTCCATCTCGATTTTTTGATAAATTGACAAAAAGGGGGAGAAGAGATCGGGATTTTTGAGTCTCCGTCTTAAATATGTGTATGAATGTTTTTGTGATGTACTGAAATTTTGTGATTTATTGGAAGTAAAATATGCATGTTAAATTTCAAAATGCACAATTGGTATGTTTTAAAGGTATACACTCAAATCGGTTTTGTCAATCATAAAAAAGGGGAAGATTGTTGGAAACATGTGAAAAATAAGCCAAGTCTATGTTTTGATGATTAACAAATCAATTTGAGTAAGTTTTGGTTACTAACATGTTTGTGGAAATAATTAAAGGTTATAAAATTAAAGAATATGAAGCATGACAAGTCAAGTCGATCTCCAAGTCGACTCAGGCATCGACTTAGGACAAGTCGATCCCCAAGTCGACTCCAGCAGCTACTTCAAGACGTCATTTCCTTCCAGAGTTGAAATCGAGAATGAGAGGTGCCGAAGTCGCATCCCAAGTCGACTCCACTTGCAACTTGGGTGAAGTTGCAGACCAAGTCGACTCCAGCATCGACTTCGAAACGTCATTTCCTTCCAGAGTTGAAATCGAGAACGAGAGCTGCCGAAGTCACATCCCAAGTCGACTCCGCTTGCGACTTGAGTGAAGTCGCAGACCAAGTCGACTCCAGCTTCGACTTCAGTGCGAAAATTGCTGAAATAAAAGATTTAAGTGAAGATAAAGGACTTCAAGCAAGAATAAATATACTGAAGTTTAAATGATGAAAAATTTGGAAGGACAACTAACATGAAGAAACTCAAGCAAGCAAAGCATTCCAAGGATTTCAAGTTCATCAAGCAAGCTACCGAGGTGAAGTCGCACCTGAAGTCGACTCCACCTGCGACTTGGGTCAAGTCGAGGACCAAGTCGACCCAGTCTGGAACTTGAAGAAGTTGCGAACAGGCGAAGTCGCACCCGAAGTCGACTCCATCTGCGACTTGGGAGAAATCGCACCCGAAGTCGACTCCACTTGCGACTTGGGTCGCAACGGTCGGAAAATTTTTGAACGTTGGCGCATTAAATGCGCGCCACCTACCTCCAAACGTTCGGATTCCCTCCACAATTATAAAAGGCATTCAATATGAACGAGGAGGGTAGTTGAGAAATCATTGAATGAGCATAACTCCCATCTCTAAGAGCATTAAGTGATCAAGCCAACATCTAGAAGAAGAACCTTGCTTTCAAACTACCAAGAGCCGCTCTTTGAATCTTTCAGACTGCTTTACAAGTTCTTCTCTGCGCCAAATCTGCCTCTACATAATAGTAACGTGTAGAAACTTTCTTTTGTTATTTCTTGTTGTATTGAACTTGATTTAGTTTGGGTAACTAAGATCAAGTGTAAGCAAAGTAGTGTGTGATTGGAGTGGAACTCGTCACCTACTTGTGCTGTGAATTGTTGATGCCCCCTAGAGTTGGAATCTAGAAGAGAGCAGTGACTCTAGTTGTATTTGTGAAATACATAGTGGAACCCAAGTCCCAAGAGGTGGGAGCTTTGAAGAGTGGAGTAGGGAAGGTTACCCAAACCACTATAAAATCTTGTGTGTTGATTTTTTATTTATACTCTCTACACTATATTGCTTTGCATTTTGTTTCTTCATAAATGGGACTAGATTAATCCGGGGTAAATTTTTTGTTTAAGTTTTAAATTTTTAAATACCCAATTCACCCCTCCCCTCTTGAGTAATTGCCATTAACTCGGGACCAACATGAATATCTGATGGAATTATGTTATATGATAATGTTACATATTTGATGTCATAAATTGAGATGTTGAATGCAAGTATGGAAATTCTATGATGAATAAATAAAGTACTAATTGTTATACCATAAATACGTACAAACTATGTGATATAAAACGACCAAGTATATGTGTAATGCCCTATAATGAGAAATCAAATATGCATATGAGGGCCTCGACTCCTGAAAGTCAAGAATTCCACCGTGTGACAGAGCAATAATTTCTGATCACGTTTACCAATCGATAGATCTTGGAGTAAGGTTGTGGCGCTCGGGACAGGGCGCCATATTACCACAAGTCATGATCTAAGTTTGAATGCAGTTGGACTTAGATCTCATTTATGCATCACCTATTTGTGTCTATAATAAGCAGTTTTTACACTAGTTTACCATAAAGTAATGGTTCTTACTTGATTTATAGAACGTGAATGTTGAATGATTTAGAATTCTATTTTGGATCGACCTTAAACCCTGCTTTTGTGTTTTTGTGAGATATGAATGTTGAAGCATGCAAATTTCTTAGTGGAGGAATCATGATATAATCATTGCTGTTCATGGTGTGTCTATTCATAGCTAGCAGTCTAATGGCAAGGGGCTAAGGTAGACATTGGCCATAGTCTCTCCCATGAGTAGGAAGATAGGCCCTCCAGCTTTTTGGGGAATGTCCAACCATGCTTATTACATCTAATCAAGAATTTGACCTATTTACTCATGGATATTGCACCTAATGAATATCCATTTGTAGCTATTATGTTAATGATAGATCTCTGCTTGTGGCAAATGTCGGCGACTGCTGAGTTGTGCTTTCTCAACTTGGAGTTGCTATATAGATGTCGAAGGTGTTGGGTCCCGAATAGATGGCAAAACCCAAGAGGGGAGGGGTGAATTGGGTTCTTAAAAATTTCTTTTGGTAACTTAAAAACTTAACCCCTTGTAGAATTAATCCCCTTTAATGAAGAAACTGAATGGAAAGCAAAGTAATAAAGAGAGCAGAAATAAAAGCAAGTAGACAAGGATTTTATAGTGGTTCGGGCAACCTCCCTACTCCACTCTTCCAAGCTCACACACTTTGTGACTTGGGTTCCACTATTGTATTCTCTCAATACAATTAGAGCCTCTTGCTCTCTTCTAGATTCAAAGCTCTAGGGGACATCAACAACTAGAGCCACTTGCTCTCTTCTAGATTCTAGCTCTAGGGGGCATCAACAACTAGCACAAGTAGGTGATGAGTCACACTCCAATCACACACTACTTTGCTATCACTTGATCTTAGCTACCCAAGCTAAATCAAGTTCAATACAAACAAATAATCAATGAAAGTAAACTACACTTTACAGGTGTGTAGAAACGATTTAGCGCAGGGAAGATCTTGTAGATGATGGCTTTGAAGTTTCTGAATGTAGCTCTTGCAACTTGAAGCACAATTCTTCCTCTCTTGATTGGCTTGATCACTTTAATGCTCTTGTGGATAGGAGTTATGCTCACTTAATGTTTTCCAACTACTTCCCTCGTTCACCATGAATGCTATTTATAATTTTGGAGGGAATCCGAACGTTAGAAGGTAGGTGGCGCGCATTTAATGCGCCAACGTTCGAATAAATTCCGGCCGTTGCGACCCAAGTCGCATGTGGAGTCGACTTCGGATGCGACTTCGCCCAAGTCGCAGATGGAGTCGACTTCGGGTGCGACTTCGCTTCTCCGTCGCAACTTCAAGTTCCAGTCAGGGTCGACTTGGGTTCTCGACTTGACCCAAGTCGCAGGTGGAGTCGACTTCGGGTTCGACTTCACCTTGACAGTTGGCTTCATGAACTTGAATAATTTCGAGATGCTTTGTCTCATCATGCCTTTGCTTCTTTTGTGTTTTTCATGTCTTGAATCATTGAGTCTTGCTTTCATTAGCTCCATGATTTGCAAGCCTTTGACTTGATAGACTTGATTTGATCTTGAATGCCTTGAAGCTTCCTCTCTTGGACTTGAGAGGCTTTGAGTTGATCTTGAAATCATTTAATCTTGAAACTGCATCTTTGATCTTTGAAAGAAGCTTGAATCAGTATCTTTGAATCTCCAAAACCTCAAGTCGCACTTCGGGGTCGACTTTGTTCGCGACTTCACCCAAGTCGCAACTGGAGTCGACTTCACTTGCGACTTCGATATTCTGCTGCTCCGAAATTCAACTCTGGAAGAATTTGCACGACTGAAGTCGATATCGAGGTCGACTTCGTCTGCGACTTGGCTACCCAAGTCGCATGTGGAGTCGACTTGACCTGCGACTTCACTTGGTCTTCTTCCCATTTCAGCTCTGGACGTTCTGCATGTTTGAAGTCGATCTTGGAGTCGACTTGGGGATCGACTTGGCCTTCTAACTTGATTTTCTTCAAATGTATATTCCTTAAGACATTTCACAAACTTGTTAGTAGCCAAGACTTTCTCAAATTGATTTGTTAATCATCAAAACATAGATTTAGCTAGTTTTCCTCATGTTTCCAACAATCTCCCCCTTTTTGATGATTGACAAAACCGATTTGAGTGGATACCTTTCATTTAAATAAATAAGCTCATATTCATAATGCAAACATTCAAAGTATTCATTTAAGCATATACATATCCTACTCTTCTCTCCTTAAATCTCTCTCCCCTTTAATCATAAAGACTTATACTCAAATAACTTATACTCAAATCCTCTTCTTCTCCCCATTCTTAAATCTCTCTCCCCCTTTTTGTCAATATATCAAAAAGATTAGAGGGTATTCAAAGAGATAGGTAGATTAGCTCCCCCTAAATGGGTGCTCCCCCTGAGTTTATGCTTTAAGTGAGTTCAAGCATTCCCATGTCATTTCTAATCTTATAAAATGCTTCTTTTGCTAGGGGCTTAGTGAATATGTCTGCAACTTGATCCTCTGTTCTTACATATACCAAACATATGTCATGATTTTCTACATGTTCTCTAATGAAATGATGTCTAAGGTCTATATGTTTGGTCCTAGAATGCAGGACTGGATTCTTGGTTAGACATATGACACTTGTATTATCACATTTGATAGGTATATCTTTGAAATCCATGCCATAGTCCCTAAGTTGCTGTTTCATCCAAAGTAATTGAGCACAACAGCTCCCGGCGGCAATGTATTCGGCTTCCGCCGTAGATAGAGCAACACTAGTTTGTTTTCTTGAAAACCATGAAACCAACATGCTTCCAAGAAACTGACATGTTCCACTAGTGCTTTTTCTATCTACTTTGTAACCAGCAAAATCCGCATCCGAGTAGCCGATTAGATCAAAATTAGAGCCCTTTGGATACCATAGTCCTAAATTGGTAGTGTCTACTAGATATCTAAAGATTCTTTTCACAGCTACCAAGTGTGATTCTTTTGGGCATGATTGAAATCTAGAGCACATACACACACTAAACAAAATATCTGGCCTAGAAGCAGTTAAATACAATAAGGAACCTATCATGCTTCTATACAATTTTAAATCAACTACTTTGCCCTTCTCATCTTTGTCAAGCTTGATTGTAGAGCTCATGGGCGTGTTTGCTCCTTTGCTGTTCTCCATGCCAAACTTCTTGAGCATCTCCTTGATATATTTGGACTGGTTAATGAAAATTCCTTCATTTAATTGCTTGATTTGCAGTCCAAGGAAGAAGTTTAGCTCTCCCATCATGCTCATCTCAAACTCTTTCTGCATAAGCTCAGAAAATTCTTGGCAAAGAGTTTCATTAGTAGCACCAAAAATAATATCATCAACATAAATTTGAATGATCAAAATATCTTTTTCTTTATACTTGATAAACAAGGTGGTGTCTACCTTTCCCTTTTGAAAATTATGATCAATCAAAAACTTGCTTAGTCTATCATACCAAGCTCTTGGGGCTTGTTTCAATCCATATAATGCTTTGGTCAACTTGTACACAAATTTTGATTGATCTTTCTCCTCAAATCCAGGTGGTTGCTCAACATACACCTCTTCATTTATATAACCATTCAGAAATGCACTTTTGACATCCATTTGAAACAATTTAAAGTTCATGTGAGATGCAAAAGCTAGTAAGATGCGAATTGCTTCCAATCTAGCAACCGGGGCATAGGATTCCTCAAAATCTATTCCTTCTTCTTGTGAGTATCCTTTTGCCACAAGTCTAGCTTTGTTCCTCACTACAAGTCCACTTTCATCTAATTTGTTCCTAAAGACCCACTTGGTGCCAATAATAGTACAATCATTTGGTCTAGGAACAAGGTGCCAAACTTGATTTCTTTCAAATTGATTTAGCTCTTCTTGCATTGCTATAATCCAGTTTTCATCATCAAGAGCTTGTTCAATATTAGAAGGTTCAATCTTGGATACAAAAGCATATTGTCCACACACATTTTGCTTTGACCTTCTAGTTTTTACACCTTCATACACATTTCCTATAACTTGCTCAATTGGATGTGCATGATTGAATTTTAAATCAGTTAGAGGTTTATAGGAATTGTTACCTTCACTTACCCTTTCCTCCATGGACTCTTCTTGCTTTTCCATATGCAATTTTTCAAGATTGCTTGTAATCTCATCTGCATCACTTAAATCATCTCTTCTTTTGAAGTATGTGTTAGTTTCATCAAAAATAACATGTATGGATTCTTCTACAACTTGGTTTCGTTTATTGAAAATTCTATATGCTTTGCTATTTGATGAATAACCAAGGAATATTGCTACATCACTTTTAGCATCAAGTTTTCCCAAGTTGGTTTTTCCATTGTTCAGAACATAACATGTGCATCCAAAAGCATGAAAATAAGAGATATTTGGTTTTCTTCCCTTCCATAGCTCATATGGGGTCTTTTTCAAGATAGCTCTAATGGTAACTCGATTTAAAACATGACAAGCTGTGCTCACAGCTTCACCCCAAAACTTCTTGGATAATTTGCTTTCATTTAGCATTGTTCTAGCCATCTCTTGTATAGTTCTGTTTTTCCTTTCAACTACTCCATTTTGTTGTGGAGTTCTTGGTGCAGAAAATGTGTGATGAATCCCCTTTTCATTACGTAATTCTATGAATCGTTTGTTTTCAAATTCACCACCATGGTCACTTCTTATAGACATAATAGTACTTTGTTTTTCATTTTCCACCAAGTTTACAAAAGTTGAAAACATAGAGAAAGCTTCATCTTTGCTAGCTAAGAGAATTATCCATGTGAATCTTGAAAAGTCATCTACAATAACAAATACATATTTCTTTCCACCAATGGTTAAAATGTCGGATGGTCCATATAGATCCATGTGTAGCAATTCAAGTGGCCTTGTGGTGGAAATCTTCTTTTTGGTAGAAAAAGACATCTTTGGTTGTTTAGATAATTGACATGCCTTGCAAATTTTGTCTTTGTCATATTTCAACTTTGGCAAGCCTTCTACCAAACTCTTTTTCCATAGGGTCTTTATGTTTCTCATGTTTATATGCCCAAGCCTTTTATGCCAAACCCATGGATCATTATCAATGGCCATTAGACATTGACCATTTAGTTCATCAAGTGAAACCAAATATATATTTCCATGTCTTTTTCCACTAAACATGATATGCTCACCATCAAATACATTGCATATAGATGATTCAAACACAACCTTATATCCTTTATCACATAATTGGCTAATGCTCATTAAGTTATGCTTGAGTCCTTCAACAAACAAAACATCCTCCATACATGCATTTGAGCTACTGTAAATATTTCCTTTACCTTTGATTTTACCTTTCTCATTATTACCAAAGGCAACCGTTCCGTCGTTGCAAGGCTTAAGTTTGTGAAACAAATTTCTTTCTCCAGTCATGTGCCTTGAACAACCGCTATCCATGAACCATACATTATTTGCCTTTGCCTTTAAACAATTCTGAAAAGTAAACAAATAATCCTTATCTCTTTGGTACCCATTTTATGGGTCCATTTGGGTTAGTAATATTATTCAACCTTTGTTGCTCTAACTTAGAAAGCCCAAATCTTGTGTTCCTTGGAACCCAAACTAATTTAGCACCATGGTCAAATAATCTCTTAAAGTTACACTTATAAACTCTATGACCCATTTTGTTGCAAAAATTGCAAGCCATTGGTAATCTAGGAGTAGGCCTCCAAGTATATTTTGGTTCAAATGTTGGCCTTTTAGTCCACATTACGTTTTTCATTTTAGGCTTGTATATGAGTGCAGATTTGGTTTGATATTTCCAAAGTGTAGGCACATTTGACTTGCTACTTTCTCCTTGCTCAAATGTATTGTATCCAAGACCTCTCTTGTTTGTTTGGGAGGTCATGTTCAGAAACATCTTTACACTTTCTCCTGGATTAGAGAACTTTGCTAATGATTCATTTAAGGATTTGTTCTCCTTTTTCAGTTTCTCTACTTCTTTCAACAATGATTCATTTTCTTCTTTCAGTTTTGTTGATTTTTCAGCTAGTTTTCCATTTTCAATAATAATAAAGTTGCATTGTTGTTTCTTTGAGGACAACTTGTTTCCTAGATTTTTGATTTCCTCATATAATGAATCATAGGCACTTTGTAGTTCTTCTAATTCAGCACATTTGATG